>ML792979.1:65154-112795 GCA_009831015.1 Picea engelmannii | reverse complement strand
ATGCAAATTTAAACAGACATAAACATTATGATACAACATAGATTCATGTGGAATTAACAATAAAACATACATGCAACAAACACATGCAATTCTTATAAATAACAAACATATACTTAAACACAACATGTGAAATTAACACCATTGATACTTATCTTTTAATTGATGTCCACCAACTACATGCAGATCTTCCACTAACCTCCCAGCCTTAGACCATGTTGCTCTAAGCTATCAATAAGGGATCACCCCTGAGATAGGACTAAACTCCACCCAGAGTAAAGGGAATACTAGGCTAGGTTGAGGTTACAAGGTATCCAGGAAGGATTTTGTCCCTAGGAGTCTACTCACATCCACAACTTATAGTCCCTCATTCCACACATGCCTATCCCACCACAAGGAGTGTGCCCCTTCTCTGGTTGATGGTCCTTCGGCTACCCCACTCCCCTTTTAGGGCTTCAACAACAGTTTGGATAGGAAGTCTCAGAGCACTACCACTGTTGTGAGGCTCCCTCTCGGAAAAATCACTTCCCCAACAACCTCTCTCACCTGGAGAGAGTTGATCACAGGCCCGACATCCTGCCTCTTCAATCCATGGGCCTAGAAACCTACTTCTTCTATCTAGCTCCTAAGTCAAATGAGTAAGGGAGATGGCAGCAATAGAACTTGGGTATGGCACAGATGATGGTAGCAACAAAACTCGGGTATGGCATAGATGATGGCAACAACAACCAATCGTTAAGGTAGGGTACTGGCTCAAGCAAGTACAAGTGCGTGCAAGTTACAAAGGTCGATGATGGAGGAGGTTCAACGATGGTGAGAATGACTAAATACGTGAATGGTTGAGTGTGTGAGGAAAAAATACCCAAAACAGACTAATTCCCCACATATGTTTTCATGCACCCTGGATGACACATGGCTCTCTAGGATCTCATTTTCTCTTCACTTGGGATTCATTCACCTTCCCATAAGAACCTAGGATAAAATAATTATCCTCACCATAATCTTTAGGAACAATATTATAATATTCCTTTGGCAATAAACCCTCTAGCTTAGCCCCCTTTCTAAGATCTTAGACCCTCCCTTTCCCTTCCTAGTGGATTTTAGTCACCCATAAATCTTTCTTCATGGTCAATGTACACGCAATGATGTATTTATATTAATGATATGAGTATTTACATATACAAAATTAGGCTCCCTAACCTTCAACATCTAGGCTCTTCAGACTAATAAACACATAATCCTCCCAGCTTATAAACACTTGGCTCACCAGCCTATGAACAAAATTACAATTCAACAGGGGTTTGTCCTTGGGGTATTACAACCCCCTCCCCTTATTTATGCATTGTCCTCAGTGCGTCATATTTACATATTACAACAATATTTTCAAAAATATTCAAAAATATGTGGGTATTCTGCCTGCATGGCCTCTTCGTGCTCCCACATTGCATCCTCAGGACCGTACCATGTCCATTGGACCTTTACTATCCCTATGGATCGATTCTGAATTTGCTTGATTTTTCGGTACAAAATGTGTACCAGATGCACTTGAAAATCACCTTATTGCTCCACCTAAATCACATTCCAATCAATAACATGATTAGCATCAGGTATATATTTATTAAGAAATGATACATGGAATACATTATGAATGGTCATATATGCAGGTAATGCAAGCATATAAGCTATAGGCCCAATCATTTCTAGGATTTCAAATGGCCCACAGTAACAAGCTCCCAATTTTTAATAGTTTCCCAACTTCATGGAACTTCTATTGGCCTTCACTTTCAGAAACACATGATCACCAATATAGAATTCTCTGTGAATTCTTCCCTTATCAATGTATATTTTCTTCCTGTATTGAGCATCCTTTAAATTATTCTTAATCTTTGACATCTTCTCTTCCATTTCCCCAAGAAAATCGATCCCAACCACTGCTCTATCAGTTGGGTTGTCCCATATTATTGGTGTGTTGCACTTTCTACCATAAAGTGCCTCAAATGGGATCATCTTCAGATATGCTTGATGCCCATTATTGTAAGCAAATTCTACCAAGTGTAGATAGTCTTCTGATTTAGATGGTTTTCCCATCACATACATTCTTAGCATATCCTCTATCACTTGGTTCACCCTTTCTGTTTTCCCATCAGACTCGAGATGATAAGTTGTGTTGAAGTTCAGATTTCTTCTAAACCCTTTGAATAATCCATTATAGAACTTTGAGGTGAAATTTGGGTCTCTGTCAGACACAATTTTCTTGGGTATGTCATGCAAGAGTGTTAATTCCCTCATATAAATATGAGCAACATTGGTTTCCTTGTGGGTAATCTTCATTGGAATGAAATGGGCAGCTTCAGTAAGCCTGTCCATTACCACCATGATAGAATCATGTTGCTTGCTTGTTCTGGGAAATTTGGTGATGAAATCCATTGACACCACTTCCCACTTCTACTCAGGAATGGGCAATGGTTGTAGAAACCCAACTGGGTGTTTATGCTCAGCCTTGACCTTTTGACACTCTAGACATTTAGCAATGTACTTAACAATTTCTCTCTTCATGCCTGGCCAATAACATTGTCTCTTGACAACAATAATGGTTTCTTGATATCTTGGGTGTCCAACATAAGGTACATTATGCATCTCTTTCAAGATAATTCTCCTCAATTCATGAGAATTGGGTACATAAATTATGTTCTTGTACAAGATAATTTCATCATTTACCAATTTATAATCTTCAACCTTTTGTTGCATTTTACCTTGCTGTAATTTTGTTACTAACTGCATGTATTGAAAATCTGCTTTTGCATCCTTAGAAATTCTACCTTTAAGATCAGTTTGATACATGCTAATGGCTATAGCATGCAATTCATGCACTCTCCTACTGAGTGCATCAACCACTTTGTTCTCGTTTCCTTTGATGTGCTTGATATCAAAGTCATACTCACAGAGAAACTCTAACCATCTACTTTGTTTGGAATTTAGAGTTGGATGATCAAATAGATATTTCAGACCGTTATGGTATATCCTCAACTCAAACCTTTTTCCCATGAGGTAGTGCCTCCAATTCTTCAAGGCATGTACTATGGCTTCCAACTCCAAATCATGAATGGCATAAAGCCTTTCATGCTCTTTCAATTTTCTGGATTCAAAAACATACCACAAACCCATTTTGACTGAGGACTCCACCAAGTCCTACTTTGCATGCATCTTTGAAAACCATGAAATCCTCATTAGGATCTTCAATTCTTAGAATTGGAGCACTGGTTAATAACTACTTCAATTGTTGGAAGCTCCTTTCACATTATGTTGTCCATTGAAACTCCACCCCCTTCCTTTGCAAGGAAGTGATCGGGTGAGAAATCCTTGAAAACCCTACAATGAATCTTATGTAGTGGCCAACTAGACCCATCAAGGATATGACTTCTGTCACATTCTTAGAGGCTATCCACCCTTTAATAGCTTCAATATTTTTAGGTTACACTATTATCCCTTCTTCGGATATGATATGCCCCAAATAGTTAATTTAGTTTTGATAAAATGAGCACTTGCTCAATTTGGCATACAACTGGTTCTCTCTTAACACTTGTAACACCATCCTCAAGTTATGATCATGCTCTTCTTATGACTTGGAATATACAAGGATTTCATCCAAAAAGACAATGACAAACTTGTCTAAGTATTCTCGGAAAACACCATTCATTAAGCGCATAAAAGCAGTTGGTGCATTTGATATTCCAAATGGCACCACTATGAATTCACAATGACCATACCTTGTTCTGAAGGTAGTCTTGTTGATGTATTCATCTCTAATTCTTACCTTATGGTATCTAGACCTGATATCAATCTTTCAAAATATCCTTGCATACTTTAACTGATCAAAGAGATCATCAATCCGTGGCAAAGGAAACTTGTTCTTTATAGTTACTTTGTTCAATTTTTTGAAGTCAATGTACAATATAAATGTCCCATCTTTCTTATTCATGAATAAAACTGGGGCACCCCACGGTGACAGATTTGGGCGTATATACCCCTTCTTCAAAAGTTATTCCAGCTGCATTTTCAATTCCTTCAGCTCTGGTGTACTCATCTAGTAGGGAGTCTTGGATACTGGAGTTTCTCTAGGCATCAAATTTATAGAGAGATCAATATCTCTCTTTGGGGGTAGTCTTGTTATCTCCTTGAACACATCCTCAAAATATTTCAGGACTGCATGATCCTCAATATTTGGCACCTTATCCTTAGGTTCTTCCTCCATATGAACTACAAATATTTGGAAACCCTTCCTGTAGCACTTCTTCAGCTGCATTGTTGAGATCTCTCAGATAGTAACTGCCCTGGGAATTCTTTGGACTGTTCTTGGGTTCCCTTCCTCATTCAGGTAAGTAAATGCCTTATTATGACAGTCTAATACAACATGGTGTTATTACAACCAATCCATATCAATTATATAGTCATATGAACCCAAGGGTAGGATGTTCAAATATGCCTTGGTACCCAACCCATTCATGTCCACTGGACATGATTTAACCACCTCAACAACTTTTCTCTTGGCTCCTATAGCCAGCTACACCAGCCAAGATTTCCCATGATTGCTTCTTGGAAATTGCATTCTTTCCACTACCTTAGGATCTATATAGATATGACTAGCTCTTGAATCTATTAAAATAGTAAGGGCATGGTTATTGATCATACTTTCTACTTCAATCATGTGTGATTGAAACTCTTCTCGCTATTGTCCAGGGCTGCATAGATCCTTGGAACACTTCTTCCCATGTCCTCCAATGTTTCATCTTGTTGTAAATTTTGGACAACTCTCACTTTGTCACTCCTATGAGGGGAATATCTATACAAATGATCTCCTTTACAACCCCAACATTGAATGGGTGTTTTCCTTGTCCTTTTCCCACCTATCTCAATGATTCTGGGCTCTCTAAGCATTTGTTGTCCTTGAGAACTGTTTCTGAAGAATGGTGGCTTGTTCCCCTTCTTCCTCTGTTCCATCTTGAACTTCTTCTTGTATTCCCGAGATCTTTGGAAAGTAGGCTTTCCCTTATGTTGATCATATAAGCCCTTGGCTCTTCTTATGGTTTCCTCCAAAGTTGTAGGATGATCATACTGAATTTTATCATTGATGAAAGATGGCAGCTCACTCAAATATCTTTGGATATTAACTATCTCATCTTGATGAAGGATACATACTTCAACAACTCTAAAAATATCCTTTCATACTCAATAATAGTCATGCTTCCGATTTTGAGTTCAAAGAACTCTTTCATATTTTTGTCATAATACCTCTTGGTTAAGTATTTCTTCTCAAAATTCTTCTTGAATTCCTTCCATGTAATATCCTTCTCTCTGATGTGTTTCACTTGAACAAGATGATCCCACCACATGGATGCCTTTCCTTTCCGTTGGTAGATAGAAATTCTTCCTTCTGCATGAGAGGAATAATTATGTAATTGGAAATATTTTCTCATGCCCAACAACCATGTTTCGTCATGATACAGATTTATTTTTGGAACGAAATTAAAGCAGAGATATTACAATGAAACACTCATGAAAATTGCCAGAAACAAAGAAATGCAACAATACTTGATTTATATTAATGAAAACATTGTAAAGAGACTATAACAATACATAGTGCAAGACTCACTATAATGGTGGCAACTTTATCTCTGAGAAGAGATGTGACAACTATGCTCATTCATCAGAAGATGATTATAGTGAGGCTTTGAAGGCATTTTCATGTTAAACATGAATTCCAAAACCCTATACATCCAAAAAAATTAACCCTAGGAGATGAAATGCCAAAAGTCACGTGGGCCTCGTTTGGGTAAGTTAGTACATTAACTTCTCGGGGTCGTAACTTTTCCATACGATCTCCGTTTTAGGTGCGTGATAGCCCGTTGGAAAGGTGTTTTCGAGAACTATGCATTATGATGTCAAACTTTGAATTTGTATACAGTTTGACTATGGTGAGCCAAAATAACATTGTTTAGGGCCCCAAAACAGCCTTGGAAGTACAACAAGATGTGTTGACATGAAAACATACAAAATAAGCAAGTTGGATTAGATGGGAGGCCACCAGTATCCACCTAGAAGATGTTTAGGGATCCAGACAACCACAAAAGTGTAGAACCCACAATTAAAAAGAAATATAGAAGAACGTGTTGAACTAAAAACTAGCAAAAGGAGCTCGCTAATTGGAACAGGTGGGTGGCTACCAATATCCACCTGGATCAATCCTCCCCCCTTAGGAAAAAATGGTCTCCATTGCATTAAGTTCCCAGGGAAGAGGGGAAATCATGCTCTGAATCTGAATCTTGGTGAGTTGCGTGCTTTGTTGGAGAAGTTGTGTTGCTTGGTTTGTGGAATAATGTCACAAACTAGTTGTTGGCAGGGTTGAATATGCTCCACCACCCTGTTGTCTCTGGGTTTGACGGTGCATTGTGTAGGCACCATTGTAGGTGAAGAAACAATATCTTCATTCTCTTTGACAATATATTTTTGTTGGATAGAAGGTTTTGAGGTTGTAGTGGTTGTATAGGTTTTGTGCATCCTTTGAACAAATTGTGAAGAGGATGAATTTTGCAGTATGAGATATTACCTTGCAACATTGTTTTGGTCGAGTAGTAGTCGGAACTACCTCTGGTATCCTATAGAGATGACCTCCCATAGTAATAATGACACCAAATGGTCTAGAATCATAGACAACATGGCATCTCCACATATATGGTTGGCCCAAAACAACATCACAGACATCAAGAGGGGAAACATCACAGACTACCTCATCCTTGAAGGGTTGGATGCCATAGGATAGGCGACACTGTTGGCTGACATGGAGATCTCATCCCTGGTGAATCCAACCGATGTTGTATGGTTGTGGGTGTGGTGTTGTCGACAACCCCAAATGTTTGATGGCCTTAGCTGAGATGAGGTTCTTCTAGCTGTCATTATCAACAATGAAATGCAACGGGGTCCCCTTCACCCACATATTTGAATGGAAGAGGTGCTCCCCCTCTTAAGGATCTACTGATTCTTTTGGTTGAATTGTTGTGGTCGTGACAATAATAGTGGGTTCTATGTCGATGATTTGTCTATTTTCAATATTTTCTGGATCGAATTCCTACTTAGGGTTTGGATTTGGGTATTTGACCTCATCCACCAATGATTGTTTCGAGCAAAATTCATCGGTGTTGTGCTAGGGGATTTTGTGTAAGTCACACCAGTTCCTAGTGTCATTATTCATCTTCCCTTTACCCTTCTTGTCATGTGTCTTGGAATGGATGTCTAGAGGTTGTTGGTTAGGGTTGTCTTTACCATCCTTTGGTTGTGGTAGATTTGCAGACCCAAATTCCCATTTGTTCTGGTGCCTAAATTTCTGCTTGATTTTGATATCATATCGATAGGCAGCTCCCAATGATGAGATGTTTAGAAAATCCATTTCAGTTTGGATGTACCTATGCAAAGCCCCATGATATTTTGGAACCATATGTTGCTCTAAGTCTTTGATACCCAGCTTGGTGTGCAAGGTGTGGAAAGTATTTGTGAACTCCGACACTGTTTGTCTCTTCTCTTTCCGCAGTGTGGTCCATCTCATGTAATGGCCTTCATAGATATCAACAGGATAGTATTGTTCTTTGACCGCATTCACAAAAAAATCCCAAGTGGGCTTGGCCCCATATATTCCAGATTCCTCTATCAAGATTTTCTCCCAGTAAATTTCCCATGAATGTTTGACATGGGGGAGAGCCTTGAGGAGTGCGAAGGTGATATTTTCCTTGTTGGAAAAATTTTGAACAAAGAAATAACCTTCTAATAGATTTAACAATTTTTCTAGGGCATTCGCATCTATCTGACCTTCAAATATGGGAATATCAAAATTAACTTGTACCTTGAAAGGAGAGGTTCCTCCAAAATGGTATATTGATGAAGATGCAACGGTTGTTATCGGCAGGCGTTGAAGGATGTGTGAAAAATTCTTCATCATTTCATCCCTCTGTCGCGTGAGAGCTTTCTCAAGTAACATGTTAATATAATATTCTACTCCACCATCTTTATTTGATGCTGCCATCAAGGGTTTCTTGGGTTTGCGAGAGTGATTTTCCTCAAGAGAGACAAACTCGAGACCCAATTGTCTATACTTGGATCTCGTCATGGACATGCGCTAAAAAACGATCAAGAGAAACCTACTCTGATACCACTAATCTAGATTTATTTTCAGAACGAAATGAAAGAAGAGATATTACAATGAAACACTCATGAAAATTGCCAGAAATAGAGAAATATAGAAATACTTTATTTCTATTAATGAAATAATTTCAAAGAGATTGTATAAATACAGAGTGCAAGACTCGCTAGAATGGTGGCATCTTTATCTCTGAGAAGACATGTGATTATTACGCTCATTCGTCATAAGATAATTTCAATGAGGCTCTAAAGGCCTTTTTATGTTAAACAGGAATGCCAAAACCCTAGACATCCAAAAAACCTAACCCTAGGAGATGAAATGCCAAAAGTCATGTGGGCCTCATTTGGGCAAGTTAGTACATTAAATTCCCATGGTTGTAACTTTTTCATACGATCTTTGTTTTAGGCGTGTGATATCCCGTTGGAAAGTCATTTTCGAGAACTACGTATTACTCCATCACACTCTAACTATGTCTACAGTTTGAGTGTTGTGAGCCAAAATAACACTGTTTAGGGACCCAAAACATCCCTGGATGTACAACAATATGTGCTGACATGAAAACATACAAAATAAGCCAGTTGGATTAGATGGGATGCCACCGGTATCCACCTAGAAGATGTGTAGGGCTCCAGACAGCCCCGGAAGTGTAGAACCCACAATTACAAATAAGTATATAAGAACGTGATGAACTAAAAATTGGCAAAATAGGCCAGTTGGAACAGGTGGGTGGCCACCAATATCCACCTGGATCATGACATCTTCATATTTCTTGTGCTCTCCATCAAAAGTAGGAGGTTTTATCTTGTTCATTTCTCCTTTCAATTCATCCATCCCATACCTCTTATGATGCTTCCTGATAGGAGATGGACTTGAGTTGTTGTGTGATATCCTATTGGAATATCTTTGGGAGTGATGGTGATGTATTCTACCACTCCTTGTTCTTCTTTTCTCATTAGGGGACCTGTGGCTTCCTGATTTGTTGGAGCCACTCTCCTTATCCAATTTATTTTCAATTTTGTCCAGGATTTGCATTAAATTCATGTTGAAGTATTCTTGTTGTTCCTTGGCCTTCATCAACCTTTCATTATCATCCTTGTGACTTTGGACATCTTTATGCAATTTTCTTATGGTCTCAACTAGATTTACGTCTTCATTGTTTCTTTCTCCATGTCCATTGGAGTTTGTTCCTTCAACTCCCAAATGGAAATCCATTCCTCTAATATCATCTTCCTGACTGTAAGACTCTTGTGCATCCTCCATATCTCTACACTCTATGATTATTCCACTTGGATTGACAGTTGTTAACTCTACAAAAATGTGCAGCCAACAGAACTTTGCCAGGCTAATTGTCACAAGAATTTCATGAAAACTTGAACCATTCTGGTTCAATAATATATATCAGACTTATTTCTGCTGATTTCCTGAGAATTTGACTATTCTAATTAATTTATGAGTGAATAGATATATTCTATTGTTCAATACCTTTCTAATGCCTACTTTCATCCTCAAATCTGAGTCCTGGGTAGAGAGTTATGACTATCTGAAAATTGTCTTTCTTGTGAAGTTGATATTTGCACAGGTGATCTACTTCCAGAGATAAATTTGTTCTTGGACTCATGTTGGATTCTCTTGTAAGGTACACATGCCTTCTTTACATATTTAGGTGCAGGTCTATACAATTTGGGACCCCACATAATCCTTCTCTAAGCCCCTTTTTATTTTGAAAACAAGTTTTGGGAACTAGCCCTTTTTCTTTGGCCCCCAATCTCATATGACCATGGGTTGTGACCAAGCACTAGGATGATAGGTGCTTATCTTGAGATTTGGGAATTTGGGGCTTCAAAAATTCATATATTTTCTCAATTCCAAACTTCCAATCCCTCGGTTCACCGAATTGGCAAACTTGCGAAGAACAGTGGATTGACGGTCCACAACTTCCTAGCATCCAACGACTGAGATCGATTATGGGACTTTGGTCTTCAAGAGTTTTCGAAACGTTTCTACACATATCCGCCAGAATTTCAAACCAATAAACAAATCCATGGGTTGCACCTTCTCATTAACCAATGGACGCTATCAACTCTAGGACTCCAGGCTTTGGGAGTTCCATACTGTCAACACTCTCAATCCTTCTAGAGCACCAAGTCTCTGGACTACAGGATCTGTTGCCACGTATCCTCTCCCGATCAAGGACTAGAATTTTCTCTACAACTCCGGGCTTCAGGGATTTCCAAAGAACCTCTCTACAGATATCCTGGAGTGTTGAATTACCAGAGATCATCTCCTTCCTCCACATATCATCTCCCGATCAATGGTCAATATTAACTCTGACCTTCCAGATTTCTCAACTCAAAGCAACTTGCAACTCAATTCTTGTAGAGTACCAAGTCTCTGGACCTTGGGATCTGGCACCACATGTCCACTGTAATCAATGGTTGATATGGACTCCAACCTTCATGAGTCCTCGACCCCAACTGATTATGCCTTGAATCCTATGGAGTGCCAAGTCTCTGGACTATGGAATCTACTTCCATGTGTCCTCTCTCGATCAACAATGAGGATTTACTCCACTCTTAGAAACTTTGGGGGTTTCACCTTCATCACAATTCATTCCTTCTGAACTCCAAATTGGTGAATTGCTGGAGTCTTCATCAATAACTAAGCACCAAGGGGTTCTACGTGGAAGAAAATAAGGAATGGACATGTGGCCCTATCTAATGGATGACATGTTTCATATACTCACTGGCATGAATGGTCTTTGAAAAACATGGAACATAGTGACACATGGAAAGCATCGAGTGTGTCTAGGTCACCCTAGGTGGCGTCATCACACCACGTCTCTCTAGTGCTTCACGACTTTGGAACTTTGGGACTTCGGGACTCTGGGACTCTGGGAATTCGGGAGACTTTTCCACACTACACCAAAAATCCCCTAAACATCAAATTCCTGAATAGGATGATGTGCGGACACATGTCCTCAAACACATGTTGAGATTCAACAAGAAGATCCTAGTGAAAATATGCACCTACACTAGGATGGAGCCTCAGGCTATTTTTAGGTGGAAGTCTATTTTTAGATGATGAGCAAATTCTATTTATAGATGATGTCTATTTACAGATGGTGAGGGAATTCTATTTATAGATGTATGTCGACTATTATTATCCCTTAATAATAGTTGGACAATAAATATTAATCTATTCTCAATGATCACTTGGAAATAGTTAACTAAAGTGGAAAATCAGTTAGCTATAGGAAATTTGAGTTCAAAGGTTGACTGGTGGGACATGCAAGTTGAATTAGTTGTAACTGAGTGATTCGAAGTTGTAACAGAGTTGGATGTGTTTTTATCTGAGTTTTAAAGTAGTTTAACTCAGTTAAGTGAGTCAAGATCAGTGAACATAAAATAGTGAGAGATCAGTGAATTAATTATTAATTAATTCACAATTAGTGATATCACATGAAACTGAAGATTTACCATTGTTAACTACATGCATGTCAGATCCAATGGAGACCCAGTTGAGATAATAGGTGAAAGGGACAATTTGACTCTCAATTGTGACATTAGTGAGTGCACTCATGCAACCACACACACAGTGGATGTGCCCATGAGGAATGTGCAGCCTAGGCAAGAGGAATTCGTTCATTGAAGGGATTTCCATTAGCAGGGATTGTGCAAAGGAGGCAGGTTGTCTGGAAGCAGTAAATTGGCACATGAATTTGTCAATTTTTGTATGACAGTGTGAGACGATTGTATATTTTACTGAGAGCTCTTGGATTAGAGTTTTGTATGATATTGTTTCATGATCCATGATATATACATAATATATGATAGTGGGGTTTTTATCTTTATGCTTTCCTGGTAAAACATCTATGTTATGTGTGATTGATCTTTCTTCTTGATATTGCAATTGGCGATCGTGTTTTAAATTCTACAAGAATATTTGTAGAAGTGATTATGAATTTAACAGTGGCATATAATTGTTAGATCATGAGAATCCAGGAAATAAATAATTTATATTAAAATTTCTACATGGTATCAGAGAACAAAATATTGCACAAGTTGAGTTTGTGATTGGATAGAATTCAAATTTGTAGAAAGACTTTCTTAGTGCTACAACTGATTCAATATTGAAATGGATTTCAATGGCTTGAGGTTAGAGTATGCACTCGATGGACGCTCGAACTACATTTCTTGGAAGGATAGGATGGAGGTAGTACTCGAAGATAATGGCTTGAAGGAATTCATTGACAAGGATGTTCCTAAGCCAAATGTTGCAAACGCTGCAAATATTGATGCATGGAAAAAGAAAGTGGAAAAGGTGAGGAGGATCCTATTGGAGGGAGTACAATACCACATTGTCTCAAACCTCCATGGGAAATCCACACCATATGCAATGTGGAAGGATTTGACCAATCTATTTCAAAACAACAATGACCATAGGAAATTGGCACTCAAAGATAAACTCAGGAAGATCAAGATGGAGAAGGGAGACTCCATGTCCAATGTCAGGATGAGTTGGGGAGTGTGGGAATAACAATCACTGATGATGATTTGGTGAGATTGGATCTCCTAGGACTTCCCAAAAATTGGCATAGTTATCAAGAATCTATCAATGGAAGGGAAAAATTGACATATTGGGAACGACTATGGTCGGATTTGGTGCAGGAGGAGTTCTGGCGGAACACCAGAGATGGATATTCATCAAAGCATGATGATGAAGAGGATTGTGATTTGTCTTCCAAGGCAAGGAAATGGAAGGGGAAGAAATTCCATTCAAAATTAAAGTCTAAAGGCAAGAAGCTGGATTTGTCCAAAGTGAAGTGTTTTCATTGTCACGAACATGGGAATCTCGCCACTAACTGCTTGCAAAAGAAGAAGAAGAAGAACGTTGCTGCAGCTACAGCTGGTGAGGCCCTTGTCTTGAAATTTGAACTTGACTTCCCCTTGATCGCATGCATGGTGTCAAGTGCATTGGGATCGGTGTGGTATTTGGATAGTGGCGCTTCCTTTCACATGACAGGAGATAAGGACCTTTTCAGTGACTTGGAGGAGAAATATCTCAAAATGCATATAGAGATGGGTGACGATGGACGATACAATGTGACTGGCATTAGTACCATTACCTTTTAGAGGGAGTCAGGTAAACCATTTCAATTGAAAGATGTTATGCATGTTCCATGTCTGAAGAAAAACTTGGTCTTAGTCGCAATGCTGGAGGACAGAGGCTATGGCATTGTTTTCAGCGATGGAAAATATTTCCTGTGACATAAAACAACAGGTCAAGTCAAGAAGATAGTGATTCGAGTTAAGAATATCTACAAGATGGAGGTAGATGGATACACTGCCATGATGGGCAAGGCAAAAAACGTTGTGAGCTAGGATGAGGGAGAATTATGGCACATGTGATTGGGCCATCTTCATCATGGAGCCTTGAAAATCATGCAAAAAATATCTACTAGACTTCCAATGGGAACACTTTCTCAGTTAGATCAGTGCAAGGGTTGTACCATGCAGAAGTATGTAAAGTCCACCTTTCATGAAAAGAAGAACTGGGCTTTGGTGATCCTGGAGAGAATGCACACAGACATGTGTGGACCATTCTCAGTTGCTTCAACAACAAAACATAAGTATTATGTTATTTTTTTTTATGAATTTTCTCTTAAATGTTGGATCCTCTTCATGCAGAAGAAGGATCAAACATTCTCAAAGTTCTGTGAGTTTAAAGCATTGGTGGAGAAAGAGTTGGGGAAGCAAGTGAAGGCTCTGAGGAGAGATAATGGTGGAGAATACATCTCTAACGAATTCAAATACTTCTACAACAAAGAAGGAATTCAAAGAGAACTCATAACACCTCATAGCCCACAGAAAAATGGGGTTGTGGAGAGGAAGAACATAACGATCGTGGGTGCAGCATGAGCGATGTTGCATGATCAGGGCCTACCAATGCATTTGTGGGAAGAATCATGCAACACCGCGGTTTATGTGAAAAATCGTTGTCCTCATAGAGTACTTGGCATGAGTACACCTGAAGAAGCTTTCACTGGTAAGAAACCTGATGTTTCTCATTTTAAAATTTTTGGCTCATCTGTTTATGTGTATGTGACCAAGAACGCTAGGAAGAAGTTGGAGCCGACTATTGAAGTTGGGATATTTTTGGGATACACAAAAACACCCCATAATTATCGTGTGTATTTTCCTAACAGTAAGATGACTTCTATGTGACGGGATATAAAATTCGATGAAGGGAAATCCATGCAGTTGTCGCTTGAGAGGGAGCTAGACTTGTATGCAGAGGAGGAGATGATGGTTCCCAGAGATGAGTCTCAAGATGTGGATCAGCCACATGAAGAGGTTCATGGAGTGGAGGAAGCCACTCATGTAGAGACATCCATCAGAAATGGCAGAAAGTGCACCACAAAAGCTGATAGATTGAGACTAGATGTTGCACAGAATGTAGGAGGCCCTACTTCACAGCGCAGACAGAGACAGTCTCCTGATCAATTTACTAGATACATGGATCTCATGAGAAAATGTATTGTGACTGAACCATATTCCTTTGAGGAAGCAGTGCAAGATCCCACTTGGTTTGATGCAATGGTGGAGGAGTATGACTCCATTGTCAAAAACAGTGCATGGGAAATTGTCCCAAGACTGGTCGACAAATCAATAAAAGGTTCGAGATGGATCTACAAGGGTAATATTTTAATCATTGTTCTTTATGTTGATGATTTAATATTGACTGGTGATGAGCAGCCGATACAATCATGCAAGGAGGACCTTGCAAAGGATTTCGAGATGAGGGATATGGGCCTTCTTAATTATTTTCTTGAATTGGAAATATGGCAGTGAGATGGTGAAATTTTTGTGTCTCAAGGCAAGTATGCAAGGGAGATACTGGGTAAGTTTCACATGGAGGGATGCAAACCCATGGATACTCGTCTTCTAGGAAACTGGAGGAAAGAGTATGCTACTTTTGGAGAGGTAGTGGATGCTACTATCTATCGACAGTTAGTGGGTTCGCTAATGTATCTAGTGAACATGAGACCAGACATTTTCTATGCAGTTAACCAGCTGAGTCAAGTGATGGTTAAACCTACCAAGCTATTTTGGAAGGTGGGTAAGCATGTCCTGAGATACCCGAGGGGAACATCTGAGTATGGCTTATGGTATAGATAGATGGATGAGGTGAAGTTGCATGGCTTCATGGATGCAGATTGGGCGGGCATCCCAACGGAAAGAAAGAGAACATCAGGGGGGATATTTAGTATAATATCTACAGTTGTTTCTTGGTACAGCAGGAAACACAGATCCGTGGAACTCAGTTCAGTGGAAGCTGAATACATGGAAGCAATTCAAGCTACATGTGAGGCTATCTGTATGAGAAAGATCTTGGTTGGTTTGTTTGGTTCTCATTTAGATCCGACAGTGATTCATTGTGATAATAAGAGTTGCATTAAACTCTCGATTAATCCTGTGTTTCATGATATATCTAAGCATATAGATATCTGGTATCATCACATCAGATATTGTGTGCAGTTGAAGATCATGTTGCTTCAGTACATTCCTACGAAAGATCAGGATGCATAAATTCTGAAGAAGGTGCTCACCAGGAGAAAATTCGAATACCATAGAGATATGATTGGGGTGAAGGATAATCCCTTTCTAGTTGAGAGGGATTGTTGAGATTCAACAAGAAGATCCTAGTGAAAATTATGCACCTACACTAGGATGGAGCCTCAGGCTATTTTTAGGTGGAAGTATATTTTTAGATGATGAGCAAATTCTATTTATAGATGATGTCTATTTATAAATGGTGAGCAAAATCTATTTATAGATGTATGTCGACTATTATTATCCCTTAATAATAGTTGGACAATAAATATTAATATATTCTCAATGAGCACTTAGAAATAGTTAATTGAAGTGGAAAATCAGTTAGCTATAGGAAATTCGAGTTCAAGGGTTGACTGGTGGGACATGCAAGTCGAATTAGTTGTAACTGAGTGATTTGAAGTTGTAACAGAGTTGGATGTGTAGTTATGTGAGTTGTAAAGTAGTTTAAATCAGTTAAGTGAGTTAATCTTAGTTGTACTAGTTGTAACTAAACATAAACTAGTGAGAGATCAGTGAATTAATTATTAACTAATTCACAATCAATGATCTCACATGAAACTGAAGATTTACCACTGTTAACTACATGCATGTTAGATCCAGTGGAGACCCAGTTGAGATACCATGTGAAAGGGACAATTTGACTCTCAATTGTGACATTAGTGAGTGCACTCATGCAACCACACACACAGTGGATGTGCCCATGAGAAATGCATAGCCTAGGCAAGAGTAATTCATTCATTGCAAGGATTTCCATTAGCAGGGATTGCGCAGAGGAGGCGGTAGGCTATCTGGAAGCAGTAAATTGGCACATGAATTTGTCAATTTTTGTATGATAGTGTGAGACGATTGTATATTTTACTAAGAGCTCTTGGATTAGAATTTTGTATGAGATTGTTTCATGATCCATGATATATACATAATATATGATAGTGGGGTTTTTAGCTTTATGATTTCCTAGTAAAACATCTGTGTTATGTGTGATTGATATTTCTTATTGATATTGCAATTGGCGATCATGTTTTAAATTCTACAAGAATATTTGTAGAAGTGATTCTGTATTTAACAGTGGCATATAATTGTTAGATCAGGAGAATCCAGGCAATACATAATTTGTATTAAAATTTCTACAACACAAATGGTCCATATTAACTTTTGAGTTTAGGACTTCGAGAGATTTCCCTCCTGGAAGCTTGAGGACTTGCTTCTCTTGGAGTGTCAAACCTCTGAACTGTCATGAGATCTACAACTCACATTCGCTCGTGCACAGATCAGACTGTTGGGATCTTATCTTCACCACTACGCCTCACCTCCTGATCATTTTTTGATGTAACGGATTCAATCTGTCCTTGGCCAAATCAAATGGTCAAGAACTTATCCCAGTGATCTACGGGGTATATCCACTCCAGAACTTCGGTGCTCCAGGGATTTTTCCTCTTTTACGACAATAACTTCAAATATTTGGAGTGGTGAAGTTTAGAGGACTTCGATGCTTAACCACGATGCTCATTTTTACATATCTAATGGTTATGAAGGGTCATCCTTCTCCCGAACAGGTCCTATGGCTCAAATTTGAACTTTGTGGCCCAATACCACAGTTATTGTGGTTTCCCTGTCTGCCACACCTCCTTATATTTCAAATATCATCCAAGTGCTCTGAGTGCCTGTTTGGCACTCTGTAACTTCAATTTACTCATACACGGCCCATCCAAGTTAATTGTTGAAACCATGAGCTCTAATACCGATTTGTAACATCCCTGACCTCCAAAGTCAAGGCATGCCACCAAAATTCTTCTCTGTTCAAACTCATATACCACTTTGTAACACACCCCAACCACCTACTAGGGCACGTCACTTAAAACACTTCTTCATTTCTATGGTATATATATATATATATATATATATATATATATATATATATATATATATTGTAATACCCCAAGGCTGAGCCCTTGCTGAATTGGAATGATGCTTAATGATGTTTATAGGCTGGTGAGCCAAGTGTTTATAAGTTGGGAGGCTTGTGTGTTTATTAGGTCGGAGATCCTAGATTTTGAAGGAAAGGTGTAAATGCTCACATCATTTATATAATTACATCGTTGTGTGTAGACTAACCATGAAGAAAGAGTTATGGGGGACTAAGATCCATTGGGTAGGGAAAGGGATGGGGCTGAGAGGATGGGAAAAAGGGCTAAGCTAGAGGGCTTATTTCCAAGGGAATATTATAATATATT
The DNA here is from genome assembly GCA_009831015.1 of Picea engelmannii. Taxonomy (NCBI): domain Eukaryota; kingdom Viridiplantae; phylum Streptophyta; class Pinopsida; order Pinales; family Pinaceae; genus Picea; species Picea engelmannii. The sequence continues at coordinate 94,763 of ML792979.1, read as the reverse complement.
TTCCTAAAATACTAAGGTTTGGGGAAATAACCCTTATTATCCTAAGTTCCTTTGGGGAGAGGAACGAGCTCCCAAGAGATCCATGTGCCAACCTAGGTGCATGTATTTTTATGGGGGAAAATTGATCGTTGTGGGGGTTCACTCTCCATTCTTTCCATGCTCCCCACTCACGCACGCACTCAGACTAAGAATTCACGTAACCAACCATTTCCTCCATCATTGACCTTTGAAACCTCTGAAACCTGCAAACCTGTGAAGCTAACCCATTTTTCCTATGAGGCACAACACAACTACGCAGTGCCTAAGCCATATCGCACCCCATCCATTTTGTTATTGCTACCCACATTTTTCTCTAGACTGGTGTGGCTTGATGTCATTACTAGAAACCATACCTAATTTTGCTACTATGGTTACCCGTTGGAATTAGGATTTGGATAGAAGAAATAGGTTGTCAGGCTTGTGGTTTTGAAAAGGCAGGGTTTCAAGCCCATGGATTGAATAAGTAGGTTGTCATGCCTATGAGCAACTCTCTCCAGGTGAGAGATATTGTTGGGGAAGTGATTTCTCCTAGAGGGAATCTAGTAGCAACTACAGAGCTCTGATAATTCTTGATCCAACATGTTGATGAAGCCCTGGAAGGGAAGTGGAGCAGTTGATGGAATGTGGAATAGTGAAGGTGTATATTCTTGGGGTGGGACATGCATGTGGAGAATGAGAGTCTGTGATCGGTGGGAGTAAGTAGGCTCATGGGAGGGAATCCTTCCTGTTGCATTGTGCATCTTTTCGTAATCTCAGCCTAACCTACGATTCCCTTTACCCTGAGTGGAGTTTAGTCCCAGCTTGAGGGTGACCTACTGATGATATCTTGGAGCAGCGTACTAAGTGAGCCCAGGAGTTTAGGGGTTCAATGTTTGGGAGAAATAGGGCATGAAGTAGCAAGATCTTTTGAATCTCGAAGATCTGAAGCTCCAAAGAGGCAGTTGTTTGGAAGTTCTTGATGGCACTCCCCCCATGGCTCTCTCTTCTCTCCTTTGAGGGGTTTCTCTACTTCCCGGTCTAGGATCGCTTTAGTCACCTTGATTCAAATCAACCCTTTGGTTTCCTGCTGGAACCCAATGCAATTTTTCCCAATTCCCTCTTTCTCTAAAGTGTGGGTTCTCGCAACCCCCGTAGCGCTCTTCTTGGTCCCTTCAAAGAAATTTGATGGTGGTCCTAGTTCTCTTGTGCTAGGCCAATTTTATCATATGACCTCGAGATATGTCCCGGGGCTAAACCATGAAAGGAGCTTCGGGTTTTGGGCTCCAGATTTTTCACAACGGCCAACTCCTATTTCCCAGAACTCTGAATCGACGAATACAACTGACGCGAGGATCAACGATCCCCATCGCTTCCACAATCAACATCTGTGATTGGCTTCAGAATCTGGTCTTCGGGAGTATCTCCACTCTACTCTCCCCTTTTCTTCCATAGCATCATGTTGGCCCTTGGTTATGGAAGGAAGTGAAGAACAAGGAAGAAAAGGTGAAATGCGCACTTCGTTGGAGGCACAGTGACTGTCACTGGGTCGAAGTGAGCAGAAGAGTAGAAAATATGGAGAAAAGTATGGAAACACAAGCTGTGGGATGAGGAGATCAAAGATGACAAATCAGAAAGGAAGATGGATTGAGGACAACTCAACAAGCGGGGAAAATATACCTTTGGATGCTTTGGAGCACCGTGTGAGAAGGAAGGAAAGACAAGCCGACGAAGCCCAGAAAAAGTTGGTCAAATTGACTTAGGGATTTAGACACCTAGGGTTTTGACACCTAGGTTTCGACCTAAGGTTGTCAGTGAGGAATTGTAATGTATAAATAGAGGTCTAAAGGGCCTAGGTTGGGTGGGTAATTCTGGTCGGTACAATATTGTTGTTGATCTAGATATAGTATTGTGTAAGGGATCATTGTATTGAGAGAGAGAAGTGATGAGTGAGAGATCCTTACGGTATTGTAAGATCTTCAGCTAGGTGCAAAGGTCAAGTCCTATAGCTGGGTGTGAAGGAAGGGGAGGGAAGGAGAGAAGAAAGAAGATCTGGTAGCTGAGAGTGCAGATAAGAACTGTATGCTTTACCTTAATAAATCATAAGCATAGTTCTGTGGATGTATCTCTAGAGAGAGGGTGAACCATCTATATCTGGTGTTATGTGTGTGATTGATGTCTTGATCTCCACCATTGTTATTCTGTTATTGCATACTGTGTTAGAGTAGGTATATAACTATGAAGAATAGATAAAAGGAGGAAATTGATATATGATAATTATGATGTTGTTCATGAGATCCACTTGATATTCCCCTAGTTGTAGACATATCTATCCTGCAACCCCCTCATAGCTTCTTCGGGTGAGACTACATCTGCTTCGTAGGTGTTGCTGAAACGACCAGTAGCTAGGGCTTGTTGGCACACTCTTGGAGTTGAACCCCAGGTCTGCCCCTGTGCCAACAAATGGTTCCATTGCCGGGACTAGAATCTTCTTGAGGGAATGTCAAGGTGGTTCCCATCAAAGACATAAACTCAAAAGTGGATAGAGGATCAAGAGAAGGACTTCCCTGAAACCCAGAACAAGAACCCTAATATTAGTATAGAAGATTGGTTGGAGAAATATATCTTTATCGACATTCAAGAGATATTCTTTGGAGGGATCCATCAAGAGATATATGAGTGGTTAGCTAGGTTAGCAGATACCGAGTTCAAGATAAGACCTAGATATTCTGGAGTTTGGACATAGGCGCTAATCCAAAAGGTTAAAAGGGTTGATAACGTTGTATCCAGAGCAATAGATCACTGGTTTGATAGTACCATTGGATGGTATATCACTGAGTTTGTTGTTGACAGAGTAGAGTCGTACAACCAAGATGAAAGATATTTCTTTTAAGGACCCAGAGGAAATTTTTTACAATTCCTGAAGTTGAGACTCAAGATGTTGTTGCATGAGAAGAACATCTTGAAGATACAGTAGATCGAGAAGATTTGAAAAGGCTAATGTTCAAGAATTTAGACAGTGAAAATGACACAGAAGCTAGACATATGCACAGTGGGAGAGTATATTGAGGGGTTCACCTTGAGAACTTATTTAAGAAAAAATATGGGGAAGAGGGTTTTTACAGTGGAGAAGAGGCAGATCTGACAGATGAAGAACATTTAGAACCCACTAGAGCAGAAGAAAGGGAAGCTGAAGAACTTCGTCGGAATGATCCAAAAACCTCGGGAACTGCATAGGCTACTGAATTAAGTAATATCAATCCTCCTGTTGTTTGAGAAATGATAAGTAATCATAACATTCAAAATCACTAGAGTTCGCAGAGCACTATTACTAGCAGTTTGACATCCACTCAGATAGGAAACCTAGGCAACTTCATGGCAGATGAGATGTGACTCCCTATCTTTAGAGAAGATGGATTTGAATATCCTGATCAACACTGGTTCCTATGTGAGGCCATATGGAACATTAAAAATATTACCAATGAAGCTGTTAAACGAAACCAGTTTAGCACTACACTAAGAGACCGCGCGTTGAGTTGGTACATGAAGCTTGTCCAAGGACTTGTGCATCCTAAGCCATTGAATGAGATCAAGAACACGTTGATTGTAGAGTTTAAGAAATGTAAGTCAGAGTCCCAATGTATTACAGAGATGAAAGAGATCAAGCAGAAGGTAGTCAAACCTATTTGGGAGTTTGACCAGAGATTTAAGACCCTAACAGGAAGATTGAATTTTAAGATCCCAGATGAGCAGAACAAGGAATGGTTCATCGCTACCATGTTACCACATATTAGAGTTCCCTTGATGCATCAAAAGATTGCTTCACAGGAAGAAGCATTGGATATCGCCATGAATCTTGAATCATCCCCTATGGGAAAATCCATCTCAGGTATCAGTCAGATCTTGATTCAGCTAACTAGTTTGTCTCTACAGGTCTAAGACATGAAGAAGGACAAGGGAAAAGACAAAAGAGAAGACATCTGGTATGTCAGATGCAGATCAGAAGGTCATGACAAGGAACACTACCCTCTATTCAATGAATACTTGGATTCTGGAGATTCAAGCCCCTTGAAGCAAGTCACCTTAACTTGGTGCGAAGTTTGCATAAATTGACATCACCCTGATGAGTGCTATTACATGCAAAAATACGTTCAGACACCCACAAACTTGTATTGCACATTATGTAAATCAGTAGGGAACGATGATAGAGTTTGCAGAGCTTATGATCTCATGCATGAAAGATCAAGAAATATATATAAGATCCAAGGCGAAGTACATCAAGAAGGAAACACTACGTAGTATAATTCCCCAGGAAGAGGAAACTTCAATCCTCATGGTGGATACAAAGGACGAGGAGGAGGAGGAGGAATGGGCCGAGGCCAAGGACAAATAATCTGTTATAACTGTGCACAACCAGGACATATAGCAAGGGGCTGTCAGAAACCTTGCACCACTTGAAATTATTGCAAATCCTTCGAGCATGTCATTAAGGACTTCCCTGTGCTACTAGTCAAGCTTCAGGAAATACGAGGAACTCAACAGAAACCACAAGTGCAACTGATCTATTCTAAACCTCTAGGAGCAGACCCTAGAGTCTCTTTTATCACTCGAGGAGGTGCTGCTACAGGAGAGGATAGAATGACCCAAGGAAATATTGCAGAAGACACAGTTATCAGACCGTCGATGACAAAATGACACCAACTGTGGATTCTCCAGCAAATGAATTTGAAAACCCTCACCACAGAAACATGAAAACAGTGAAGACACAGGTATCAGGAAAGCTGCAGAGAAGACCCAAAATTTTGATGCAAAGAAAGAAAGACAAATCTTTGAGGAAGCAAGGCAAGATTTCAAAGCAGTTCAAGGTTCTTCCTCCAAGACACGACCAAAAATCAGAGAATATGGGATGCCTTAGGCATTTTATCAGTCAATTTCTCCAAAAGGAGGAAAAGAGGTTAGTAAGCTCATTGAATTTGTATACACTTGTATTAAGTTAATTCAGGATGAGAACGTTGTGCAAGAACTACAGAACTTAATCAGGCAGTATGATCTAGGGAATATAGACCCCTGACTGAATAGAGAAGTACACCAAATTGGTACTAAGAGAAGGACAAATAATGAATTACATTTGAATGCTCAAATAGGAGAGTATGATATAGACTATGTGGTCCTTGACTTAGGGTCAGAGGTCAATGTCATGATGAAGAAAACTTGGGCACTAATGGGAAAACTGAGGTTGATCTATTCCCCTATCAGACTTAGGATGACTAATCAAAAATATGTCAGCCCATTTGGATGATTGGAGCATGTCCCTATGGACATTGATCGAGTTAGAACCTTTGCAGATTTTGAGGTAATTGAAAGTGTTGATGATAGCTGCCCTTACCCTGCATTGCTAGGAATTGATTGGGCCTTCAACAATTCCACTATTGTTGATTTGAAGAAAAGACGTATGACATTTGAAAGATATGTCCTTAGGGTCATTTCACCCTTAGATCCAGATGAAGGTTCGCGATACACAGAGCCCATCAGAGAAGAATACCACTCATATGAATTGGAAAACATCTACAAACTAACATCCAGACAACAAGATTACATCAACCCTACAAACGATGGGAATCTGAGTTGGTGAAGCAACAACACATGTTCATCAGATTCAAAAGAAGAACTAGAGAACTGGAAGAACTAGATGTATGAAGTATCTACCAAAAGATGTGCTAGATTAACTAGAGAAGTTCACTAGATCGACACAACAGTAAGCGACTTACCCACATTTGATGGTATGAATCCATTAGAGGCCTTCTTGCTGGACTTCGAAGCAAGTGTACCAACACAACAGAGATTGTTGGCCATGGATGAGGCCCTAAAAGCTACACCAACAAGATGGTGGGGGACACATAAAAGAAATATTATAGACTGGAAACAATGTTGAACTTTAATGACAACACGGTTCTCAGCACAAGCAGTAAGTTGTGAAGTAAGGTATACAGGTCGAAGTTGCCCAAAATACCATGTGCGAAGCTGGAAAGAGGCATGGAGTGACATTCCATGAGAAAAATGGGTGCACAGATTTATCAACACGTTGGACATGACCCCCATCAACTGGTACCTTCAAGAGGAGCTACACCTCATCACTACAGATTGGGAAGGTATGATTCAAAATTTTGTAACCACCTTTTTATTTGAAAGTGAATATCCTTCAGTAGACCAAGAATTACAGATTGTGAGAAAGAAGGTAGTCGAGGAGACATATAGCCTCCCTATGGAACAAGAAGAGGATGAATGGACCACGCCCCTAGAGAAATTGTAGAGCTGCTATAACATCAATGCCGATGATGATGATGATCCCAGGTGTTATCCACAATTTTGGTCATTATAATGGTGTTATGATAATGTCATGATGATGAAATATCAAGCTCTTCCATAGGAACATTTTCCTGAGAAAGGTTACACTTATCAGTTTCCAGAAATCATATTTTAAAGATAGTTCGCAGGCTGCATATATACTCTCCTGCGAGAATGCTTGATTCTCGCAGGTTGCTCTCATCTGGGGTGCGAACTTCTTGCACTGTACTCAAGGCTAGGGTGCGAACATCATTTTAAAGAGGAAAAAGATGAAGTTCTCGAACCTTCTAGAAGGGGATCTTCTAGAAGGATGAGTTGGCTTTCGAATGGTTGGCAAAGTACTGACTTTCCAGATATCTTGGGATCATTCCCTATCCAAGTAACCAATTTATCGTCTCCTATATATTGAGGGGATTTCTCATGGAAAAGGTTAGAAAGAAGCTAGAAAGAGATTGATTGGAGAATTGTTGAAGCCTGTATGAAGGACTGATACTACAACAGCAAGAGACTACAGCAAAGTCATCACACATGGTTGATTTTCTTCATGCATGAGCAAGTGTGTGTGTCAGAACTAAGAGCCATCGAAAGGAGACCTACTACATCAAGGCTTAGGTTGTAAGTTTCTCTTTCAATTAATATATACAGTAATATATCCCTTTCCCATAAAGTTGATGTCTCTTTATTACATGATTCCTTGATCACAGGTATAGACTAGATATTGAATATATTAACTTGTCAATATTCCAATTGGTTTGTATTGTGGTGATTTGAATGGTGCAAGAGCATTGGAGTATTAAGCTTGGAACAACAGAGACATAAGGAAAGCGTTCACAAGGTATGCCTACAATCCTTATCTCTTAGTTCATTCAATAGGCTAGATCTAGGGAAAGAGTAGTATTCTGTTCTGTTTTGTTCCAGATCCGGGTGGATTTGGGGAGATCGGTTTGTGTCCGCACTTACGGATTAATCCAGAAACACCAGGAAGGTGAACATCGCAGAAATAGAAGGCCAAAGAACCATGGAAGGACCGAGAGTTGAGATACCATTTATTGGTCAGCCAATCAAGATTAAAAAATTCAACATTGGGACAGAGGAGATACTAAGGAGATGCATTATGGAGACATAGCGATCATTGATCCTTGCAAAATCTCATGAAGGCATCGCAGGAGGACACTATGCAGGAAGAGAAACTGTGCAGAAGGTTCTGAGAGCTGGCCTTTGGTGGCCTACCTTACACAGAGATGCTAAATATTATGCCAGAGCCTATGATGTATGCCATAGAGTTGGAAAACCATCCAAACGAGATGAAATGCCATTAACACCACATATAACCCTACAAGCATTTGAAAAATGGGCCATTGACTTCTTGGGACCATAAACCCACCAGGAAAGCACACAGGAGCAAGATACATCATTACTGTGACATAATACTTAACCATATGGGCCAAAGCCAGAGCAGTAAAAGACTGTAGTACAACCACAACTGTGCATTTTATATTTGATGACATAATAACCAGGCTTGGATGCCTCAATATCCTTATGAGAGATCAAGGCACACACTTCATCAATAAGATAGTTGGAGCCCTGACTGAATAATTTGCAGTCCACCATCAGAAGAGTACACCTTACCATCCACAAGCAAATGGGATAGTTGAAACATTCAACAAGATCTTGGAGACCACACTGACAAAGATTTGCAGTGTGAATAGGGATGACTGGGATTTAAGAGTACCTGCAGTACTATGGGCCTATAGAACCACTTGCAAGAAATTAACAATGTAGACCCCTTTCAAATTGGTTTATGGCCTTGAAGTTGTTGTCCCGATGGAATACTTGGTACCAATCCTAAGGATTGTTGTGTTTACAAACATGGATGATACTGGTTTTGTTCGTGAGAGGCTTGCACAGTTGGTTGAACTAGAAGAAGACAGATTCATTGCAGGATTCCACCAACAGGTTCGGAAACAATGAGAGAAAGAAGGAATATCATGATAGGCACATCAAGAAGAAGGCAGTCAAGGAAGGTGATTTAATACTGGTGTATGATAGTAAATTTTTGAAACACCCTGGGAAGTTTAGAACGCATTGGCTTGGACCATATGATATTGCCTATATTATAGAAGGAGGAGTTGCGCAATTAAAAACATTGAAGGGAGAATGGAAGGAAGGATTGGTGAATGGGAGTCGGCTAAAGTTGTACTATGACAACCAGATGCCTTGCAGCTATCAGTAAAAGTAGCAGGAAAAGGGTCTAGGTACCAGGTGCAGTTGAAGCCGGGTACCAGACACATAAAATATAGTCTATACAAGGAGGGAGAGGAGGTATCAAGCAGAAGCAAAAGCTGCACTGTGCATTCTAAGGATGAAGCAAAACAAAGGAATCAGATCTGAAGTGCCTCGGGATGAGTCACAGGTGAGTGTTGGGGGCCTGTTGGCCCTTGGTTATGGAAGGAAGTGAAGAACAAGGAAGAAAAGGTGAAATGCGCACTTCGTGGGAGACACAATGACTATCACTAGGTCAAAGTGAGCATAAGAGAAGAAAATATGGAGTGAAGTATGGAAACACAAGCTGTGGGATGAGGAGATCGAATATGACAGATCAACAAGGAAGATGGATTGAGGACAACTCAACAAGAAGGGAAAAGCCACCTTTGGATTCTTTGGAGCATTACGTGAGAAGGAAGGAAGTAAAGGTCGATGAAGCTCGAAAAAAGTGGGTCAAATTGACCTAGGGCTTTAAACACCTAGGGTTTTTGTATCTAGGGTTTTGACACCTAGGTTTCGACCTAAGGCTGTCGGTGAGGAATTGTAATGTATAACTAGAGGTCTAAAGGGCCTAGGTTGGGTGGGTAATTCTGGTCGGTACAATATTGTTGTTGATCTAGCTATAGTATTGTGTAAGGGATCATTGTATTGAGAGAGAGAGGTGTTGAGCGAGAGAGCCTTCTGTTATTGTAAGATCTTCAATTGGGTGTGAATGTCAAGTCCTGTAGCTGGGTGTGTAGGAAGGGGCGGGAAGGAGAGAAGAAAGAAGATCTATTATCTGAGAGCGAAAATAAGAACTGTATGCTTTACCTTAATAAATCATAAGCACAGTTCTGTGGATGTATCCCTAGAGAGAGGGAGAACCACGTATATCTGGTGTTATGTGTGTGATTGATGCCTTGATCTCCATCATTGTTATTATGTTATTACATATTGTGTTAGAGTAGGTCTATAATTGTGCAGAATAGATAAAAGGAGGAAACTAATATATGATTATTATTATGTTGTTTGTGAGATCCACTTGATATTCCCTTGGTTGTAGACATCTATGTCCTGCAACCCCCTCACAGCTTCTTCGGGTGAGACTGCATCTGCTTCGCAGGTGTTGCTGAAAGGGCCAGTAGCTAGGGATTGTTGGTGCACTCTTGGATTTGAACCTCGGGTCTTACCCTGTGCCAACACATCACTTCTCGAAAATCCATGGATCTCCCACATGTCCCTTCCATATCCAATGGTGTGGATTCACTCCACTCTTCCCAACTTCATGAATATTGTTGTTTTTTCTTAGCGAATCTCCCGACACTCTATCTTCCAGATCTCCTGATCTTTTGCCACCTATCTCCTCCTGACGATGGGAGATTCTGCTTACCTTCAATACTTCGGCAAGTCCTTACTCCTTGTGCACACTTAGCACTTTCTCATTTTTTGAGACTTGGGATTCTCTCGGTCTTTCTTCACTCCTTGCAGGGATTCTACGCGTAATGGCACTAGTTCTTCTGAGATTTTGCTCACTCAAACCTTGAATGTTCTCATCTCTCCTGCATCCTTCCAAGGACTCTCTAATTCCCTCCTGGAAACTCTATTCTCTTCCTCATGAGCTTGTAAGACGAATTCACTTTATCTTTGGAGCACCCCTTGCACTCGAATTAATCCTTCAGACGACTTCTCACAACACTTAGCCAAGTGCTAGCCTAATGCACTCCTTGCATAGGTCTTACTTCAACCTTCTCGAATTATTTCAAGTTTACCAAGGCACTCTTACCTCCACCCAATCCACACTTGCAGAGTCTTCTTCCCTCAAAGTATTCAACAACTCTGGGTTTTCCTAAATACCCCCAACACTCCAAAATGTGTTGGTCCTGTGCGTGCTTGCACCCACTTAATGCCCTCTTGGAAAATCCTTACAGAGTACTCAGTAACTCTGTCTTATGCTTCCTCCTTGGATAGACTTTTCTTCCAAGGTGTTCAACAACCTTGAAGTTCTCCCCTCGAATCTGTGAATTATTCTAGTGTGCCCTCTTGACACATTCTTCTATGACTCCAAAGAGTTCAGACACACACTCCTTGTGTCGGCTCACAAAATTTCAACTCTTTGTCATTCACTCTATTCACTTAGCCTAAAGAACTAGAACTAATTCATCAAAATCATAGATAGAGGATTCTATCTCTATCCCCGCAGCTGAAATCTAATGCATGCATCTACAACATAAACACACATGAATGACATTTAGAAATAAACATCCATTTCACAGGAAAGTACAAAGAGTGGAATCTATTCTTTTATATTAATGACATAATTTCAATTACAATATGGGAGTTTGGACTATAACTGAGTCTCAGCTCTCAACTCTCCTCTTGGCTTACAATTTTTTTCATCAATCTCCAGCAGCCTCTATCGGGCATACAATACAAATATTTATACAAGAGGGGCTCGATGAGCTTTCCCTCCAAGCTACACTAGTGGTGTCTAATCACCATTCAAAACACCTAACTATCGAGGAAAATTACAATGAGTGGAAATATGCCCCGAATCAGATCCAGATCCCCCCTACCATCAACCACTTAAGGCGACCTCATATACAACTTGTGTGAAAGCACAACTTGGCTCTTCCAACTTGAAATTTAAAATGAGAGGACAACGCCTCTCCCTTCCTTGAATGCACACCAACATGATAACCAGCTGGCATGTGCTGAGGTGGAGCGATGCTCCTGCATCATACACAAAAATTCATGAGCTTCCCAGCTCTGTTGAAATCCTCCTAGATCCCAAAATTTTCTTGGAGCTATCCTCCTGCTCCCCTACTTTGCTTCTTCTACTGTTGTTTCTTCTTCTACATCTTCCCTATCGCTCCTGCAGGTTCTCCTATGTCCAACTTCTCCTTGCTCATAGCTTCTTCTGTTGACTTCAACATCAACTCCCTTATCTCTTGTATCACTTCTTCTAGCTTCTCTACTGGCTGGTTCTTCTTATATGGTCTATTCATCTGCAACTCCTCATGTTTATCTAAGGGAAAATCATCATGATCTCCCATGTTTCTTTCATATCCTGTGACGTTGACTGGACACTCTGCTGCAGACTCCAATTCCATAGGCTCCTTACTAAATTGTTTCTCAAATATTTCTTCTGACAGACTAAATCCTGTCATTTCTTTGGCTAGTTCCATTCCATCTTCCTCCAACTACTCCTCATGCTGGCACGTCTCCTCGACCATGGATATCTCTTGGAAACAACCTTCTGGTTCCGGACTGTCCAACCAATCCTCCAACATCTTCAACTCCATTTCCCACTGAGTGAGCGACTCAACTGGGTGATCCTCTTCAGTTGGGAAGACTTCAATATCTGATCTTTCTCCTCTGCGATAGTCTCAGTTCGTTGTTCACTGTCCTTTTGCTACTACCTCTGCAACAAATATGCTAGCCTCTCCTCGGCTACTTGGCAGGAATATTATGATTCCTCCAATGACCAGAATACTCCCCTGATCTTTTTCCTCTGTAGTAGAAGTATTTAACTTTTCATTGTCTTCATTTGTGCGGCTTGCAGTTCCACATGAATATTCATATGAGTGAGGCCTTTCCTCCACCTTCTTCCCATCTATCAACACCCCTTGCTGACATGAACTCTCATCTAAGCTCATTTCTTCTGCCTTCTCATTGCCCACCTAGAAATCTATGAGACCTCTACCAGATCTCTTTCTCTCAGCACTAATGTTTTCAGCATACCTCTACCACCTTTTTAACACATGTTGTTTCCTTTTGGCCAACAAATTTTGAGCAGGACACTCAACTTTATGTTTCAAAGGCCACTTGTATATTTAGCATAAATTTTCCTCTTGCTACATCTTCAATGCTAACTTCTCCATCTCTGCTCGGATCTCACTGAGCTCCTTGTCCATTTTCGCCTTGCTCTTCTGCAGACAGTCTTCTCTTTGACCACTCTTATGGACTTCAGTAGCCATCTTGCTTCACCTTCAACCCACCTAGTTGTCTACCATCTGTTGCACACCTTACAACAGTCTCCACAGAGCATCACACTCTGTCTCTCTTCACCTATTGTATACAGGTGAATTCAATCTCTGACTCTACTCGATGTAGCCAGACTGTCTCCTCTTACCTGAAAATAAATTCAGTCTCTAATACCACTTTGACAACACTCCCCCCATGGCTCTCTCTTCTCTCCTCTGAGGGGATTCTCAACCTCTCAATCTAGGATCATTTTAGTCACCTGAAGTTGAATCGGCCCTTCATTTCCTTGCTGGAACCCAATGCAATTTTTTTCAGGTCCCTCTTTTCCAAAGTGCAGTTTCTCACAACCCCCACAGCTCTCTTGTTGGTCCCTTCGAAGAAATTTGACGGTGGCCCTAGTTCTCATGTGCTAGGCCCCTTTTATCATATGACCTCAAGCTATGTCCTAGGGATAAACCATGAAAGGTTATTTGGGTTTCGGTGTCTATCTTTTTCAAAATGACTAGCTCCTATTTCCATGAACTCTGAATTGACAAATATAACTAACGCGAGGATCAATGATTCTCGTCACTTCCATAGTCAACGGTTGTGATCGGATTCAGACTCCATTCTTTAGGAGTCTCTCCACTTTACTCTCTCCTTTTCTTATGGAGCATCACTTCTCTGAAATGCATGGATATCATCCACGTGTCCCTTCTAGGTCCAACGGTATGGATTCACTCCGCTCTATGTGACTTCGTGAAGATTGTCATTTTCTCTTGGCGAACCTCTCAAGACTCTATATCTTAGATCTCCTAATATTTTTCCACTTGTCTCCTCTTGACGATGGTAGATTTCGCTTACCTTTGGGACTTTGGCAAGTCCTTACTCCTTGTGCACTCTTAACACTTTCTCATTGTTCGAGACTTGGGATTCTCTCGATCCAAGACTTGGGATTCCCAAATTCTTTCAGGTTTACCAAGGCACTCTTACCTACACTCAATGCACACTTGCAGAGTCTTATTCCCTTAGAGTATTCAACAACTTTGGGTTTTCCTAAATACCCCCAACACTCCAGAATGTGTTGGTCCTATGTGCACTTTCACCCACTCAATGCCCTCCTCGAAAATCCTTACATAGTACTCATTAACTCTATGCTACGCTTCCTCCTTGCACAGACTTTTCTTCCAAGGTGTTCAACAACCTTGAAGTTCTCCCCTTGAGTCTATGAATTATTCTAGTGTGCCCTCTTGGCATGTTCTTCTCTAAATCAAAAGAGTTCAGACACGCACTCCTTGCGTCGTCTTACAGAGTTTCAACTCTCTTTCACGCACTCCTTACACTTAGCATAAAGAACCAGAACTAATCCAACAAACTCATAGATAGAGGATTCTATCTCTATCTCTACAGATGAAATCTAACATATGCATCTACAACATAAGAACATATAAATGGCATTCATAAATAAACATCCATTTCACAGGAAATTACAAATAGTGGAATCTGTTCTTTTATATTAATGACAAAATGTCAATTACAATATGGGATTCCAAACTACAATTGATTCTCAACTCTCAACTCTCCTCTTGGCTTACAATGATTTTTCATCAATCTCCAGTAGCCTCTACTGGGCATAAAATACAAATATTTATACAAAAGGGGCTCGACGATATTTCCCTCCAAGATATAGTAGTGGTGTCTAATCACCATTCAAAACATTTAACTACCGAGGCAGATTATAATGAGTGGAAATCTGGCTTGAATCAGCTCCATATCCCTCCTACCGTCAGCCACTTAAGGTGACCTCATCTACAACTTGTGTGAAAGCACAACTTGTCTCTTCCATCCTAACAACATTAATTTCCTTAATTACAATTTAAATTTCGAAGGAAAAATGAGAGGACAACGCCTCTCCCTTCCTTGAATGCACACCAACATGCTAACCAACTGGCGCGTGCTGAGGTGGGGCAATGGTCCTGCATCAACTCTCCACTTCGACATTAGGAGGAAATGGGGTGAGGTGAAAGGTAAACCTCTAAAACCCAACATTCCAAAGCCTTGGAGGCTCAAAGCATAGGATAATATCCTATCTTTTAGCGTTGGGTCACAACCTGTGGTCACATGAGATGGGGGGTTGAAGAAAAATGGCTAAGTGCTCAAAAATTGTTTTTAAAAATAGAGAAGGGCTTAGAGAGGGAGCCCATGGTGTTTTTAATTTTTACAGACCTACATTTAACGAAGTAAGGAAGGCATGTAAACCTGAAGAGAGGATCCAACATGGATCCCAGAGCCAATTCAAATATGAGATGGAAGAATCCATGTACAGGGTTTACATCCTTGAAAAGAGATTTGTTCAAGTATCCATAACTTCCTGATCAAAACTCAGAGTTAAGCATGGAAGAAGGCATTGGAAAGGTCTTGAACAGTAGAAGATAATTGTTCACCCAAAAATTGGATCTGAACAACCAATTTCTCAGGAAATCAACAGAAAATAACTCTGATATATTAATGAATCAAAATGGTTTGTGTTTTCATGAAATTATTAAGAATAGTTAGCCTGGCAAAGTTTTGTTGGCTGCACATTTTTGTAGAAGTAACAGCTGTCAGAACATAATAGAGTTATCGCAAAGTGTAGAGGAATGGATGATGCACAGATAGTCTACAACCAAGAATATGAAATCAAAGGGATGAATGTACAGTTGGGTATGGAAGGAACCAACTCCAATGGACATGGAGGAGGAAAGGAGGAATACATAAACCTAACTGAGACCCTAAAAAAATTGCAGACAGATGTCCAGAGCCACAAGGCTGATAATGAGAGGCTTATGAAGGCCACAGAAAAATAGGATGACTTCAATATAAAGTTAATGAAAATCCTAGACATAATTGAAAAGAAGTTGGATAAGGAGAGTGGCTCCAACAAATCAGGAAGCCCTGGGACCCCTGAGGGAAAGGAAGATAAAGGAGTGATAGAAAACATCACCATCAATCCCAAAGGAATTCCAACAGGAGAGCACACAACAACTCAAGTCCATATCCTTCTAGGAAGCATAAGAGGTCTAGGGAGGATGAATTTAAAGGATAAATGAACAAGATCAAACCTCCTACTTTTGATGGAGAGCAGAAGAAAGATGAAGATGTTGAAACATGGTTGTTGGGCATGAGAAAATATTTCCAACTGCATAATTATTCTTCTCATGTGGAAGGAAGAATTGTTATTTACCAGTTGAAAGGAAAGGAATCCATGTGGTGGGATCAACTTGTGCAAGTGTAGCACATCAGAGAGAAGAATGTTACATGGAAGGAATTCAAGAAGAATTTTGAGAAGAAATACCTAACCAAGAGGTATTATGAAAAAAAGAAGACATAGTTATTTGAACTAAAATTGGGTAGCATGATCATTGATGAGTGTGAAAGGATATTTTTAGAACTATTGAAGTATGTCTCCTTCATCAAGGATGAGTCATTAAATATACAAGGATATTTGAGTGGGCTTCCATCTTTCATCAATGATAAAATTCAGTATGATGATCCAAATACCTTGGAGGAAACCATAAGGAGAGACAAGTGCTTATACGATCAGAATAAAGGAAAGCCTACCTTCTAAATATCTTGGGAAGACAAGAAGACGTGTAAGAGGGAACAAAGGCAGAAGAGGAACAAGCCATCATTTTTCAGAAACAGTCCTCAAGGAAACCATCTTTTAGAGAGAACAAAATGGTTGAGGTAGGTGGGAAAAGGCCAAGGTAGACACCCATTCAATGTTGGGGTTGTAAAGGAGACCATAACTATATATATTTTCCTCACAAAAGTGACAAAGTGAGTGTCATCCACAATTTACAGCAAGCAGAAACAGTGGAGGACATGGGCATAAGTGTACCAAGGATCTATGTAGCCCTCAACAAAAAGAAAGCAAAGTTTCAATCACACATGATTGTAGTAGAAGGTATGATCAATAACCATGCCTTTACTATTTTAATAGATTCATGATCTAGTCATATCTATATAGATCCTAAGGTAGTGGAAAGATTGAAATTTCCAAGAAGCAAGCATGGGAAATATTGGTTGGTACATTTGGCTACAGGAGCCAAGAGAAAGGTTGTTGATTTGGTTAAATCATGTCGATTGGACATGAATGGGATAAGCACCAAGTCATATGTGAACATCCTCCCCTTGTGTTCATATGAATTTCTAATTGGTATGGATTGATTGGACCAACACCATGTTGTCTTAGGCTGAAATAACAAGGAATTTACTTGCCTGGATGAGGAAGGGAACCCAAGAAAAGTCTAAGGAATTCCTAGGACATTTATTGTCCAAGAGATCTCAGCAATGAAACTAAAGAAGTGTTACATGAAGGGAGGCCAAATATTTGTAGCTCATATGGAGGAATAAACTAAGGATAAGGTGCCAAATCTAGAGGATCACGTCGTCCTAGAATATTTTGAGGATGTGTTTAAGGAGATACCAAAACTGCCCCCGAAGAGAGATATTGATTTCTCTATATATTTGATGCTTGGAGAAGCTCCAGTATCCAAGACGCCCTATAGAATGAGTACACCAGAGTTGAAGGAAATACAAATGCAGCTTGAAGAACTTCTTAAGAAGGGGTATATGCTCCCAAGTGTGTCACCTTGGGGTGCCCCAATATTATTTATGAAGAACAAAGATGGGACATTGAGATTATGCATTGACTTCAGATAATTGAACAAAGTGACTATAAAGAACAAGTATCCTTTTCCAAGGATCGATGATCTCTTTGATCAGTTAAAGGATGCAAGGATATTTTCCAAGATCAATCTCAGGTTAGGATACCATCAAGTAAGAATAAAATATGAAGAAATCAGCAAGAACACCTTCAGGACAAGGTATGGTCATTACGATTTCATAGTGGTCCCATTTGGGTTATCAAATGCACTAGTTGTTTTCATGTGCTTAATGAATGGTGTTTTCTGGGAATATTTAGACAAGTTTGTCATTGTATTTTTGGATGAAATCCTTGTATATTCAAAGTTAGAATAAGAAAATGAGAGTCACTTGAGGATGGTGTTACAAGTGATAAGACATCACCAGTTGTATGCCAAATTGAGAAAGTGTTCATTTTATCAAAACCAAATTCACAATTTGGGGCATATCATATCCAAAGAAGGGATAGCAGTGGACCTCGAAAAGATTGAAATTTTTAAAGGGTGGACAACACCTAAGAATGTGACCGAAGTTAGATCCTTCATGGGTCTAGCTAGCTAGTACAAAAGATTCATTGCAAGGTTTTTGAGGATTGCTCACCCAATCACTTCCTTGCAAAGGAAGGGGATGAAGTTTCAAAGGACAACAAAATGTGAAAATAGCTTCCAACAATTGAAGCAATTGTTAAGCAGTGCTCCAATTCTGAGGATTGTTGATCTGAGTGAAGATTTTGTGGTTTGAACCGATGCATGCAAAGAAGGACTTGGTGGAGTCCTCAATCAGAATGGGTTTGTGATATGTTTTGAATCCATAAAATTGAAAGAGAATGAAAGGATATATGCCACTCATGATTTGGAGTTGGAATCCATAGTGCATGCCTTGGAGAAGTGGAGGAACCACCTCATGGGAAAGAGGTTTGAGCTGAGGACAAACCATAATGGTCTGAAATATTTGTTTGATCAACCAACTTTAAATTCCAGGAAGAGCATATGGTTGGAATTCCTCTGTGAGTATGACTTTGATATCAAGCACATCAAAGGAAAAGAGAACAAAGTGGTTGATGCACTCAACATGAGAGTGCATGAATTGCAGGCTACATCCATTATCATGTATCAAACTGATCTTAAAGGAAAAATTTATGAGGCTGCAAAAGTAGATTTGAAGTACATAGAGTTGCTAACAAAATTACAACAAGGTAAAATGTAGCAGAAAGTTGAAGATTATGAATTGGGAAATGATGAAATTCTCTTGTACAAGAACATAATTTATGTACCAAATTCTCATGAATTGAGGAGTATGATTTTGAAAGAGATGCATAATGTACCTTATGTTGGACACCCAGGATATCAAAAAATAGTTGCAGCAGTCAAGAGCCAATACTATTGGCCAGACATGAAGAGAGATATTGTTGAGTATATTGCTAAATGTTTGGAGTGTCAAAAAGGCAAGGCTGGGCATATACAACCCATTGGGTTGCTGCATCCTTTACCCATTCCTGAGTGGAAGTGA
The DNA here is from genome assembly GCA_009831015.1 of Picea engelmannii. Taxonomy (NCBI): domain Eukaryota; kingdom Viridiplantae; phylum Streptophyta; class Pinopsida; order Pinales; family Pinaceae; genus Picea; species Picea engelmannii. The sequence goes on along the minus strand of ML792979.1, from coordinate 76,001 downwards.
GAAGTGGTGACAATGGATTTCATCACCAAACTACTTAGAACAAGAAAGCAACATGATTGTTATCACTGGAATTTCGTCCACAAATGGTTACAGGAATCCAACAGCTTCAAATAGTTATAAGGTCACCCATGGACCAAAATTACCACAAAATCATTTCAAAAAGGTCTAAAACTATACAAATAGTGATAAAATTAAGGTGTGCTATGACTACACAGGGCGCGTGCACACATGCGCGATCCATAAATGCATGAAAAGCGCACATGCGCACGATGCACGACTGTGATCACTAAAAGCTGCGCACATCTGAGAATGACACATTTATGATATTGGTCGGCCTCCCACCCACTTCTGGTTCAGCTTCTAAGTTGATTTGACACCCAAATCTCAGCTGAATCCGACTGGGTGGCTGGTCAAAGACCTAAAAATGCCCTAAATAGCCTCTTTTCACACTATTAGCTGGTTGCACAATACCTCAAAGTGGTGCTATAAAACAAGGCCATGGGTGCACTTCATTTTCAAGGAATTCATTTGCAAGGTTATGATGCTGCTATTCTCTTGGAGAATCCTCTTTTCTGATCAAGAGTATACTAGCATCATTACATTGGGCAATCCATCTCACCTCTTGAGTGGATTAGTTTGGGATTCTTTCACCATTTCTTTCAAAGTTGTAAGAAGATCTTAGTTGTGGGGGTCCAAGAGCCCTCCCTTGGAGGAATAAGGGACCCAAAGTCCTCTTTATTCTTGGTGTTTTCTTTCACTAATATAATTTTTTCCATTGGTGACATGAGTCTTATTGGTTTTCTTGTTCTTATGTCCTTATGCTCAATAGTTTAGTTGTTCTTTTATTTCTTAATTTAATTCTTAATTTTTTCTTTTATGTTTCTTTCTCTAACCCTTTCATTTACTACTGTCTTGCTTAGCTAACCCAACTAAGCTTGTAAGCACCTTTGTTTTGCTCATTTAGGTGACAAAAGAGGTGCAATAGATTGGCGACTCCACTGGGGAAAGGTATCAATTTCCTACCCCATTTGGGTTTTTATAGCTCTTCTTTTGGTTTATTTAACTTGTAGGTACCTTAACCAGCCCAAGCTGACCTGAAAAACATCCAATTCAAAGCTGAATTGAGAGAATTCCATTTAGAATTTTCTTCATGGCCGTGTGTCATTTGTGCACGGGTTTATTGGCCCACAGTCGCGCATCGTGCGCACATGCGCCAAATTTATTGTGTTGTTTTGCGCACCTGCACCCAAAAGTCTGTTTCGATTTGCACACAGGCACTCAGTGCGCCTCTGTCTACTCCGAGAGCTGCGCACCTGTGCAGAAAAATATACATTGTAAGATTGTTTATGATTTGGGGAAGGCCCCTAGCCTTCTTAAAAATGATTTCATGCATGTTGTAATCTGCACCACACTTAGTTCCCTCTCCATATAAAGGGATTAGTCAAAACACATAGGCACTTAAGGGGTTTAAAATCATTATTTCCTCTTTTGCTTTCACTTTTCCACATGGATGGCTTGCTTTGACTAAAAGTATAAGTTGGAATCATTTGTAATCACATAAAATTTGCATTGGGACTAGAAGTTGGATAACAATCGTTTAGTATGCTCTTCTCTCACGCTTCAAAGCGACCTTGAGAATCAGAAAAAGGTTGTAGGACAATTTCATCTCCCTTAAAAAGACTAAAACCTTTAGGAGAGGACAACAACCACCTCGAGAATCCTCTTAGTTTATTTTTCAAACACATCTCAAGTTTGTAACAGGCCCATACATGCCCACATGATACAAAGATAGGATAGTGTTGAAGTTTACTTTCTTCTATTAAATCACTAGGGAAGTTTAAAGGTTTTGTAACGGGCCCATACATGCCCACATGATCACAATCTAGGATAGTTTCAAAGATTTCTTAGATTAAATCACAATAGGGAGTTAAAGCAATAGTAAAGGACCCATATGTCCACATGCTATATTCCTAGGGACTTTTGAATTATGCAAGGTCGTACCAAAGGAATTTAGTTAATTAAGTAATCAACACTTGTAAGGACCAAACGAAGTCCACATGCAGCAAAGTGACACCTAATTCATTAAAACATTGGCACACTTTCACTCATTCACACACAAAAGTCACTTATCACTCACATAGTTTTCATCTCGAAACGTGGAGGTCAAAGTAATTTTCCTCCAAAGGGATTCCGAAACACCCCACCCTTTTCTTGATGAAACTATCCACTCCCATTTAATTTCAATTGAGATTGGATCACACCCCCAATCTCTCAAACAACCCACATCTAAATTTTTTCTAAAAACTCACTAAGTTTTTCTCCACAGGAGGTGCCAAAATAAAAAAATTTAGTCTAGGTAGGATTTCGGGGATAGGCATCCAAATAACTCCCTATTATCTGGTTCTCACATTGTCAAAACAATAGAAGTTGTCAAATAGGGAACTAAAAATCTCCAAGTCAAGTGTTCCTAACACCATAGGGCAGGGAGATACCCGTGAAAGATCGAAGGCCGAGGTCCGATTGTTCTGTGAGTCCCCCCTTGAGGCACCCACCTCTTGGATGGGATCTAGCCCGTAACCCATTTCTTAGGCCAAAAATATAAATGCCACACTTTGACCAAGGTACCTAGTGACCAAATTTTAGGACATCTACCTAGGTGGCAATTGTGTGTTGCAATTGCACCTTGATCGGATTTTGTGTGGCTATTGGGAAATATCTCCAACTCTTTTGGGATATGCCCCCTTTACCCCTCATTATAACTAATTACTTCATCCTTCACTAGTTTCACTTTCGGTGACTTCAGACCCCACTGTTGAGTACTATTGGAAGGTTTAGTGCTATTTGAGAGGAATGACATTTTGTCTTTTAGGACATGAGCATTTGTTTTCTTTGATCCCCCATGCGGACACAAGTATTTGTTTTCTTTGATCCCCCACGTGGAAAGAACCCACTTATCCACATATATGCTTCTTTTTCAAAATATTGTATGTATGATGCACTTCTGATTACATTTAATTTAGATATATATCGTGTAAAGTTCAAAAATTCCAACAAAGGCTCTTGTTTATTTATTACTCTCACCACAATTCGCACACATCCACTCAGCTAGTCGGACATCATAGGGGACCCACAGAACCCCCGTCGTTCCATACACTTGCTAAACCTCCCTCCTATTTTAGGGGGAGTTACTAGTCTTACCACCTCATTGTCCCCACCTTCTCACACTCCTGTGAGTGCCATTGTCTTAGGATCAACTTTTCTTGGTTCCACCTTAATTGGGTCCACTTCCCAAGGTCCTCCTTCCACTCGCTCTCCTTTACACGGAAGCGGGGGGGAAAATTCCTCTAAAGGGGGGAGTACCAACCCACCTAGCCCCCCTCAAGGGTCAGGTTCATAGAACACTCACACCATGGCTGGAACTAATACTCCGCCACCACTCCAAATGCCATATTTGGACTCTCATAACATACCAGATTTAAGAAAATTCACAATTGATCCTATATTGCATGACCCCACATGGCCTACAATGCCTACCAAACTACCTTCAGATATCCCCAAGTTTGAAGGAAAGGCAGGGGATGACCCTGCCAACCATGTCATGAATTTCCACCTATGGTGCTCTTCCAACAAAATTATGGATGATTCCATCCGACTACAATTATTTCAACACACACTCACTAGCCCATCAACCAAATGGTATGTAGATGAAAAATCGGGGTCCCATGCGACTTTCGAGTCCTTGGCCAAAGAATTTCTTACCTTCTTCCAATTACCAATCTGCCATGAAAATGGTCTTGAACTACTCTCTAATTTAAACAAATCTTAGCCACACATATCACAGATCACATTCATGAGTGGCGTAGATGATGTAGTTTATGCAAAGCCGAAACCACCAAACAACAGTGTCTTGACTGGTTTCTCAGATCACTTGTCTCTCTCCTTGGTAAAGATGTGGCTTCCACCTTTCCTCAATTAGAAGAAGAAGCCATCAGTAAGGCTCAACAATACAACCTTATCTATTCACAATCAGGGTACTTGTACACAATACTCCCTAACCTCCCAAAACCCATACCATTCGTCCAAGACAAACCTGGGATGTCTCACTCAACAGACAGATTGATTGGTAATACCATGCACCATAGTCCACAAACCCAACAACCATCGATGTATGGCACACCTCAATATTCACCGGCATATGGGGGAACCTCTTATTACCCTCCACCCCCTTATCAACAACCATACTCTGTTTCCCTTCCTCCACCCATCAGTGGTCCACCGCCGGCACCCACAATACACCCACCAATCCAAACAAGTTCTGGTACTCCCTCTACCTCAGCTTATTCTCTAAGTACTAGCGAAAGATCCACACCTTCCTATGTACCTTATGGATCATTACCCCCACATAATCCATACTTTCCATTCCCTGGTCCTCCACAGCCCATGGCTCCCCCACATCCTCATGCTGGGGTGAATTTTGTTCAACCCTCTCCCCTTCAGCAATATCAAAATTTTGAACAGCTGAATACGGAAAATATTCCCCATAAATCGAATAATTCCAAAAAGAAAGGAAAAAATAGGAACAATAGCAACCCAATTCAAGGTAGGAATCACCCCCAACAGAGCCAACCTACCGGGGGCAACCAAAATCAAGGGAATCAGAACCCCCAGGGGGGAAATAACAACATGCATCAAGGGAGAAATAAAAATACTATTAGAACCACCTTCCCTTGTGCCCTTTTCGGTGAGTTCGGTCATTATACTAATCATTGTCCCCAAATCATTGATTTTAAACAGATGAAAGACTCAGGAAGTGTACCACACTCTCCAGCACTGCCTACCCCTCAGCAGGCCCCACAACAATATCTCCAACAACCTCCCCCAACCATGCTGCAGAATCCCATTACGCACTAGGGTGTGATGAACACCCAACAGGACATGCAACCTACCCCACCACAAATGGGACAGTATCTCAATCCAAACAATCCCATAGATCGTACTATCCTCCTCACCAGTGAGGAAGAAATCCTTCTGCAAACATGAAGTCGTCAATACTGGTCACCCGTTGAGTCTCCTCCCATTCCCCCAGAAACAATCCCAACACCAATGGTACCCCCGTTGGTGATTCCTCTCTCTAACACAGACACACCTCTTTGCATCCCTCACACCCCCTTACGCAGGAATGTCCACAACCCACAGGCTAGGGCGGCTCATAATTATAGTTTGGTCGATGACTTAGCACAATCCCTAGCTGCCATGTCAGTCTTAGAAGTCCTTCAAACTTGTCCCACTCAGCGGAAATCATTACTTTCCACCTTGGGGGTAGTCGACCCCACAGATACTCAACTCATCACATTTGATCTCGACAGCGGAGAACCTCACCTCCCTGCTCTAATCGCTTTTCAAATCCCAGTGAAAATTTGGAACATTACAATTCATCGATGCATCATCGATAAAGGCACATCCACATGCATTATGTCCCAAGTCAGTATGGCAGAAACTTGGTTCCCCCGAACTCATACCATCTGCCATTACCTTAAGAGCTTATGACGGATGACCATCTTCTCCTGAAGGGCTCTTCCAAAATGTCCCTGTAGAACTCGAGGGCAAGACCATTCTCATCGACATTGAAGTTATCGATGCCCCACTCTATTATAATATCTTGTTCGGTCATAGCTACATGTATGCTATGAAGGCAGTTGCCTCTTCCATCTTTCGAACCATGATGTTCCCCCATAACAGGAAGATCATTACCATTGACCAAGTCTCACATTATGAGCCTAAACCTTCTACCAACATCGATAACATTCTCCCTCTCATCCACACAAATCTTGAAGCATACCCACTCATCGAAATGGGCCCTGGGATTTTCAAAGACCCATCATTGTTAGGAACTTACCATGGTGCACCACCGCTCCTTCATCCTTCCAATCAGGTATGCATCGTATCATCCAAAGGAACTGACATGGAGGATACCCTTCCTCCTAGGGAGGCTTCTATCATATCTGACATCCCACTAGTCGTAGAGCTCCTCCCTCATGAGCCTTGTGCGAACTCGTCGACTCCACCAATTCACGATTTCACCTCTCCCCAAGGCCATATCCCAATTTGGGAGACAGTTCCACAAGCCATTACTCAAATCCCCTTCTTTTACCCTCCACCAAGCATACAAGATTTCCAAGTAGCCGCAACGCTTACTCTCCCTAATATGGTGTTGGAAATTCCAGTTTGGTATTTACATCCACCAGAGATGGTTCCTCAATCATCCCTTCCCCCCCAAATGGAAGGAATCCAAATGATGATTCCCATAATCACTCCCACCATACCCTCTAAACCCCCACTCACTAACCTCCTTGCCACAGTTGGGGGCAGGTGAAAGAAGGAGCCCATAGCTCCACTCCCCCCACGCGTCCAACCTCCTTGCGCGCTATGTGAAAAAGATGGACACCCAACCAACAAATGCCCATCTCTACCCGAGTTACGTAACCTAATTCCACTCAATCAAACACCATCACCGCCCGCCACTGTAGCAAGTACTTCTGCTACCTCCCCTAACTCAAGTATAAAAGGGCTGCAAACCAAATTCGCTTGCGCTATATGTTCAAAATATGGCCATTATACACACCATTGCCCAACACTACCTCACTTCCGGAAAACATTAGTCGCAGTACGCCAAAGCTTCCAGAACGAACCCAATCCAGCTACATCATCCCTACCAAACATCACTGACATCCATTATGTCACAACTTCAATCAATGAACGTATGATATGCCCTTGCTCTCTATGTGAATCCTTAGATCATTTTACATACCAATGTCCTATGATCATCGAATACAGGCAATGCCAATCGACCCTGATTCAAACCCCTGCGCCTCCTACATAATCAATGGTTGACCTTACCTCATCACTAGAGATTCTTCATATCATTTCTCTTGAACCAGAGGCACTCCCTATTCCTCTGTGGTTCTTGGATGACTTATCTGAGGATTTACCCCCAAATCCCCCCAATTCTCCCATTCATTTACCTACGGAAATTTTACATCCAACTACCACTAGTACTCATCAATACCTCGATATTTGGTTTATGTCGAGCAAACCATCGCAATCTCATTGCGTCGTTCCCCCTACTTATTTATCCCAAAAGGACAACCACATGATGACAGTCACCGATATCACTCTTTTAGATCCCTTGTATTCCCGCCAATTCCACTATGACGAGGACATACTTGAGGAATTAAACACCCCGGACTACCCATGGGATGCGCTACACCATAGAGTGCTCTTCTTTCCATAGGAAGCCTTCACGCTTCCTAACCAACACCCCATACATGCAGTCGAAACCAAGGATTTTATCCCATCAGGGCATATCGACTGGTTTAACAACCCCATTCCTGCCCCTGATGTTTTTGAATAAGGAAACATGGCCAATATTTCCCCGACCATCAAAATCGATATTTCCATAAAAAATGGAGTCATCGAGGAAATCACCAATGGCACCGCATGCACTCCTCAAGAAATCACCGCCTACAAAACCCTCTTCCAAGAATATCAGGATATTTTCACCTGGTCATACACAGAAATGCCTAGCCTTGATCCCTCTATTGTCGAACATCGCATAGACACATGGCCTGATATCACACTGATTCGCCAAAAACAACAGCCGCTACACTCATCCAAAGCAGCGGCCATCAAAGCCAAGATTGACAAATTACGTGCGGCTGTGTTCATCTACCCCATAGCCTATACCTCATGGATTTCCAACCCTATACCCATTAACAAAAAACAGGGCACTATCCGTGTATGCATAGACTTTTGTGATCTCAATCACGTCTGTCCCAAAGAAAACTTTCCAACGCCTTTCATCGATCAAATTATCGATGACTGTGCAAGCCACGAGGCTCTGTCCTTCATGGATGGTTTCTCTAGTTATAATCAAATCCAAATCCACCCAACTAATCAATACAAAACCGCATTCACCACCCCTTGGGGTACTTTTTCATATCGTGTCATGCATTTTGGCCTAAAGAATATGGGTGCAACTTTCCAATGATCTATGACATATATTCTTCATGATCTGGCTCATATCATCCTCGCATACTTGGATGATCTCACAGCTTGATAAAAGAAACACACCCAGCATCTTGATGATTTATGGATCATCTTCTAATGGTGTCATCAGTACAACATCCGCTTGAACCCCCTCAAGTGTGTGCTCTGCGTCACTGCTAGGTGCCTCCTCGGATTCATCATTTCCCAAATAGGTATTACCGTGGACCCGCTCAAACTCCAAGCCGTCACAGAAATTCCACCCCCACGGAATTTACGTCAACTCCAGAGCCTACAAGGAAAAACTAACTTTCTATGGCGATTTGTCCCAGACTATGCCACTCGAGCACACGGTTTCCTTCTCTTACTACGCCATGACATCCCATTTCATTGGTATGAACATGCCCAAAAAACATTCGATGATATTAAAACAATGCTCTCTAACACCCCTTTAATTAGTTCACCTAACTATAATCGCGACTATATCCTCTACATATCAGCATCAGTTGTTTGAGTAGTAGGAGTTCTCGTTCAAATCGATGATGACGATCTTGAGAATGTCATTTACTACATTAGTAAAAACCTCTTATGGCCACCCTTGAAGTATAATCATGAAGAAAAACTATCCCTTGTAGTCATCCTCATGGTCTAGAAACTGCGCCATTACATTCTGCTTTGCATGACTAAAGTCATAGTAGATTCCAACCCTATGCAATACTTGCTCAGTCGTCGACAAATTAATGGCAAATTTTCTCGATGGATCTTTATCCTTCAGGAGTACAATCTTGAATTTTCAACACCCAAGAGAAAGAAAGCTCTCATCCTCGCCGAACTTTTCATGACCTTCCCCTTGGATACTACCAATGCCCCCATCAATACCGACTTCCCCGATGAACATCTCTTTTATATCACTTCGGATGATCCTTGGTATGATGACCTCCTCGTCTACCTCCGAACCCAAAATTTTGGTAACCACCTCTCACGAGATGATCGTCGTCATATTTTCCACCAGGCCCCCCACAATCTCCTCATCAGAGATATCTTATATCGGCGAGGGGTCAACACCATACTTCGGCGATGCTTGACTATTGACAAGGTCGATAGAGTCTTGAACGACTGCCATAATGGCATGTGCGGGGGCCATCTTTCGGGAATGTCCACTACTCAGAAGATCATCCGAGCAGGTTACTTTTGGCCTACATTGTTTCACGATTGCATTCACGCCGTAAAACGATGAAATAAATGTCAGATTTACGCCAAAAAATCATGACCACCACCTACTCTTCTCCACCCAGTCATTACTGCAGGCCCCTTTTGTAAATGGGGCATCGACTTCATGACTTGTAACACCCCATCCAGCAATGGACACAAATACATTGTTGTCGCAGTTGATTACTTCATAAAATGGGCTAAAACCATGCCCACCTTCAACAACACCATTGACACTGCAACGCATTTTTTCTTTAATCACGTCATATTCCTCTTTGGAGTACCACTCCAAATAGTTTCCGATCACGGGAAGCATTTCGAGAATGAGATTTTTGTCGAACTCTCATCACGGTTGGGATTCTCCCACGAGTTTGCCTCACCATATTACCCTCATTCTAACGGACAGGTTGAAGCAGTTAACAAGGTCCTCAAGACAATGTTGCAGTGCACGGTTAACAAACATAAGACCAATTGGCATCAGATGTTATTTTCCATGCCATGGGCTTACCGTACGGCCATGAAAATGACCACTGGTTTCACACCATTTCATCTAGTCCATGGGGTTGAGGCCACTCTTCCTATCGAGTGCGAAATTCCCACCTTACGCACCACAATTGAGCTATTACCCAACACTTCTCCAATGGAGCAACATTTGATGAACTTAGAGTCCCTGGATGAAGATCCTTGATCTTCATTACAGAACAATTAGGCAACCAAAAAATGGTCAAAGTCCACCTGTGATCGCCATGCCAACCTTCGCTCATTTCATGAAGGAGACCTCGTCCTTTCTTATGATATCTCTCACGATACCCTCGGTCATGGAAAATTCGAGTCACTATGGCATGGCCCCTACATTATCCAACATTACCTCACCAAAGGTGCATACATCTTGGCTTCCCCCGAAGGCCTCTCTCTCAAATAACCCATCAATGGGTTATACTTAAAGAAATTTTATGCCTAAGCATAGCCATTCTACATTAAGTTATTTCTTTTATAGTGCTTTTGATATTTTGTCCATCCCTCACATCTAAACTATCATTTTTGTTATTGACAGATGCTTCCTCCACTGGCCTACCACATCGGTTATGTCGACGGCGCCAGCCATTGGACACAAAATCTCTCTTCGGTAGCTTGGGTTCTCTATTCCCCCTCACATGAACTGCTTCACTCTAGCGACATATGTTTGGGTTCAACAACCAACAACCAACAACCAAGCCAAGTACACTGTCGTCATTGGCCTCCTCGTCGATGCCCATCATCATTGTATTCATCACCTTAGTGTATTTATTTACTCCCAACTAGTTGTCCTCCAGCTCAACAATGTGTACCGTGTCCGCGATCCTTGCCTCTTTCACAAATACCTGCAAGTTATACTTTTATCTTGACATTTTGATTTCATTACATTTACACATATTCCAAGATAATTGAATCAAATTACAGATAACCTAGCTAACATTATACTCGATTGGCATATATCACATCAAGATATATCTACACACACATAAACCATCAAGAGCCTATCACAGCATATATAGATTAGACATCATCAACACATTAAAAAAAAAACACATGTAAACATCACAAAGATCCCAAAA
>ML792979.1:39960-59621 GCA_009831015.1 Picea engelmannii | reverse complement strand
ATGGGAAAACAAAAAGAGTGAACCAAGTGATAGAGGATATGCTAAGGATGTACGTGATGGAAAAACCATCTAAATGGGAAGATTATATACACTTGGTAGAATTTTTCTACAACAATGGGTACCAAGAATCACTGAAGATGAGCTCATTTGAGGCACGATAGAAAGTGAAACACACAAATAAGTTGGGACAACCCAGATGATAGAGAAATGATTGGGCCAGAGTTTCTCAAGGAAATGGAAGAGCAAATGTTGACGATAAAACAAAATTTAAAGGTTTCCCAAGATAGGTAGAAAAGATATGCTGACAAGGGAAGAACTCAGATGGAATTTAAAGTGGGTGATCATGTTTTCTTGAAGGTGAAGGCCAACAAAAATTCCCTAAGTTGGGAAACTGTTCCAAGTTGGCAGCCAGATATTGTGGGTCATTTGAAATACTAGAGAGGATTGGACTAGTAGCTTACATGCTTGCATTACCTGCATCTATGATTATTCATAATGTATTCCATGCATCATTGCTCAAGAAAGATATACCTTATGCTAATCATGTTATTGATTGGAATGTGATTCAGGTGGAGCAAGGAAGCGCTTTTCAAGTGTATCCGGTACACATTCTGGACCGGAAAATCAAATAGCTCTAGAATCGAGCCATAGGGATTGTAAAGGTCCAATGGACCTGGTACGGTCTTGAGGATGCAACTTGGGAGCATGAAGATGCTATGTGGGTAGAATACCTGCATCTTTTTGAAGATTTTGGAAATCATGTTTATATTATGTAAGATGCACTGAGGACAATGCATAAATAAGGGGAGGGGATTATAATGACCCAAGGATGAGCCCCTGCTGAATTGTAATGATGTTTAATGATGTTTATAGGCTGGTGAGCCAAGTGTTTATAAGTTGGGAGGCCTATGTGTTTATTAGGATGAAGATCCTAGATACTAAAGGCCGGGGAGCCTGATTTTGTATATGTAAATACTCAAATCATTAATATAATTACATTGTTGTGTGTAGACCAACCATGAACAAAGAGTTATGGGGGACTAATATCCACTAGGTAGGGAAAGGGATGGGGATGAGAGGCCAAGAGAAAGGGCTAATCTAGAAGGATTATTGCCAAGGGAATATTATAATATATTTTCATAAGAGACTAAGGTTTGGGGAAATAACCCCTGTTATCCTAAGTTCATTTGGGGAGAGGAATGAACTCCAAGTGGAGAGGAACGAGCTCCCAAGAGATCCATGTGTCAACCTAGGTGCATGCAATTTCATGGGGAAAAATCTGTCATTATGGGGGTTCGCTCACCATTCTTTCCATGCTCCCCACTCACAGATGCAATCATATTGAGAATTCACGTAGCCAACCATTTCCTCCATAATTGACCTTTGAAACCTATGAAACCTGAAAACCCATGAAGCTAACTCATTTTTCCTGTGAGGCACAACATGACTGTGTAGTTCCTGAGCCATATCGCACCCTAGCCATTTTGTTGTTTCTACCCACATTTTTCTCTGGACTGGTGTGGCTTGTTGTCATTACCAAAACCCATACCCAATTTTTCTACTGTGGTTACCCATTGGACTTAGGAGCTAGACATAAGAAGAAGGTTGTCAGGCCTATAGTTTTGAAGAGGTGAATTGTCATGCCCATGGATTGAAGAAGTAGGTTGTCAGCCTTGTGAGAAACTCTCTCCAGGTGAGAGCGATTGTTGAGGAAGTGATTTCTTATGGAAGGATTCCAGTAGCAGCGACAGAGCTATGAGAATTCCTAATTTGGCATGTTTTTGAAGCCCTCGAAGGGAAGTGGAGTATTTGATGGATTGTGGAACAGTGAAGGTGTATATTCGTGGGGTGGGACAAGCATGTGGGGAATGAGAGTCTGTGAGTGGTGGGAGTAAATAGGCTCTTGGGAGGGAATCCTTCCTGTTGCATTGTGCATCTTTTTGTAGTCTTAGCCTAGCCTAGGATTCCCTTTACCCTGGGTGGAGTTTAGTCCCAACTTGGGGGTGACCCACTGCTGATATCTTGGAGTATGGTATTCTAGGGCTGGGAGGTTTGTGCAAGGTTTTCATGCAGTTGGTGACTTTCATAAAAATATAAGTACCATCTCTATGATTATTTTTATGTTGTGTATTATGTACATGCCATGATATTTATAATATTTCCTATGTAAGTTGTTGTAGAAAATTTATGTGATTTCTTCATTAATTTGTGTATTAGTAGAATGCATATTAGTTGTTTAAGTTTATATGTATGAAGTTCCACAAAGAGATATGTCTACCATAGACCAACAGGTCTATGCCTGGGTATGGACAATTTGATTATCAGAACAAAGTGATAAGTTTTTTTTTGTATTCATTTCATGTGACATTGCTAAGCTGAAGGCTGGGGGTGTTACATTTATAATGAAAATTTAAATAGACATAAATATTCTACTACAACACAGATTCATGCAAAATTCACAGTAAAACATACATGTAGAAAACACATGCAATTCTTATAAATAACAAACATATAATTAAACACAATATGTGACATACCATAATTGATACTTATCATTTAATTGATGTCCACCAACTATGTGCAAAGCTTCCATGAACCTCCCAGCCTTAGAACACACTACTCCAAGCTATCAACGGTGGGTCAGCCCAGAGCTAGGACTAAAATCCACCCAGAGTAAAGGGAATCCTAGGCTAGGTTGAGGTTACAAGGTCTCCAGGAAGGATTTTGTCCCTAGGAATCTACTCACATCCACAACTTATAGTCCCTCATTCCCCACATGCATGTCCCACCCCAGGGAGTGTGCCCCTTCTTTATTCAACAGTCCTTCGGTTGCCCCACTCCCCTTCCAAGGCTTCAACAACAGGCCAGACAGGAAGTCTCAAAGCACTACCACTGCCATGAGGATCCCTCTTGGAAAAATCACTTCCCCAACAACCTCTCTCACCTAGAGAGAGTTGCTCATAGGCCTGAAAACCTACTTCTTTAATCCACAGGCCTGACAACCTAATTCTTCTATCCATATCCTAAGTTCAAATGGGCAAGGGAGATGGAAGCAACAAAACATGGGTATGGCACAGATGATGGCAGCAACAGAACTTAGGTATCGCACAGATGATGGAAACAACAGAGCTCGGGTATGACACAAATGATGACAACAACAACCAATTGTTAAGGAAGGGTATCGACTCAAGAAAGTACAGGTGCATGCAAGTTACAAAGGTCAATGACGGGGGAGGTTAAACGATGGTGAGAATGACTGAGTGTGTGAATGGGTGAGTGCATGAGGAAAAAATTCCCAAAATAGACTAATTCCCCACATATATTTGCATGCGCCCTGGATGACACATGGCCCTCCAGGAGATCGTTCTCTCTCCACTTGGGATTCATTCGCCTTCCCATAAGAACTTAGGATAAAATAATTATCCTCACAATAATATTTAGGAATAATATTATAATATTCCTTTGGCAATAATCCCTCTAGCTTATCCCCCTTTCTATGCTCTTAGCTCCTCCCTTTCCCTTCCTAATGGAGTTTAGTCCCCCATAATGCTTTCTTTTTGGTCGGTCTACACGATGTAATTATATTAATGATATGCGTATTTACATATACAAAATCAGGCTCCTTGGCCTTCAACATATAGGTTCTTTGGTCTAATAAACACATAAGCCTCCCAGCTTATAAACACTTGGCTCACCAACCTATAAACAAAATTACAATTCAGCAGGAGTTCAGCCTTGGGGTATTACACCATGAGCCTATCAAAATGCTTGCTATCATAATGTTCTTTATCAGAAAGGTGTTTCACCTTGATAATTTAGAATTTCCAAAACCCAAAAGTTGATAACCTATTAGCTTCTTTCCCAAGGGATTTCACTTGACCATCAGATTTGGAAACCTATCGGATTCACACCTCTTTGGTCCAAATCCATCGGTTTCTTGTATATATGATAATCCTATCCATTTTTTTTTTCTATCGGAATGATATCTATTGGCTCCCCCTCTTCAGATTACTCTTTCCAAATTGACAAAGCCTAAATTTTTATCAGTTTCCCCTCTATCAAATTATCATATTCTAAAATCCAGAATTTCGAAACCTAATGGTTGCTTTCCACTTGTCACCTATGTATGACATGTCCACCTATAATATCATTCGGTCATCTATTATGTGGCATGTTACATATCATCCAAGATTCCTATCATCTACCATGGCTTGGATGTGTCATGATGACAAGTATTTTCTAACGTGGAATTCAGGTTTGACTTATCTCTTTGGGATTGAATCTTTCCTAATGCACTTTTCTCTATGAACCTATCTCATATGAAGATTTTGAGTTAATCATTATTTTATTTTAATTATGGTTTTATTATTTTAATCCTAGGTTATTTCTCTTACAGGTGTGGTCAAAACTTTAACGTGGGAACAACACTCTATACCTTGCATAACTTTGAATATAGTTTATGTGGGAGAGATTCAACAATATAAACCCTCCATAATCAAACTCCCTAATGCATGTGGGATAATTATTTAGAGTACAAGATCAATGGTTTAGATCAATCCCATGAGAAGATCAATGAATATTGAGTGTCAACTTCGGGTAACCATAACTCATGATTCAGGAAGACAAATCAAGCAAGAGAGGACTCATTGGAAAGATAATGGGGAGAAGAATAGATTAGAAGAATTTGAACCAGATCAGAAATAGAAATTCCTAGAAAATTCAGGAGAAAATGAGGCACAAATTTTATTAGATATAGGTCGTAAATAGTTCTAAAATGTGTATCTCAAGTTCTAGGTGGTCAAATAAAAGCGTGAGATAGCTCATTGGAAAGCTAGAACAATGAATTATTTGCTAGTAAAGCTGTTTTTACTAGATTTATGATTGAAAGGATCAGAAAATTCGAAGAACAGAAGTGGATGTAGTTGAGCAGGATTAAAGATATTTCCAATAATGGTGACTCATGGAACTCATACAACGTGAATATGAAAAATTTAAAAGTCTTATTAAATTTTGTCTGTAATGTCATATATTTATTAATAAATATGTAAGAGAAATTTGAATTGTAAGATAACAAAACAAAAGGAGATGAAATGAAAAGTTGTAACCTAAATAAATGAAGAGTTATGGGAAATGAAGAGTCTCTCTTATTTTATAAAAGAGGATTCATTGTACGAAGGGAGGGATTTTTTCCCATGGTAGCTTCGGATGGTACTCTTATCTCTAACTCAATAAAGAGTAGAAGGAATTTTGTGATCATAAATGTTTCACAACTGTATATGGGACTCTTCTTCATGTGCAGTTGTTTCATGAGTTTCATGAATAATTTGTTATCTGAATTGTTTATGTATATGTTATTTAAGATGCTTATGCATTTACAACTTCTAATGGATATGGGAATGGTGGTGCAGGTGTAATTTGTAAATATTTATGTTTATATCTGTTGCATTATCATTTTCATATATTTTTGTTTGTCATGAGCTATTTCAGCAACCAGTGATATCATCTTATACGGTATCTATCTATTAGCTTTGCTCCTACGCAGGATAGATTAGAAGTAGTTTGATTAGATTAGTTTGATTTTGTTTTAGATTAGATTTAGAATTAATTAGAATTCTTTGGGGGATAGATCATCGTCTTTCCTTTTTTATCCTTTTAATTCTTAGTGGCAACCAGGCCCACATATTGGTCGAAAACGCTACCCCAAATGAGAGTAGGTTTGATTGAGACCTTCAATCAGGCATTCTCGCTTACCTGCTTGATAGGCCATTTGGACCCGTCAATAGAAATGGCACTAGAAGGAGGGCTAGATGACAAGGTGAGCATGCAGACTTGTTCTTATTAAAAAAATAAAATTACTAATGGCTCCATCGTATATCCTTTTATGTAGATGTTTTTCTGGCAATGTACCTCTCAAACCTCCTACAAATATATTACATTTCTTGTCGCAAATTAAATTTGATGGTGAAGGAGAGATGGTTTCATCTGAGCATGCTTTTAGATTTTGGAAATTTTGTTGTTCTCAAAATATTACTAATGGAAGCATCATTTGCAATTTGTTCATTCTCACTCTTGCAGGTCAGATCAAGAGTTGGTGTCATACTTTTCTGTCTACCTCTATTCCCACATGGGAGCAGTTTATGTGTCAATTTTGGCATGATTTTGAGAATTATTATTATGATGATTTATGTGCAGAGATATAAGAGCTTAGAAAGAACAAAGATGAATATTTTGAAGATTTTCTTATTATATTTATGAATCTTTTCTATATATTTCCTTTGGATGATAGGCCCTTTGACAATGATTTGATTATCCATTTAATTTCTCTTATTAATGAAACATATAATCTAGTGGATGAAGAATATAAATAATGTCTTAATGCTAATTTACATGTTGATTTAGATTTACATGGAAATGTTGAAAATATTAATGTTGTAGCTAGACTTCATATGTTTGGATTTTTTTCACTATGGGGGATATAGATCAGAGAGATAAATATTTTTCAGAAGAAATACATGTACCCTCCCACCACTCCATCCCCCTTTTCTTTCCTTGTGATGAAAAATAGACCTCTTGTATAGAAAATTCATCTTCATATTTTTATGTAGCTGACCAAGAGAAGGGTTTTTTCTGGGACACTTCGGGTCACATCGATGGTTATGTTAGATTGCCATTATTCTATCTCACCTTTTTCATCACAAGAAATGGAGGAGGAGGATATGGAGAAAAACTTAAATTATGATCATTTTGTTAGTGAAGAAAATATGGACACTCATGACATGAATCCTTCCTCACCCATGGATAATTTGGAATCAGTTTCTTTTGATTTGAATTGTCTCGTTGTTATAAATTCTCATAGTTTAACCGAGATAGATCAAGAATTTTTTACTACCACTGATGGATCATTTATTGAACCTTCTTATTCTAAGAATTATTTTGATTTTCTCCTCTCTTCTAACCATGAGCATGTTTTGAAAGACATTTCTGATTCTCATATTGTGAAGGAGAAAAACAACAATGATGATATTTTCACTCAAGGAGAAAAAATTAGCATACAAGAAATGACACTTTTATTACAACAATCTACTTTTTGTTTGAAAGAGGAAAACCATGTTGAGGAAGAACATGTTGATTGTGAAACAATTCCTATTGTGGATCATGTCGATTCACAATCAGTCACCCATTCTCTTAAGGAGGAGGAACTACCATTCAAAGAGTCAATTTTTGAAAATGTTTCTTGTTCAAGAGATTCTTTTCATTCTCTTCATTATTCTACTTGATATTTTTTGTATCTTGATATGTTTAATGGTTTGATCTTGTAGGAAGCTACCCATTATCCTATTCAAATAAACATAATAGGACCAACCCCTTTTGAATTACTTGATGGCGGTAAAGTGCATATGGAAGATAGAGAGGATAATGCCTCTTCCCATGAACTTAGTACAACTATGCATGTGCTATGGGGAAATTCCCCCTAAATTGGGTCGAAGGAATAGGAAGAGAAATAACTCCTTCAAATGATTGAATTTTATCTAATCCACCCCAAAACAATTTAGACTAAGTGATAAGAGAAAGAGAGAAGAGAAGGTTAATGAGTGCACCTTGAATGATTATGGTTGATGTAGAATTATTCCACTTGTTGTTGCCTCTTAGATCACAGATCTCCTCCCAAAGTTGGTCTGAAAGGAATTAAGAATACATTGGAACAACATATAAAATCTCTAGTAATCACTTAAAAGCCTAAATATAGATATAAATACTCAAATTAAAAAGAACATGTACACATAGGGTTTTGGGACAAAGATAATCTCTTGTATTCAAATTCAGGATGAAAGGTTACAACCTTTGCTTGTGAACACCGCTCTACGAACCAAGTTCGGCCTCCTCTGTCATGCCTCCAAGTGTATTAGTCCCACATAAAATTATCACAACCAACATACCAATAAGGGAAGAAGGAAGGGTTGCATAGGGAGAATGGATGGAGGGGAAAGCTAAGGCTAAAACTCAGAGAAAGATGAAAAATTTGGGCAATGAGAGGGAAAGGATTTTGGCATAGTTTTTTTATTCTCTTGTTCATATGTCTAAATGACTCCCTGAGACCTTTGTTTATATGAGAAAAAGATGCTTATTTGACTTGGGGACAGACTACAAGGGGTAAAATGGTTAGGAAACCCTCCATAGCCCGTAAACTCTACTGAAATACGTGCAATTTTATATTTTTTTCAACTTTTGGAGGTAAACAAGAGCTACTTAACATTCAACAAGAGTATGTACATGGGATAACTATCATGCAACTCGCATGTGTATGCAGGCTATTAGTATAGAAGGATGCGTACATTATCCAAAAAATGGTTTTTTAGAATGAAACCTCAGCAGTATGTTTGGAAAAGTATGAAAATGGATGGGCTAATGTCTTGGATGCATAGATGTGGCATTTTTGGACTATAGCAGATTCCCCCTAATGTTTGGTCAGAAGAGAAATTGATGGCCAAAACACATTACAATATATTTACATAGTGGGAAGACACATATTTGAGTGAGCCCAAGATGAGTGTTCGTGAGAATGTCATCTGAAAAATAATGATAATGTCTCCAAGGCAAGCATACCTTTGCTTAGGATAAACTAAGCATGGTTTCCAATCAGGTACACTACAAATCCATGTCATATAAAATAATCATGACTACAAGACAAATATGAATGTATATATAAAGTGTATCCAAGAACAATACACAATGGATATACATTTCAAAATCATCTGAAGATATACAAGTACAATGTGATATGCATCTTCAGGAAGCATCAATGCTTGTGGCTGAAGATGATAACTTCATAGCTCGAGAAACAACTTCAAGATCTTCAAAACTCAGGTAGGATTTCAATAGGAGTGTAAGAATCACTACTCCGAGGTCTTCGACATGTCGTTGGGGAAAGACTAGAGAACCTCGATCATCAGGCAGAGAACTTCATGGATTTTGAAGCTGAACTTGATTGGATACTCAGGATGGTTGATTCATGAAAGTCAAGAGATCAACTACAAAATGTCTGACTCGGGTTGGATAAAACTTCCCTTGGACAAAAGCATGAAAAAATGATGAGACTCAGGAAGAATATTATTGGCATAAGTCTGTGATACATGAGGCATCACAAACTCTCCATCTGTTTGGAAGAGTAAAAAAATAGAGGAGGACATAGCTCTATGTAATGAGAATAAATTCCTAAGGCCAGACTATATCCCAATTCTTGCAGAACAAACAAATGAATGTGCTTTGTCCAAGGGTGACTATATTGTTGTTGATAAGAGAGAATGTATATCTCATCCCCTCTTTTTGGAATATTTCATTTTTTGTCTTTTTCAAATTTTTAACGAGCTTGAAAAAGAACAAAAGAATGCTACGTTACAAAAGAGGAACGAGTGTCATGGACAAGAAAACTAGTTCCAAGCGCATGGAACATATTGATGCTCAGTGCAGGGAGACATGTGCAGGATAATGACACTTGGGAAAATTCCTCCATGGGTCAAGGTGTCAGATTGCAAGGGAAAAAAGTGTTGCAAGGCTTGCACCAAAGGAATTATCTACAGGTTTAGTAATAACAACATGAAGCCGGAAGGCCAAAGGTGTAAGGATGAGACATGTGATGTGATTACAACATGACACAAAAAGACTTATTCCATGTGTGTTAGGTAGCTAGAGAGGTAGTAGTGGGGGGCTAGAGGGCCCATAGTGATAATAGTGAAGGCGATTCAATGTAAGGTGGACTAGGTCCACTATATTATCAAATAAGGCCCACTATGGTAGTTAGACATAATAAATGGGTAGTTAGATATAATAAATGTAAGAGGACTTGTTAGAAGGTTATACTTCTAGAAGATTCCTCCTCTAGAATGTTCTTAGGTGATGGTAGCACTATATAAAGAGGTTCAAGCAATGTAATGGGATATGAAGAGAATTATTTTCTTGTGAGTTGTAGCTCAATAGGAGGATGCCCCCTTGAAGAGGTAAGTGAATAGAAGAGGATCCCTTCCATAATAGGATCCATTGTATGGTGTTTCCCTACCTCAAGGGTTTGGTAATAATAATGTATGGTTTCTTCTATCTTACTTTGTGGATCTATTGTGTATTCATTATTTGTGGTGATTATATTTGTAGATCTATTATGGTTCTTAACAATTGGAAGTCCTCTTAGAAGTCCTAAGAAGTCCTCTTACATTTATTATATCTAACTACCCATTTATTATATCTAACTACCATATGGGCCTTATTTAATAATAAAGTGGACCTAGTCCACCTTACATTGAATGGCCTCCACTATTATCACTATGGGCCCTCTAGGCCTCCACTACCACCTCTCTAGCTACCTAACAGTCCAAGCCATCATAGAAATTCCACCACCTAGGAATTTGCACCAACTGTAGAGCGTACAAGGAAAAGACAAATTTTTACTACGCTTTGTCCTAGATTACGCCACTCGCGCGCATGGTTTCCTTCACTTACTGCATCATGATATCCCATTTTTATGGGATGAACATACCCAAAATCATTTTGATGATTTAAAAGTGGCGCTATCCAATTCCCTTTGATTAGTCCCCCCAAGTATAATCGCGATTACATCCTCTACTTATCGGCCTTAGCCGTCTCAGTAGTAGGAGTTCTCGTCCAACTAGGGGATGATGGTTGTAAGCATGTTATTTACTACATCAGTAAAAAAAAATTAGGACCACCCTTGGAATACAATCATGAAGAGAAACTCGCCCTCACAGTCCAAAAACTGTGTCATTAAATCTTGCTTCACACTACCAAAGTCATGGAAGATTCAAACCCCATGCAGTACTTTCTCAGTCGACAACAAATTAATGGAAAATTTGCCTGATGGATCATCATCCTCCAGGAATACAACCTAGATTTTTCAAATCCCAAAAGCAAGAAATCACTTATTCTCGCCGAACTCATCATGACGTTTCCCTCAGACACCACAAGTTCACCTGTCAACACAGATTTTCCTGTCGAACACCTCTTATACATTCCCTCGGATGACTCCTGGTATGGCGACCTTCTCGTATACCTCCAGACACAAAATATTGGGTCTCATCTCTCTCGAGATGATCATCAACAGTGTTGAGTATCCATTTTGACACCTCTATTACCCTATATTATCCTCTATATGAGCAAATTTTCCCTATGCTATGTGTATATAATTATTTGTTTCCTCTACAAATCCACTTGATTACCTTGTCCATGTGCATAGAGAGGTAACTTATGATTAAGGAATGATTTGTTTGATTTTCTTGATTAAAAATGATTAAATGATTGATTATTTATGCTCCTAATTACTTTGACTATTATTTGGCAACTTCATGACAAGGCATCACCTCATTTGGTACTTTTGTCGGTTTGGTACTGCAGCAACCAACTGATTTGGTACTAATACTCCTCCTAATATGGTACTCTACAGTGATCTGGTACTACATCTACGTTCATCTGGTACTATCTCCACACCTCTTCCAGTACCAGCTCCATCTGGTACCATCTTTGCACCTCTTCCGATACCAGTTTCATCCGATACCATCTTTGCGCTTCATCCAGTACCAGCTCTCCGCCTCTTCCGGTACCAGCTTCATCTGGTAAAAGCTCTGTTCTTCATCTGGTACCAGATCTATGATTCATATGGTACCAACTCTCTACCTCTTCCAGTACCATATTCATCTGGTACTAGCTTTGCGCTTCATCCGGTACCAACTCTCTACCTCTTTCGGTACCAGCTCTACGCTTCATCTGGTACCAGCTCTCTGCCTCTTCTGGTACCAGCTTCATCTAGTACCAACTCTATGCTTCATCCGGTACCATATATTCACCTCTTCTAGTACCATCTTCATCCGGTATCAACTCTGCACTTCATCCAGTACCAGCTCTGCGCTTCATTCAGTACTAGCTCTCCGCCTCTTCTGGTACCAGCTTCATCTAGTACCAGATTGCGCCTATTCTAATACCAGCTCCATATGGTACTACCATAGCGCTGGTCTGGTACCCATATTATGACTGTGTTCATCCGGTACTAAACCCCTGCCTACAGAATTTCGGTACCAACTGTTCTAGTCGGGTACCAGCTATGCTAGTCTGATACTAGACATAATTCAAAATTTTGGAATGCTTCTAGAAGAAAATCGGGCACATGGGTTTTGTCTAAAACGATGTTTTCATGTGGAACTATGGGTCACAATTCACCCATATCACACGTGTGGACCTCCATCTTAGGGGGAATGATTCTGCAAAAATTAGCAAAAATCTCAAACTGCCAACATGAGCCTCGATTTCGGTGCATATGGTATCAGATCTAGAAATTCGAAGATATGGGTTTTGTCTAGAATATGGAAAATTGATTGAGGTGCAAGAAATTTTTCAAAGTTATAATTAGTTTGGAATGTATGGGTGGAGCCCCAACTTGAATCTTCCCAAATTGATGAAAACCACTGATTTTTGGGATTTATCCTAAAATTGTGAAAATTGTTTTCTTAGTTTGGGGATATGGTTTCATCCATTCCTCCATGGATTTTATGTATAAATAAAACCTCATAGGTCTGCGAAGAGATGAATTATTATGCTATAATATTGGTTCTTGAAGAAAGAGGAATTATTATGCTGTAAGATTGGTTCTTAGAGAAAGATACACATTGTTATGATGAATGAAATGTTGAACTGTTGATTCAATCGATCAATTGAAGGAATGAAAATGTTGTTTTGTGCAATTCATGGGAATGAGTAAAGTGTTTTAGTCTGCAATCTCTTTAGACGTACCTTGTTGGTTTGACAAGGGCCCACCGCCCCAACCAAGGTAAACCTCCCTGTATATGTTTTTGTATGATTGTGTGAGTTTGAATATTTAATAGTTGTGTGTTGTGAATGCTTTTAAATGCATTTTAAGCTCAGTACAAAGTTATTTGATTTTGAATCAGTGTGAGTAATTAGACATTGAACATAGTAGATAGTTCCATTTCTATTTCTGTAGATTAATATTTAATTGATAAGAGTTTGATGTGTGGGATTGTTAAGCAAGTGAATGTTGTTGTTTTGAGTTTGTAATTGTGGTGTTGGTGTTCTTAGTAGGTACAAGAACCACAAGACTTCATCTCTCACCTTCATTTTCCATATAATGAAGTCTCTCAATCATATTGGTTGTTTCCTGTATTAAAGAGGGTTTGATTGGACTTAATAGAGTTATGATTGATTTTTGTCTAAGAGTGAATAAAGTGGATTGTTGATTATTGTTTTAATTGCTACAGGGAACAAGATCTTAAGTTCATATCTTTATTTCATGAGCCTATAATGAACAGACTTGTCACCTAAGCAAGATCCTTTTCAATTGAGTGTTTTCTTGAGAGTTTTACTATGAGATTTATCTTCTGTTATCATGGAAGTGTACCCAGATTTTCTTGCTAGTTGTTGTTAAGAGTAGTAGCTACAGATAACTATGTCAAATTCCATCTTTTCATTTCATGAGCTTGTAAATGGACAAGTCATTATCTGGGAAAGATATTTTGAATACATGATTGTTAATATTTTGTTTGCAAGTTTTGGTTTTTGAATTTTGAAATGAGTGGAGAATGTTATTTGAAAAAGTGTGAAAACATAGCATTTTGTTATTGATTGTTTCTTGATTGAGCTATACTCATCATACATAGATAAACCACCTGTTTCCTGCACATATAGTGTAACAAATCTATTGATTACGAAATCCGATCGATAATTTATGTTTGGTAATATATTATGCATATAATTGCACCAACATTTTGGCGCCATTGTTGGGGAGTTGTAAATGGTAATAGGTAGTATTTGAATCAGATTGATTTAATGGTTTTGGATTGGTTTTATGGATGACCTAAGGGTGGGGAGAAGATGGTAATACGTGAGGGAAGATCCCACCTATCCACTTTGGTGGGGTTACTCCAAAGTTAGGTTGCCCTTTGTTCTTTTAATACAAGTGTGTTTTTCCTTCTTTTATGAAAAATTGTGTTTTCATGATGAGCTAGCTTGTACGAACAGATATCTGGTGACAACAGGGTCCCAGTAACAAAAGGAGTTCAAGTTTGGTGTGTTTTATTTTTTCAAATAGTTTTAATTTCTTAGTTTTAAAATTCATAGCTTTGATGATAAGTCATTTTTGGGGTGCTGTAAGAACCCTCGAGTACTAATTTGTGTCGCGAGACAGGAATCATCAACCAGCTAGAGTAATTCAAGGATGATCAATATATTGAAGAATGTTCCTCTAATAAATTTATCACATTCTAGCAGCAACTAGGATATCCACCTCTCAGGAAGAGCATATCTTGATAGCAGTCAAGAATTTAGTTGTCTCTCCACAGGAAGATTTAGAAGTGTCGTCAAATTCCTCTTGTCAATTTGTTGAGGAGAAAAAAGAATCATGGATAGAATTCAATGGAGAGCAACCATTGGATCCTGATATTGGGGAGTTCTCAGCATGCCTCTCAACAGATTCTGTATGTACTCCAAAGACCAATAATCTTGAAGAGGATAATCTGCATAGCATGGGAGAGGAAGACATTCAGTGTGACCTAAACAAAGAAGATAAACAAGAATATATTGATCCTATTGAAATATGGTTTCAATTAGTTATTAGGTCACACCACGATTTTATTTTTCATTATTGCTTGATCTCATCATCAAAGCAGTTGGTCCTGCATACTCCGATATGCATTAAAATTTATCTCCTAAACCTGAGTATGGATATATTTGTAACCCTGTTACGCACATGGCTTCACTGGAAGTATTCCTATACCTGAAGGACATTTTATTTTGTTCAATTAGAGTAGGATAGATAAATAAATAAATAAATGTTGCACATAAGTACATCGCGACATATCTTTCAGACTTTTCATAAATGGGAATGTCAAAAGATAATAAAGCAATCGGTTTAAGATATTTTGTTCCTATAGTAGATTTCTTTCTAAAAGTTATGATAATTTTGTTTGGAATTTTATGAGAAGGTAATCTCTTGATCCTCCGAATGCACAAATAATAATAGAAGGGTTTCAAAAGTGGAGAAGGAATCCTTTTCAATGGAATATAACACTTAAGGGAGTGCTTCATGACCCATTTCTTCAAAATTATTCTTTTTCCTTAAGTTGTTAAAAATGATGCATTCATGCTTTATCATTACCTTTCTATTTTAAGAACACTATTTCACAAGGATGATCAATTAAGTGATCTTTTTAATAGAAGTTGAAACTGAATGTTAATTCCAAACTATTTTATTCATAGCTAATAATTCAACTTTTGACATTTTCCCTAAATTTTCTATTTGTAAGCATGAATAAAAATCTAGTTTTAATTAGTTCTATTGGTTTGTTTTCAGCAAATGTTTGCAACCTTCTGAGAAGCCTTTTTTTTATAATCTCACATTTTTTGCATGAGGCCATGCAAAACCTCAGGCATGGGGGAGTGGTTGGTGAGACAATAGTAGTTAGGTTTATTTTCTAATAAAATGGAAGTGGCAACAAAAGCAGTGTTTTTCCAACATGATACTTCAACACAAAAAATTCATATGTTTCTTCCTGCAACAACAGTGATTGATAGCATCTTCTACAACTTGATACTCAAAGTATGCCAGCCACAAGGAGAAGCCTAAAAATTCCAGTTTGTAGAATATGCCACCAGGTACCTTATCCAATTCTCAATGAGTACCGGAATGAAATTTTGTGGTGATCTGGTACTGGATAACATCTCTATGCTATTCTGGTACTGCAAATATTCTTTCTGTGTTCATCCGGTACTGGATAACATCTTTGTGCTGTCCCGGTACTGCAAATATTCTCTCTATGTTGTTTTGGTAGTGCAACAAATTCACCCCTTCACTCATTCGGTATTGGAAAAACTCTGCATTCATCTGGTACTGGGCAAAAAGAACTCTGCGTTCATCCGGTATTGGGCAAGGTCTGCATTCATCCAGTACTGGGAAAAAAGAAATCTGCATTCATCTGGTACTAAGGTGATCTGGTACTGGTAATGAGGTGTTCATAGTCCTTATCCTATATTCAAATTTTTTGCTGCTCGATTTAAATGCTTCAAGTAATAGGAAGTATAAACTCAACATTTTTTTTCATTTTATTAAGGAATTAGACTAATTATGTATTAAGCATGTGGTTACTCTCATACATCCTCATGTCCTCAATTATTGCACGCTCCCTACCATGAAATTATGCAAGCCCTCGTATACATCTCGTATATAAATCATTCATCCTGTCACTATGTTTCTGCCCCATGACATTACTTATTTTCATTTTTTTGTTCTAGTATTGTTCTGTTCCGGTACTGCATAATCCTGTTCCGGTACTTTTCTATTTCGGTACTGCAGAATCCTATTCTGGTACTGTTCTGTTCTGGTACTACTCTGTTTCGGTACTACATAATCCCATTCTAGTACCGTCCTGCTCCATTACTTATCTAGTATTGGTGCCAAGGTGATATGATCTTTGTCTCGTGCTTCACATCATTTTCACTTCAAGTAAGTGGAGGTATGAGCTAATATTTTCATGTTCTTTCTATCAAGGATCATTTAAGTCTTGTGTTGAATTGTTCTTTACTATCATGTACATCTTCCTCCTACATTTCTACACTCACCCCTAAATGAATCATCCTTTCTATCCTTTAAGGAGATTTTTTCACATTTATCTCTATATGATAATGGGTACACATGTCTTATTACGTCATCATTTTGAAAAAGTGATTGCTAATTGAAATATCCATTGAAAAATGGTGACACCATTATGTCTAATACTAACCTAGTTGATTCAACAAGTTCTTATCCAAGTTTATCTTTACAAGTTTCTCTTGGGAGTTATTGATGAAAACCTCATGTCGCAGACCACCCTTGGAAAACCTCAATGAACTTTCATGAGAACCCTAATAGGATTAACTAGAGGGACCTCTTAGTCATTATCCGAGATGTTCCATTATACATTGAATATCTAAGATTTAAGTTTAATGTGGATTATTTCACCCTTGGGATAATTGAAAGCAGTTAATTATGTGCCTAATAACTCTAAAACACTCTCGTACCACCTGCCTTCCTTATACTCTAAAACTGTTAATGAATAGTATACACCATTCTAAATATTTTGAGTAATATAATAAAATGGATGTATCAGGAAGTACAACTAAACCCACCGAGGTACTGAATAGGCCTGCTGGTAGTGGGGCCATGCTTATATGGTACTAAGGTAAACCCGTCGGGGTACCGAACATGCCTGCTAGCAGCGGGGCTATGCCAGGTAAAGGGAGCTGAAAAACATAAAGTGGCACACCTAAAACTAAACAAAAACTCTTGGGTCTCATTTTGAAGCATTATCAAATCAAGGCTAGGAGATGACCTTAATATCTCTTGGATGATGTTCTTAAGAACCTTCAAGTATCCACTTTATAGTTCTATCTTTAAAATAAATAGGTTTTCATGAAAGTGGGACCCTCGGTATATGTAATTCACCTTACCTAAGCAAGAAGATCTTCATCTATAAAAACTTGGATAAGAAATGAGTTAATCATCTTGGGATGTATTCTTTTATGTGTTCCTCTATTCAAATGAGATTTAAATTATGCGCATATCACTTTTATTTTAAAGGTAATCTAGCAAGGGGGGCCTATTAGTCAAATTCATTATGAAAACTCTTGGCCACTATCACATAATCATATTAGAGTCACATCCACATCTTTCTTCTAACTATGATCCACAAAAGATTGGATAAGACTTAGCGTCAAATAACTAATAGATCTAATCTATTACTCATGACTCCACTTTTCCATCATAACTACTTTTCCATGGGTAAGAAGTGTGAAGCATAGGCCATGAAGTTTATATTGTATAACAGGTTACTTAAAAGATAACATAAGGATCTAAAGAAAGGTGGAACTTCAGGGAATACTTGATCGAGTGAAGAGTATCATCAATTTTGAAATTTTGAAGATCATTGTTTCATGAGGACATGAAATGACTTAAGCATGGGGGAATGTTGAGTCTCCATTTTGACACCTCTACTACCCTGTATTATCCTTTATCTGAGCCTATTTTACCTATGCTATGTGTATATAATTGACTGTTTCCTCCACAAATCCACTTGATGACCTTGTCCATGTGCATAGAGAGGTAACTTATGATTAAGGCATGATTTGTTTGATTTTCTTGATTAAGATTGATTAAATGATTGATTATTTATGCTCCTAATTACTTTGACTATTATTTAGCAGCTTCATAATAAGGCATCACCTCATCTGGTACTTTTGATGGTCTGGTACTGCAACAACCAACTGATTAGATACCAATAATCCTCCTAATACGGTACTCTACAGTGATTCGGTACTACCTCTGCGTTCATCTTGTACCATCTCCGCACCTCTTCCGGTACCAGCTCCATCCAATACCAAATTTGCACCTATTTTGGTACCAGCTCTGCACTTCATCTGGTACCAACTCTCTGCCTCTTCCATTACTAGCTTCATTTTGCACAAGCTCTGCACTTCATCCGGTACTAGATCTGTGCTTCATCCGATACCTGCTGTCCGGTTCTTTCGGTACCAGATTCATCCGGTACTAGCTCTATGCTTCATTCAGTACCATCTCTCTACCTCTTCCGGTACCAGCTCTGTGCTTCATCTGGTACCAACTCTCCTCCTCTTTCAGTAATAGCTTCATCCGCTACTAGATATGCACTTCATCCGGTACCATCTCTTTGCCTCTTTTGGTACCAGCTTCATCTAGTACCATGTTTTCACTTTGTCCGATACCAACTCTGTGCTTCATCCGGTACCAGCTCTCCCCCTCTTCCAGTACTATCTTCATTTGGTACCAGATTGCACCTATTCCATTACCAACTCCATATGGTACTACCATCATGATGGTATGGTACCCATATTATGACTGTGTTCATCTGATACTAAACCCCTGTCTAGAGGATTTCGGTACCAACTATTCTAGTTTGGTACCAACTGTGCTAGTCCGATACTAGATATAATTCAGAATTTTGGAATGCTTCTAGAAGAAAATCAGGCTCATGCATTTTGTATAGAACGATGTTTTCATGCGAACATGTGTGTTAGAATTCACCCATATCACACATGTGGACCTCTATCTCAGGGGGAATGATTTTGTAAAAATTAGCAAAAATCTGAAACTGCCAACTTACACATCGATTTCCGTGCATATGGTATCATATCTCAAAATTTGAAGATATGGGTTTTGTATAGAATATGGATAATTGAGTAAGATGCAAGAAAATTTTCAAAATTAGAATTGGTTTGGAAGATATGGGTGGAGCCCTAACTTGAATCTGCCCAAATTGATGAAAAAGACAGATTTTGGGGATTTATCCTAAAATCGTGAAAATTGTTTTCTTAGTTTGGGGATTCAGTTTCATCCATTCCTCCATGGATTTTACGTATAAATAAGACCTCATAGGTCTGAGAAGACATGAATTATTATGCTATAAGATTGTTTCTTGAAGAAAGAGGAATTATTATGCTGTAAGATTGGTTCTTAGAGAAAGATACACATTGTTATGATGAATGAAATGTTGAATTGTTGATTCAATCGAGCAATTGAAGGAATGAAAACGTTGTTTTGTGAAATTCATGGGAATGAGTAAAGTGTTTTAGTCTGCAAT
>ML792979.1:0-36851 GCA_009831015.1 Picea engelmannii | reverse complement strand
TTTTAGTTGGTATGCATACTTTTGGAATACGATTATCTTCCTTCATCTCTCTGCAATATCATGCTTTGTGACCAATATTATTGCACTTGTAACATACAATATTTTGATCCATTAATGGGTCAAATGGATTATAATTTATGTTGATAGGTCTATGAACATTTCCATATATACTATTTTCACTATTCATGTAGCTTGCATAGTTATTCCTTTCATTGATTATGCAATTGATTGCCTTGTGTCCAAAATTTCCACAAGTATAACAATGTCCAAGAAAGAAATTTTGATACCTAGGCGTAAGTGATATTCTTTGTGGTGTGGTCCATCTGGGTTCACGATCTATTCTACTGTAGTTTCCTTCATAATGATTGCTTTCATGCATGATGGGAGAGGATCTTCTTGATGTCTCATTCCTTCTGAATTCTAGTCTTCTATCTTGTTGTTCAACTTGTTCTGGAATGTTGGTTTCATTATTTTCAACTTCCTTTTCTTGTTTTGTTGTCTTCAAACTATCATTGTATCCTAGTCCTGTCTTTTCGTTTGGAGATCTTTGACTGCTAAGGATCTCATCTAATTTTTCAGTGCTTTTTTCAAACTTCTTCAAATTTTTTGTTGTCAATAGGAGCTCCCCTTTTGTGTGATCCAATTCTGCTTTCAATGTCTCATAATCTTCTAATTGTTTCTTCAAGCTATTAATGGTATTTTCAAGCTTGTAATTCTCTTCTTCACAACTACTCAATTCACCTTTTAGTATTATGTTTGTGTTTCTAAGGTTTCTATTTTCAGTTTCAACATACTTCAACTTTTCAAGATTTTCATCTTCTTATTCACTCTCTGCATTGTCTTTGTATCCCCAAAAGGAATCAAGGTTGGTTTCTTCATCTGAATATTCTTCACAAATGATTTCTTCTTCTTTAGAATTCTTGTGATCATCATCCTAGGTTTCTTGGGTTATGAAGAGGACTTGTCCTCCTTCATTATCTTCTTCATCACTCTCATCTGAGGAGATGTCATCATCCTTGGAGTAGAAGCTCTTTTTATTGTTGAGACTTCTCTTTTTATAGTAACATTTTTCAATAATATGTCCTATTCTACCATGGTTAAATCATTTGAGAGGAGACTTACCTTTGTATCTTCCACTTCCCTTCTAGAACCTTCTTACAAAATTTTCTATTTCTTCATCATGGTCATTATCCTTGTCTTTTTTCTTCTTTATGGATTTAAAGGATGCTTCATTGTTTGGCTGGTCACTTTTGTACCTGTTCTCATTTCATATGCTATAAGAGACCCATGTAATTCATCCATTGTCATTTTGGTCAAGTCCCTAGTTTCTTCAATGGCGGAGACCTTAGCATCATACTTTAAGAGAAGTGATCTCAACACTTTTTGTACAACCAAGGATTCATTGATCTCTTCACCTAATCCTATGATAGAATTAACAACTTCAACAACTCTAAGAAAATAGTTTTCAATATCTTCCTTTTCATTCATCTTCAAATTTTCAAATTCTACTCTATGTCGTTGAAGCTTGAACTGCTTAATTTTTGGATCACCTTCGTAGATGCTCTTGAGTTTGTCCCATACATCCTTAGTAGTGCTACAACCCATCACTTTGCTAGCAATGGTTGGTGCCAATGCTGCTATAATAACATGTTTGGCTTTTGAATTACAACTCATAAGCTTCTTCTCATTTGGGTCGGTTGGAGCATTATTTGGAATTACATAGCCATTTACAACGGAGTACCAAATGTCTACTCCCAAATCCGTTAGGTAACTTTTCACTCTATCACTCCAGTATGCATAATTTCTTCCATCAAATTTTTGAATCCCATTTGAAATGTGCTCATGGTCATCCATCTCTACTCAGGATTTTCCTTCTAGTGGTTAAATTGTTTTGAAGGCAACCTGCTCTGATACCAATTGTTGATATTGAGAGGGGGGTGAATCAGTATCAAGTACAATTTTAAAACTTTTTCAACTTATACTTAAACCTTTCAATTATATCCAATGAGAAATGAACAATAGTATAAGAGTTACACAAATACACCACAATACACCATGCATAATATATGAGTAATAATCAATAGTTATTGTTCAAGGGAAGTAATGACTTCCAAAGGTAGCTACAACCTCCAAATGTAAAGGGAGATATAAACATCCAAGAGGAAGATGCAATCCTACAATATCAATAGAGATTTGAAATATCCATCATTGCCCCTTCCTTCCACCTTAGAATATACAAGAGATAATGAAACTTCACATTAAATCATCACCATCAGCCAACCATCACATAGAACCTGATAATGCTTCCTGAGACTTATTCAATTTATACAATTATTCAATTCTTGGAATACTATGATCCTATAGATAATATTATTCAATTTATTCTCTGAAACCTCTCCAAGTTTCACTCCTTAAATCCTCCCCAAAAAGAAGTTATGACTTTTTTAGTCGGAACACATGTTTATTGACTAGCTTCAGGACTGGTAAAAAACTCTATATTCCACAGAGTGTATCTCCATAATTATAGAGAATCAAGAGCTGAAAATCTTACCACAGGTACCTTGATATGTCTTCTCAATACCATATCAATTTCAACATCTGAATCGTTCTAGAAAAAAAATTATAGCAAAAATGGTAAGATGACTTGAAAATAACATACCTTAGAAGACATCACCAAAAGAGTTCATCCTCCCTTGAAATCCAACCTTCTTTACTTCTGAATTCCTCTGAAATTCGACTTGTGTATCGAATGAATGTATAATGATATTTATTTATACCATTTATGTCACTTCCTTTTAACATTAGGGCCGGCCTGACACTTTCTAATTTTGTAATTCTTTTCTTTAATTATCTTCAGGGCCTACATGTACTTCTTCAATTCACTTTTTCATCTTCAAAAATTCATTTCTCCTCAACCTTGAGGATCCACATGATGTGCCACATACCACTAGAAACAATATGATTTATACTATCCATCCATGGGTGTTGTATATGCATGTGCATTTTCCTTCATGTCCAAATACCTTCATCAATCTTGCGGTCCAAAACCCATGACTAGGGTTGACATCAATGACAACAACCAATATTCCAACACTGGTCACCATATTCTATGATCCAAATTATTGTGGGAAATTTGCTAATTCTGGTGCAATGATGAGAGTTAATGAAAGTCTAAATTTTCTCCTTCTAAATATTAAAGCCATTTGAATAAGGATTGTTGCATGAATGCACCTTGGAAAATATTTGTTTGATACCACATCCAAAATGCTACATGTAAATAACATACCCAACCCATATGGTGTCTACCACAAAGGGTGTGATTGAAGCTTTTAAAAGATCTACAATTATTTTATTACCAAGAGAGTATTGCAAGCATCATAGTGGGTATCCAAAGAATTAAATTATGGCTATCTAGATTATCATCAAGGACGGATTTGGGTTTTAGGATCAATTTGGTTTTCAAGATCGATTTTATTTCCAAGGAGCTAAGAATTCATTAAAACCCGGTGATGTAATTCAATGCAAAGAGATGGGATGCCTTTTCTCGAAGTTGGAATTAGAAGTTGAGGGGAAAAGACAAAAAGACTTTGTTTTCTGTGCAGATCAAAGGGAAGTTTGCATGAGTCGGAGGTGTGGCTATAGAATTTTGTGTGCATATAAGGAGGACTGATGTGATCTTTGACAGTGTAAACCTTGATAGTGAAGCACAAGGATTAGCATGGTTGGAAGACCAGATGCTAGTGGTTCTGACTTCAAAAGGTCAATTATGTTTTTTCACAAAAGAAGGGATGGAATTGGATCGAAGTAGGTTACCACTTGAGGATGTTGGAGGGGATTCTTTTGTTATATATCATATGCATTTTATGAATGTTTTTGGAAATCTTGAGAAGTCATATCACAATTTTGTTGTTGTTAGAGGAGAATCTATATATTTATTTAGACCTATGTGGCTTTTAAGATCTCGTTTGTTACCTTGGAAGGAACGAATTCAAGCTCTCAAAAATGTAGGTGATTGGATGGGTACCCTTCACATGGAAATGGAACTGTATGATGGTAATGTGAAAGGTGTAATCGGTCTTCTGAGTACTTTGGATGCTTTGTGAGAGGCCATAATGGCCTTCCTTTTACAATTTCTCTCTGCTTATGTAGATGATTTTTTTCTTATATCTCACTGGCCTTTAGCAATCAACATGAAAATTTACTCCAGAGGCTCGTGAGCTTGCATATGGAAATATTGAGTAGTAAATTGATACAGAGAAAGCCTTAGAGACTCAGCAACCGTTCGATCAAGAGATTGACGGTGTTAATTAAACTGCCCATTGATTTTTAGTCCCACATTGATAGTGTAAAACAATTTGTATGGGTTTATATACACATAAGTCTCTAATCTATATCTACGCGTAGAGAAAGGGTATGGTGGGTGCTCTAGGTTCTTGGAACCCTCAAGAAGCTCACCAGCCTAGAGCCCGAGACAACCTGTCAAGCCCCCTACCTTTTGGGAAAAGCGACTAAGACGTTGGATAAATATTTTTTTTATACACCACTGCTGCGAAGGTCATATGAGTGACCATAGGCTGGGATAAGTTCGTTACATAAGTTGGAAATAAAACTGTCATTTTTATTCGAGTCCTTGGAATAATGCCAAATCTAGTGGATCGCTAAGTCCACTTCTAGTTGAATTAAACACCAGATGTCAAAGACCACCAAATACATCGGAATTTTTTGTCAAGGCGATAAAATGGAGAATCACTATGTTTAGTTGAAAACCTACAAAATGTCTCAAGCCTAACATTATCACAATCTCTGCAAAAATGTCAAAGAACAACTTGATGTGGATTGCATGAAGAAGTAATAGAGGCAATTGAAATTCCAAAATGATTGTCGAGATGTCCACATACTACAATTACCATATGTCCACCAAAGTTGATAAAACCCTGCATAAACACAGAGATAGTGATAACTTTAGTTTAATCGATGAAATACTTGGTAAGGCTGTTACAAATCATAACTGATATTAGATTTTTAAATGCTAAAATCTAGGAAGAGTCGATCTAAGGAAATAGTGTAATATTGGTAAAAAACTTATATTACACACAGTCAGAGTTACAAATCAAATGTGTGTGGTTATGAAAAATCAGAGAATATTAGTTTTTTCGATGGAATCCCTGTCATTAGATTTGAGAGATTATACCACAAGTAATGAAGCAATGACATCATGTAAAGCATGATCATGGAATGAAGCCTTACAGATCTAGAATAAATCTTAGGTTTAAACGAAGTACTAAAAAGATACTCTATACTTTGTATGAGAACATGTTGGCACAAGGGTATACCCAGGGTTCAACGCTTCAACAACGCACCAACAAAACCCTAACTACCATCCATTTCGAAAACACCTGCAAAGTAGGCGAAGTCTCACTCGAGGTAGAGGCAGGGGGGTTATAGGACTCAGGTGTCTATAACCAAGATGGGACATAGATCTGTGATTACAACACTTCACAGGGTACTTAGGAACAACGCATATTAATTCATTAACTTTATTCACATCGCAGATCAAACCCTAAGTACAGTTCGGCATAGTAATAATGACAAAATACACACCGCACTTAGCATCATAAGTCATATGTAACACATTCAACATATACAAATCATTAAACATTCATAGATCTATCTATCATTCATAACATTCAATGCACTAAGCATATTCACAACATTATAGCACAAATAAAACCATCAACATAAGATTTATGTGGTTCACCCCAGTGTGGGGATACGTCCACCAACGACTTCTTCTTCTTTATTAGTATTCAATCTCTTACATCCATCCGCTCCTATGCACTAAGCCACAGAGCCAAGCTTCACACCGAACATGTGATCTACGCACTAAGCACCAGATCCACGTTCCCAAAATCAGGTCAAGGCACAGAGCCAACTCCTATATTACGCACAAATCCTTACATACACAGTCTGTTGCACGAAGCAACTCATAACTACTTTCCTCTTTCAATTAGCTACTTACACTGCTTTCTCATCCTTCTTCTACATTACATTCCTTCTTATTTATACTTTTACATCCCTTACCAAAAATGCCTAAACATGGGTAAACCCATGGACCGACATCCCCTAATCCTTAATACAAAAACCCTAATGAACCCCTTGTTGGTCCACAAAACAAGTGATATCCCACGATCTCAGCTCTGCCTGGGAACTCCATATTCGACTAGCCTATTGAAGTCCAAAAGTGGTCAAACCCAACCAATTTTTCCTCAAAACTTGGTTGAGGGCCAACAGGCCCCCAACACTCACATGTGACTCGTCTCGAGTCACTCAGATCTAGGCAACGCTACTTCGAAGGCCTCGAGCTTAGCTCAAGCTGCCTCAACTTGTTGCTTCACCTGAGCCTCCTTCTCAGTGAACTACTATATTATTTGCATTGTAATCATCCCTTCCAGGCGTCATTCCACTGTCGCAACTACTTGGTCCAGTTGTGAACCTTGTCCCTCTATCTCTTCAAACATCGCGTAGGATTCATCCTGTAGTGGTTGTATTCTCTATGTGACTTCCATTACTCTGCCCTAGATGGCAATAATCTGTTGTTGGACCGCGCGTTGTTATTTTGATCTCTTCATTATCTCGACTATAGTGAGCAACTTCATCTGTGCTTGAACTGTCAGTTCCTACTACTGCACTTCCTATAGCTGCGCTTCCAACTTCCTAAGTTCTGGGTTTTTTGTGACGTGTTCATAGGTCTTTGCACTTATGTTTCTTAGTTGCTTGCATTCTGAGGTGAGGACTCTGATCCTTTGCACTACTCTCTTAGCGTCTTCTTCCCTCTGGTCATGCACTTCCTACGGAGTGCTCAGAACCATTTATATCTCCAACTCCATTACCCTTGCTTGAAGTTGTTGTATGGCCTCAACGAGCTTCATCACTTGAACCTCGACTGCCTCATGTTCCTCCTGTGCCAAGCCTGGCACAGAGAAAAGTGATTTTCTCACCACTTCTTTGACAATAGTCTTCTCTACGAGCAGCTGGTCCTTTCCCTCTGTATCTTCTCTTTGTCTTCCTCGAGCATCACTCAGAAATCATCTTTCTTGTTTTCATATGCGGTTACACAGTACCGCGCAACTCTTAATTTCTCTAAGATTTCCTCTTTCTCTTTCTTCAGGGATTTTGTGTTCTGTTCCTTTTCTTCTTAGACTCTTTGAAGCTAACCCTCTCTTGCATCTGCTAATCCTCGAAGTTGGGCTGGTTCATCCCCCAACTCTGCAATCTCTGATGAAGAAGGCGCAACAGGTACTACGCAGCTCAATTCAATGGCTCGTTGAATTTCCTTCAATTCCTTCTCAACTCTTACATACATCTCTTCTTGCTTCACGCCATATCTTTGTAATAGGTCCTCAAACGCATCCTCCATTGCTCCACAGACTAGATCGATGTCATCCTCTTTGAGCGTAGCCTCTAGCTAGGGCTTACTGGCACAGGTCTTATTTCTTGCTGAAGGTTTCTGCGGAGACACCTTCCTCTTCTTCGATGTCTCTTCCTCGGTAGGGGGATTCTTTGGCAGTGTAGCTTCACCTTCTCCTTGTTTTTCTCCTTCCTCCCCTCCTACTTCTTGATTTACTTCATCTCCTCCTCCTCCTATGAGCGAGCTAGGTATAATTTCTTCCAAGGCGTTTTCCTCCTCATCAATCTCTATGTTCTGAACTTCCTCCTTTTTCTTTTTCTTCTTCACACTGGTTTGTCCTACATGTTTGAACTGGGTGACCAAGGGGCTTTCGATGATGTCAGGTTTGGAGAGTTTTGCATCATCAACCAGTACTAGGAAATTTGCCGGCCACTCCTTCATGATCTGTTCCATGTCTTCATTGGTCATCTTATAATAGGACTATAACTCTTCCTTACTCTCATCTCTTCACGCAGTGATATAAATAAATTTTGGATCTGCATGGAACTTAGCTAGTGGTTTGTACTGGTGCAGAGTGTGTGGTGTCATGTGTGGGAACGATTCTATAGAAACCTTCAGTTGTTGATAATAGGCATGGAACATGGCATTCAAATTCCATTACTTCAACATATCATTTGTATACCAAAAGGTAGAAAATCTAGCTTCTAGTGGCTCTGATGGTTCAATTTCTAGAAAAGCATCTCCCTCCGGCATTTTCCAAGTGACAAATGCTATCAACACAAGAAACCAGCTGAAATGGAACTTGTATCCTTGAACCTGCACTTCGCAGAAGTCTTTCTCGAGCTCATTGACGAGGTATCTTACCCAATTCATTTGCATCCCCTCCACACATTTTCCTTTGAGGTCCACCACAAACCCGATGACCTGCGTGGGTCATTTCTTTCTGATGAACTTGCCAGCTATGAGTTGGAAATCTACACGCACTGTGCCATCCTGGATGGAGGCTACCTTGTAGCCTTGCTTTCCCTTCTCAACTTTGTTGTATGCCTCCTTAATGTGTTGTGTCAGGGAGCAATCTAAGTTTTTCCTTGGGTAGAACTGATGAGGGTCAGGTCCTTGCATGATTTGTCCTATGATTAGGTGGATCAACATAGGATCCATAGTAACGTGCCTGTCAAGCCACATATATCCTCCATGACATCACGACAAGAGGCTTTTAATGCAGGCGTTAACCTCCTGATGTCGGTCAAAATGGGGGATATTCATTACGTTGAGTATCGTGAACTGTGCGAGCTCCTTTATCCAAGGCTGGGAGACTATGCGAGGATTCTTCCCAGTCATCTTCATCAAATATCTATGGGGTGAGAGCATCACATAGTTATTTTTGTCTCCAAGGTTGAAATCATTGTTCTTCAATGTGGGGATCTGTCCTAACTAGGTTCCAACTACATGTATTCCCTTCGGAATGTACGTGGTGATCAAAGTGTACTCGAAATCCCATGGAATGTTGTCATGGTTAACTGTGCCAGCCAAAGGCGAGACATAGTCCGGTAAGACCTATGGGATCTGCTTCGCATTAGCCAGATCGTCGCGATGCTTACTTCGCTTCTCAGACATGGGGTTGGCACATTTTGAACATCATATAGTTGAAGGGGAAGCCTGCAGTCCCCTGGTCGATGATTCCTATACTCCCTCAGACATACCTTTATCAGCCATAAACTTCTTCAAAACTTCTTCAATGGACTTCTCTAGCTCAGTGCCCTCGACCGACATTCTTGTTGTTAACAAATAAGTCAGGATAGGTGAATGGATAGCGGGGTAAACAACATATGGAGAGGTCTGATAGAATAGCTTGACACACACAATCACTTCATTTCTTGTCTCAGATAATCATGGGTAGAAAAAATTGGTTCTGGCACAACGTCCGATGGGTTAAGTAAGAAAGTATCGAAACAAATTCCTCCAATTTACAAGAATGCCTCAATCAATGTGAAATCGTTTGTTATGGCGTGGTATCAACGTCTAACGGTGATCTATCCACCCATAAATGTGTTTCCTATCCAATCAGAAGCGTCGTTCTATCATTCAGGGCGCCTCCAAAAGTCATATAGCTTTGTTAGGGAGAATCCCATTCTGTGCGGTTATGTTGTTCCAACGAGGTTCAAATCCTGCAAACCTGCCTCCTGCGAAGTTCCAATTTATGAGATCTTCCATCTGTTCTCTGTAACTTCTTGTAGCTTTTCCAACTTATCCTTCTTCTTACTAATCTTCCTTTCCTTCTTTCCTATGATTTGATTCTCTCTAACTATTTCTAGATTTATGTTTCCATTCTTATTCATATCTTCTCCTAGCGAAGTGACTTCGCATTGTTGATGCGCTCTCAAAGGGTTCGAAGTTAATATCCATTCTCTTAGTATTTTCGGGGTGGGTATTCTTCTTTCTTGCATGGATAGGTCCTTTAAACCTTCTTGTGTACTTTCAACTTCGATAGCTAATTCTCTGGTCTTTTGTTGCTTTGACTCAACTTTTTGTTCTTCTATCAGTCGATCTATTTTTCTAGCTATGAAATCCCTTAGTTCTTTCTTTTTCTTTTCTATAGCTTATTTCTCTGATTTCCTTTTGATCTGATCTTTCTCAATCCAAGTCTTACCTAGCAAGAGGTGGAAAGGGGTGTTGTTCTCAACAAGATTAATGACTTCAAATTCCTCTCCAGTCAATGTTTCATGAATGATAATAGGTACATTAGTAACTCTTCCACATAGGGTTATCATCTTTCCTTTAAACAAGCTTATTTTTCCCAATGAAGGTACCACAATAGGTTTTCCCAAAATTTCCCAAGTGATTTATGTCAAAATATTCACTTGTGTTTCCCCATCCAAGAAGAAGTCTATGTCGAAGTCTCCTATTCTTGTATCTATGCGTTGTTTTTCTTTCATGATCTCTGGTAAACTGACATCTTTGTGATCTTTCATCATTTCTTTCAACTTTTCTAATGTAGTCTGAACTTTCTCTAATTTTTTCTCTTGATGATATTCTAACATGCTTTCATTCTCTTGACTCATGTTCATTCTTTCAACTTTAGCAATCATCTTTGGGAAATCCTCAACCTCATGACCAACAATTTTACAACAAAGAAAAATAGGACCTATACCAGGGCATTCCTTAGCAAGAAATCTCGGTCTTTTGCAGTTATAACATAATGTCAATCCCCTCTTTCTCTTGTAAGTTCCCCAACTTCTCCTATACTATGCACTAGGATCACATTGTTGGAAAGCAATTTGCAAAAATTATTTCTAGGTTCCCGCATACACTTATTAGTCCAAAAGTTTTTTCTATGCATATGAATAACACATCTTTCTTTATTTCTATCAAATTTATTCAGATCAACTTTTTCTTTCAACTATACTCTATCTTTCAGATTAGGACAGAATCTATCAAACATACCTAGATTCATGCTTTTGAAACAAAAATTTCCGCTTATCTTACTCTATCCAAGCACAAAGATTTACCTCTTTCAAGATCTTACCTCTTTTATTCAGATCTGGTTTCTTTCTTAGCACAAAGCTTTGCAAGTCAAGTAGAATATTGTGCACTACAGTAGCATATCTATGCACAGAGCTTCTCTTTTATTTACTTAGGTTCCTAGCAATCACAGTTTCAAGTCCCAGCAATGGACCCATTTGTTGGCACAGTGGAAGACCTAGGGTTCAACGCTTGAACAACGCACCAAAAAAACCCTAACTACCAGCCCTTTCAGAAACACCTGTGAAGCAGGTGAAATCTCACCCAAGGTAGAGGCGGGGGGGGTTATAGGACTTAGGTTTATGTAACCAAGTTGGGAAACAGATATGCGATTACAACACTTTGCAAGGTACTTAGGAACAACATATATTAATTTATTATCTTTATTCACATCGCAGATCAAACCCTAAGTACAGTTTGGCACAGTAATAATGACAAAATACACACTGCACTTAGCATCATAATTCATATCTAACACATTCAACATATACAAATATTTAAACATTCATAGATCTATCTATCATTCATAAAATTCAATGCACTAAGTAGATTCACAACATTAGAGCACAAAGAAAACCATCAACACAAGATTTATGTGGTTCACCCTAGTGTAGGGCTACGTCCACCAATGACTTCTTCTTCTTTATTATTCTTCAATCTCTTACATCCATCCGCTCCTATGCACTAAGACACAGAGCCAAGCTTCACACCGGACAAGTGATCTGCGCACTAAGCACTAGATCCACCTTCCCAAAATCAAGTCAAGGCACAGAGCCAACTCCTCTATTACACACAAAGCCTTATATACATAGTTTGTTGCACGAAGCAACTCATAACTACTTGCCTCTTGCACTTAGCTACTTACACTGCTTTCTCATCCCTCTTCTACATTAAATTCCTTCTTATTTATACTTTTACATCCCTTACCAAAAATTCCTAAGCATGGGTAAACCTATGGGCTGACATCCCCAAAACCCTAATACAAAACCCTAATGAACCCCTTGTTGGGTCCACAAAACAAGTGAGATCCCGCAATATCAGCTTCGCCTGGGCGTTCCATCTTCGACCATCCTGTAAAAGTCCAAAAGTGGTCAAACCCGACCAATGTTTCCTCAAACCTTGGTTGAGGGCCAACAGAACATGGAGCACAAATTCATAGCTCAGATCATCTCTCTATGATAAATTGTTCACAACCTAAATAACTATATGAATTAAAGAAAAACATCAAAAGCTAAGATAAAAGATTGAATAAATGTTTGTTTATAAAACATGATTGATTATTTAAAAATTTAAATACATAATAGACTAATAGGTGTGATTAAAGGGTGTGAATTCCCATGAAAAGTTATAATGAAGGCATATATATAAGAGGGTTGAGAATTGAAGATGAAGTGACTATAGCAGACACATTAAAGATCAAAATATAGATAGATACACAACAAAAGTTCAGATGTTCAGTGATTGATATAGAAGACTTATTGGCCTACAGAAGATACATTGAATATCAAATGATAGAAGAAGAGAGAGGAGTAGTCAAGATATCATTCAGAAGTTTTCCAGACTCATAAATTAAGGGAGGTAGGGAGGTGCAAGGGAAGGTGCTTCCTTGTCAATTTTAGCTAACTAAACAAGGGGCTAAACCCTCCTACCAGTTGGAGCTAGTGAACAGGGGTGTGGGTGCATCCTGATCAGTGGGTGTTGATCTAAGAGGAAGAACATCTTCCTTCTATGTAATATGTAAAAACAAAATTTTGAAGTTAATAATAAAAGTGTTTGTGGTTTTCCCAATTGGGTTCCACAATAAATATTGTGTTAAAATATTGATTGCATTAACAAAAGAAAAAAATGATAAATTAATTATGTCATTGATTCACCCCCCCCCCCCTCTCAGTGACAAGATATGATCAACAATTGAAGATGGCATCAAAAGTCCCCTCATTTGATGGTGAATACTATGTTTTTTGGCGTGTTAGAATGAAAAGATATTTGATTTCCATTGGACTAGAAGTATGTACATTAGTTGAAAAAGGATATGATGTTCCAAAAGTCATTCCCACAAAAGCATAAGACAAGAATAAATTTTCGGAACATGCAAAGGATTTAAACACACTACAAGTTGAATTGAGTAAGAAGATCCTTGCCAAAGTACTAAACTGTAAAAATGCAAAAAATCTCTAGGATAAATTGGAAACTATATCTGCAGGAGATTCCAAGGTAAAGAGAGCCAAACTTCAGACTCTCAAAGTACAATATGAAGGTCTAAAAATGAAGGATGAATAAAATATCTCAGAGTACTTCAAAAGAGTTGATAATATTGTTAATGCAATCAAAGGTTTGGGAGTAGAAGTGTCAGACAATGAGTTAGTTGATAAGATACTAATAACACTTCCTATTTTGTACAATCTTAAAGTTTCCACTCTTGAAGATCAATAAAATCTAGATCAACTCACCATGGATGAATTGTATGGAATCCTCACAGCCTATGAGTTAAGATTAGGTCATGAGAGCCTCCCGAAGAGGCAACTTTCAAGATGCTAAAGAAAACAGAAAATCATAAGCAAAAAACTCAACCCATCCATCATGAAGAATCTGATGTAGAAGAAGCCAATTTTATTAAAAAACTTTAGAAAGGATTGGGGAGGTACAAAGGCAAGCTGCCTCTCAAATGTTTTAACTGTGGCAAGGTTGGCCACTTTATAGGCAAGTGTCCCTATCCCAAGGAGGACCCTAAAGATGAAGAAGACAAAAATAAACAATACAAGAAGAAGGGAAAACCCAACTACAATAATTTTTTTTACAAAGGTGTTGTGTCTATTTCATCTCTTGGGTGAGCAAAACAAGGGCACTTACAAGTCTAGTTGAGCCTGCTAGAAAAGACAGAGGTTAGTGTATGAATTAAAAAATCCAAGAACATGAAATAAACAAACAACTAAGCTAGAAACAACTAAGGAAATAAAACTAAAATGCATAAGAAACTTTGAACCAAAATCAATCAATCAAATGACCAATGATTATGCCACCAATGGATAACTATATTAGTTGGAAAACACCATAGAGAAAGGAAGAGTTGTGGATCCCCTCTTCCTACTTGGGAGGGATATTGAGTCCCCTAT
This sequence comes from Picea engelmannii, assembly GCA_009831015.1. Taxonomy (NCBI): domain Eukaryota; kingdom Viridiplantae; phylum Streptophyta; class Pinopsida; order Pinales; family Pinaceae; genus Picea; species Picea engelmannii. The sequence goes on along the minus strand of ML792979.1, from coordinate 22,808 downwards.
TTGAGAGATCTTCTTACAATGATAAACTAGAAAGAAAATGGTGAAGAAATCCAAGCATATTCCCTCAAGAGGTGAGTGGAATAGCTTATTGAGATGTTGATAGAATGCTCCAAGAAGAAAAGAGGTTTCTTGAGGGAGGATAGAGGCAACATAACAATACTATGAGATTCTTAAATTCTTAGTGCACCTATGGCCTCCATTTATAGCATGTCTTTGAGGCAATATCGAACTGGTTCTTAGTGTGGACAAGGGGCCCTTTAGAGTACCCTTAGGTCTTTGACCAACCCTCCATTTGGATTCAACTTGGATTTGAGGGTCAAATCAAGTTGGGAGATGGTCCAGAAGTGGGTGAGGGGCTAACAAGAACCATAGATGTGTCATTCATAGGAGTGTGTGTTTTTTCACATAAACAGTCGTGCACATGGCACATTGTGTGCTCTACAGGCTTCTTTGGCCCGCGCACTGTGCACGCGCTTCCTTTAGTGTTTTAGCACATGTAAATCTTTTTGACCACTTGTATAGTTTTTTCCCCTTAGAAATGAATTTTTGGTGTTGTAGGTGAATTAATAGGTGTTTGGAGATGTTGTAATTTTTTAACCATTTGCATGTGATGTTGCGGATGAAATTTCAGTGATAATAGATTCCCCCTGATGTGTGAGGTTAGGAGCATACGTATATTCGAAATGAATCAATGTTTCTTATACTGAGAGTACCATTGTAATGAAGAGTGTCGATAAGAACTACAAGAGTGATCCTCTTGGAGGAAGAGGAGAAACCGTTGGACCCAAACCTTTCTCTAGGTATAGAAATAAAATATTTATACAAACGAGGCGGGAATGCCCCATGCTCATGTCATGTAACTCAAAAAATGTAAGACAGTAACTGAAGTTGTATGCTGATGTAGATAACTGCAACGACCTCCGGGGAAGTTTAATAATGGTAGATGACAATTTTGAGGGTGAACATCCTATGAAAAGAGGCAAGGACTCCTGTAAGGAGTGGCGATGACTCGTAGGCATTGATGGCCTAAAAAATTCAGAGGTCTACGGCTAGTACAAAACAACTGCAATAGTCCTATAGTAAGGCCCACTGTAACATGAGATTGTGTTGAATTCGAATGTTATGGGGGTCAATGACAACAAAGAGCAATCATGGTTCTCTCTATGTCGTTTGAGGCTCCTCATTGTAAAGGTAATGAGAGTCAAGATATTGTCGCCCTTCTGGAAATGATGTTGATTTTGACAGAAAGGGAGACGTGACTTCAAGAAGCAAAGGGCTTCATGAAATCCACTAGATAAATTCAGGAGCTGATAGGTAACATGAACGAAGTCAAGATGCAATGAGACTCAATAATTCCCTTGGTTGGGGATATATGTGAAGGATGATTGGCCACAACCATGAAACTAGATCTAGTGTGAGGGGGGTGACTAGACATGGGGTTAAATTGTGCCAGAGGCATGACAAAGTGGTAAAACTCAGAGATCAGGGCTACATGGACTGTGGGATACTCGAGGTTTATGCACGATGTCAACATGATTAGAAGATAGTGAATGACCCAAACAAGGGAGACATGGGTTTCTTTGCCATAAAAAGAAGGTTGCCAAGGATGAAAACAAAAAGCTATGTAAATGATGGAAACAAAGGATTTTTACAATTACCAACTAAATAAAGAATAATGTGGGATGAGTGTACAGATACAGAAATGGGTGCCCCAGTGCAAGATGGCTTCACCCATGAGGGTGCAAGTTGCATGGAGAACTGGTGGAGGGTGGGGGGCCCATTGGTGGGTTTCTATATGAGGTAAATGAATGGAAGGCAATTTTGCAGATGGAAAAACTGATTGTGGATGAAATGGAGGGTTAATGATACTGCAAAGGCGCAGTCAAAATAGAACCAGGATGAGATAACCTGTGAGTCCATTGGGAAAGATAGAAAAATGATGAGAAGGAGTATGTGGCTGATTCGCGAAAATGCGTAAGACTATCGAGACTCCCATCCCTACGTGGTTAAAGCAACATGAGTTTCAAAGTGCCAAGGGGAAATATGAATGGGAAAACTCATGTGGGGGAGAGTGCTACTAGGTGAGAGTATCGAAATGCAGTGGAGGTGATAGTACTGCAGATCCAGATGTGAGGATCCTATAGGAAAATTTCGGAGGGTGTGGCTGGGAGATGAAATTGATATTCAAAGGGAATAATTACATGTCAGTGTCAATCATATACCTGAAGGGGTGGCATTAGTTTGTGATGACCAAGTGCCTGCACACATTAAAACTGAATACCCAACATGAACAATATCTGAAGATAAATAACATATAACAATTATTTGGTAGTTTTGAAAATGAGCATGAGTACCTAGACATGATGTGAGAAAAATGCTCCCTCGAGGCCGAGTACGGATGGTGACCTAGGGAATGTGACCGTGTAGGTGGTGAGATCCTGATCCTATGGCTGAAGACAGATCAGAAAATAGAGACCCTGAGCTCTTGTAACTGAGCATGGAAGTTTGGAAAAAGGGACTATATATGGTTGTGGGGTCCACAATGCCACCTCATTTGTACTTGCTTCCATAGTGAGTTGATGAGAGGATTGTAGAGGATATTTAGAGATTATGGGAGTTCAAGCCGACCGATCCAGGAGTTGTGAGAGCTAGGTTAGTGGTCCCATCCTTCTGCATAGTATATAGGTTTGATTTTTTGGGTAGGGTCATACATATGGTCGTACTAGGGTTTTTTGTAAGGATGGTCCCCATAATGCGTAGGAGAAGGAAGGATACTTGCGCAAAGGTGCACAGGTATAATTCCCTCTCCCAGGCATGATGTACAATTGTGATGAATATAGCTGCAAATGTGGGCACATGGGTGGAAAAAATAGGTGTGCATGTGATGCACATCTATTCGATTTACAGTTGCACACTATGCACAGTTGTTTCGCAAACAAATGTGTATCAGTGCACAACTATGTAGAGAACAGGTGCAAATGAATGCGCACCTGTGGGTGTGATAGATGTGCATTGATGCGCATATGTTTCTCTTACAGTTGTGCATTGATGTGCAACTGTGAGGAGAACAAACACACATATGTGCACGCCTATGGGTGTAACAATTGCACACTTGAGGCGAAGCTGGGGTTTTTTTTTGAAAACTTGAATTTTTTTAATGTGTTTTATCAATGATAATGGTTGATCAAGTTTTTCTGTGTGAATGCAGGTGATTAGGTTAGAATGCCAGTCCACTGGAGGGAGCGAGACTGGGAGCACCTCCGGGAGGTGGTGAGAAATGAGCCTAGCATTCTGAGACTCTTGGTATCCTGTGGGCTGCTAAATTTCTTTGACTACCCACTAATATCGTCGCAGGAGTACCTACTTCAGTATCTGATTTCGATGTGGAGTACTAACCTGCAGTGCTTCATAGTGTGGGGGAAGCAGTTGACATTCTTAGCTATGGAGGATGTGTATTTTTTGACAGGGCTCCCTTTTTGGGGAATGGCCCTACCTGCTGACCCCCAACTTCCAAGGGATGTTAGGTTGATAGACCTGGCACGGGATTGTTGCTCGGGGTTGAACTTGATGTTGGATTTGATTTTTTGGATTCAGGTGATGGATTTCCTCTTGCATCAGTGCATTGTAGTGATGATTGTGAGGATCTGCAGATCCTTAGCAACTCAGTGGATCAGTGGTGTTCAATTGAGGATTATGTAGAGATTCCTTGATGGGGATTGTTTCACCTGGGGCTTGATATTGCATGCCAAGATGATGGGGCAGCATCACCGGTGGTGGACCACCAACTCTGGTGATTTTTCCTTTGGATCTATCTTGGTGGTGTGGTTTCTGGAGAGGGTGCCCATGTTGCACCCTAGAGTGTTGTCGGCTGCAGGGCCACATGAGCCGCGACTTAAGCGATGGGTATTGATTTTGGTACGTCATGGATGGGTGAAGGGTGGCCACTATTTTACAGCCACATTAGCGCATGTGTGGCACTATATGCTACATATTGTACTGTGGTTTCCATATGGTGGGATGGATTTCGAGCATGGCCCGGACATGGTGTTTCCTCGTGGTGAGGATTGGGACCAGAGAGGTATGTTGGTGTATTTATGTTTCATGATTTTGATATTGTAGCATATGTTTATATGTCTAGATGTTGATTCTATCTTTGTTTGTGTTTTTGAAGATGTGGGGCCTCGAGCCCGAGAGGCGGAGGTAGTGGGGGAGTCAGCTCGCTAGGGGCTGGTGAGACCACCGTGGGTGGGAGAGAGACGTCAGAGGTACCAGGATGGTGTGAGGTCAACAAATGAGGTGAGATCTGACCGAAGGCACAGATTTGATGATCCAGGTGCAGGGCCATCGCATGTGCCTCAGGTAGAGGCCGGAGGGGGTTAGATGATTTCTGACGCCAGTTGGAGGTGGTATTGCAAGGTGTGCCAGAGGGCATGTGGTCCCATATTCAAGAGGAGAGATTCACGGAGTAGTGTGTGGGTGGCCCTATAGTGTTGCGAACCTTGATCTAATGAGCAACTATAGCGGGGGTAGCGATGACTAGGTGATTGCCCCCTGGACTTGGAGTACCCCCAATTAGTGGGGCGCCTCCTGTAGATACAGGACTTGGTAGTGGCGCTCTTGGGGCACCATGAGTGTTTTTTGTGTATTTTTTTATTTATATACACCTGCAAGCCCACTTTGTATAGGGTAGTGTGACACCCATTTTGTACCTATAGGGGTGAGGGGGGCTCACTTGCCTACAGGCGATGTACATGGTGTACTATTTTGTAAACATTGATGAAACATTGACCGNGATATATATATATATATATATATATATATATATATATATATATATATATATATATATATATATATATATATATATACATGTTTGGGATCTTCTGTGATGTTTACATGTGATGATATTTGGTTATGTTTTAATGATGTCTAATCTATATGATGTGACAGACTTTTGATGATTTATGTATATGAGATGATGTCTTGATGTGATAAATGCCAATCTAACACTCGGTTAGCCATGTTATCTATTATTTGATTAAATTGTCCTAGAATATGTGTAAATGTAATTGAATCAAAATGTCGAGATAAGAGTCTAACTTGCAGGTATTTGTGAAAGAGGCAAGGATCACAGACACAGTATACATTGTTGAGTTGTAGGAAGAAGAGTTGGGAATATAATAAGATGATAAGGTGGTGAATGTGGTGGTGACTGGCCTCAGTGAGCAGACCAATAATGGCGGTGTATTCTACTTGGTTTTTGGTTGTTGAGCCCAAACATATGCCGCTAGAGTGGAGCAGTTCATGTTAGGGTTTATAGAGGGCCCAAGTGGCTGAAGCGAGATTATGTGTCCAGCGGCTAGTTCTGTCAGTGTAACCGATGTGGTAGGCCAATGGAAGATTCATTTTTCAACATTATGGATGGTAGATCAGATATGAGGACTAGAGGAAAAAAAATAAGACTAAAAACTCTACAAGTGCATACGAAGAAAAAGCCTAGTGTAGAATGACTACGCTCAGGTGTAAAACTTATTTAAGTACAACCCATTGACGGGCTCTTTGAGAGGATAGCCTTCTGGAGAGGCCAATATGTATGCGCCTTTAGTGAGGAAGTGTTGGACGATGTAGGGTCCATGCCATAATGACTTGAATTTCCCATGACTAAGAGTATCATGAGCGATATCGTAGGCTATGATGAGATCTCCTTCGTTGAATGACCGAAGGTTGACATGGAGGTCAAAGGTGGCCTTTGACCATTTATTAGATGCCTCATTTTTCTATAAGGAAGATCGATGATCTTCATCCAGCGACTCTAAGGTCAGCAAGCACTACTCCATTGGAGAAGTGTCAGGTAATAGCCCGATGGTAGTGCGCAACGTGGGAATTTCGCATTCGATGGGGAGGGTGGCTTGGATCCCATGTATGAGATGAAATGGTGTAAAATTGGTGGCAATTATGACTGTCGTGTGATAAGCCCATAATGTTGAAAACAACATATGATGCCAGTTGGTCTTATGTTTGTTGACAGTGCATTACAGCATGGTTTTGAGGACTTTGTTGATAGCCTTGACCTATCTGTTGGAATGGGGGTAGTATGGGGAGGCGAACTCATGTGAGAAGCCTAACCTTGAGGATATTTTGATGAATATATCATTCTCAAAGTGTTTACTGTGATCAGAGACTAACTGTAGTGGAACTCCAAAACGGGAAATGACATGGTTGAAGAAAAAACGTGGTGTTGTGTCATCGGTATTCTTGAAGGTAGGCATGGCTTTGACCCATTTGGTAAATTAACCTACTTCCATGATGATGTACTTGTGTCCAGTGCTAGATGGAGAATGTCAAGTCATGAAGTCTATTCCCCATTTTCATAAGGGGCCATCAAATATGAATGGATGTAGAAGAGCGGGTGGCGCTCATGATTTATTTTCATAAAGCTAGCATTTGTCGCATCGCTTGACAACATGGATGCAGTCATGAAACAATGTGGGCCAGAAGTATCGAGCTCGAATGATATTTTGGGCGGTGCACATACCTAAGAAGTGGCCACCGCAAGCGCCTCTATGGAAATCGTTCTAGACTATGTCTGCTTCGTCGATGGTCAAATATCGGTGGAGTATGGTGTCGACCCCACATCGATACAAAATGTCACCGATAAAGAGGTATCGAGGGGCATGATGGTGAAGGCACCTGTTGGCACAATTATATGCATAATATATTACCAAACATAAATTGTCGATCGGGATTCATAATAAATAGAGTTGTTACACTATATGTGTCGGCAACAGGTGGTCTATCTATGTATGATGAGTATAGCTCAATAAAGAAACAATCAATAACAAAATGCTATGTTTTCACACTTTTTCAAATAACATTCTCCCCTCATTTCAAAATTCAAAAAGAAAAACTTACAAACAAAATCTTAACAATCATGCATTCAAAAGATCTTGCCTAGATAATGACTTTTCCATTTACAAGCTCATGAAATGAAAATATGGACTTTGACTTAGTTATCTATAGCTACTACTCTTAACAACAACTAGCAAGCAAATCTGGGCACACTTCCACAATAACAGAAAATAAAGCTCATAGTAAAACTCTCAAGCAAACACTCAATTGAAAAGGATCTTTCTTAGGTGACAATTTTGTTCATTATAGGCTCGTGAAATAAAGAGATGAACTTAATATCTTGTTCCCTATAGCAATTAAAACAGTAATTACCAATCCACTTTATTCACTCTTAGACATAAATCAATCATCACTCTATTAAGTCCAATCAAACCTTCTTTAATACAGGAAACAACCAATATTATTGAGAGACTTCATTATATGGAACATGAAGGTTAGAGATGAATTCTTTTGGTTCTTGTACCTACTAAGAACACCACAATTACAAACTCAAAACAACAACATTCGCTTGCTTAACATTCCCACACATCAAACTCTTATCAATTAAATATTAATCTGAAGAAATGGAAATGGAACTATCTACTATGTTCAATGTCTAATTATTCACACTGATTCAAAATCAAATAACTATGTACTGAACTTAAAATTCATTCAAAGTCATTCACAACACACAACTATTAAATGTTCACACTCACACAATCACACAAAAACATATACAGGGAGGCTTACCTTGGTTGGGGTGGTGGCCCTTGCCGAACCAACAAGGTACGTCTAAAGATATTGCAGACTAAAACACTTTACTCATTCCCATGAATTTCACAAAACAACGTTTTCATTCCTTCAATTGCTCGATTGAATCAACAATTCAACATTTCATTCATCATAACAATGTGTATCTTTCTCTAAGAACCAATCTTACAGCATAATAATTCCTCTTTCTTCAAGAAACAATCTTATAGCATAATAATTCATGTCTTCTCAGACCTATGAGGTCTTATTTATACGTAAAATCCATGGAGGAATGGATGAAACTGAATCCCCAAACTAAGAAAACAATTTTCACGATTTTAGGATAAATCCCCAAAATCTGTCTTTTTCATCAATTTGGGCAGATTCAAGTTAGGGCTCCACCCATATCTTCCAAACCAATTCTAATTTTGAAAATTTTCTTGCATCTTACTCAATTATCCATATTCTATACAAAACCCATATCTTCAAATTTTGAGATATGATACCATATGCACGGAAATCGATGTGTAAGTTGGCAGTTTCAGATTTTTGCTAATTTTTACAAAATCATTCCCCCTGAGATAGAGGTCCACATGTGTGATATGGGTGAATTCTAACACACATGTTCGCATGAAAACATCGTTCTATACAAAATGCATGAGCCTGATTTTCTTCTAGAAGCATTCCAAAATTCTGAATTATATCTAGTATCGGACTAGCACAGTTGGTACCAAACTAGAATAGTTGGTACCGAAATCCTCTAGACAGGGGTTTAGTATCAGATGAACACAGTCATAATATGGGTACCATACCATCATGATGGTAGTACCATATGGAGTTGGTAATGGAATAGGTGCAATCTGGTACCAAATGAAGATAGTACTGGAAGAGGGGGAGAGCTGGTACCGGATGAAGCACAGAGTTGGTATCGGACAAAGTGAAAACATGGTACTAGATGAAGCTGGTACCAAAAGAGGCAAAGAGATGGTACCGGATGAAGTGCATATCTAGTAGCGGATGAAGCTATTACTGAAAGAGGAGGAGAGTTGGTACCAGATGAAGCACAGAGCTGGTACCGGAAGAGGTAGAGAGATGGTACTGAATGAAGCATAGAGCTAGTACCGGATGAATCTGGTACCGAAAGAACCGGACAGCAGGTATCGGATGAAGCACAGATCTAGTACCGGATGAAGTGCAGAGCTTGTGCAAAATGAAGCTAGTAATGGAAGAGGCAGAGAGTTGGTACCAGATGAAGTGCAGAGCTGGTACCAAAATAGGTGCAAATTTGGTATTGGATGGAGCTGGTACCGGAAGAGGTGCGGAGATGGTACAAGATGAACGCAGAGGTAGTACCGAATCACTGTAGAGTACCGTATTAGGAGGATTATTGGTATCTAATCAGTTGGTTGTTGCAGTACCAGACCATCAAAAGTACCAGATGAGGTGATGCCTTATTATGAAGCTGCTAAATAATAGTCAAAGTAATTAGGAGCATAAATAATCAATCATTTAATCAATCTTAATCAAGAAAATCAAACAAATCATGCCTTAATCATAAGTTACCTCTCTATGCACATGGACAAGGTCATCAAGTGGATTTGTGGAGGAAACAGTCAATTATATACACATAGCATAGGTAAAATAGGCTCAGATAAAGGATAATACAGGGTAGTAGAGGTGTCAAAATGGAGACTCAACATTCCCCCATGCTTAAGTCATTTCATGTCCTCATGAAACAATGATCTTCAAAATTTCAAAATTGATGATACTCTTCACTCGATCAAGTATTCCCTGAAGTTCCACCTTTCTTTAGATCCTTATGTTATCTTTTAAGTAACCTGTTATACAATATAAACTTCATGGCCTATGCTTCACACTTCTTACCCATGGAAAAGTAGTTATGATGGAAAAGTGGAGTCATGAGTAATAGATTAGATCTATTAGTTATTTGACGCTAAGTCTTATCCAATCTTTTGTGGATCATAGTTAGAAGAAAGATGTGGATGTGACTCTAATATGATTATGTGATAGTGGCCAAGAGTTTTCATAATGAATTTGACTAATAGGCCCCCCTTGCTAGATTACCTTTAAAATAAAAGTGATATGCGCATAATTTAAATCTCATTTGAATAGAGGAACACATAAAAGAATACATCCCAAGATGATTAACTCATTTCTTATCCAAGTTTTTATAGATGAAGATCTTCTTGCTTAGGTAAGGTGAATTACATATACCGAGGGTCCCACTTTCATGAAAACCTATTTATTTTAAAGATAGAACTATAAAGTGGATACTTGAAGGTTCTTAAGAACATCATCCAAGAGATATTAAGGTCATCTCCTAGCCTTGATTTGATAATGCTTCAAAATGAGACCCAAGAGTTTTTGTTTAGTTTTAGGTGTGCCACTTTATGTTTTTCAGCTCCCTTTACCTGGCATAGCCCCGCTGCTAGCAGGCATGTTCGGTACCCCGACGGGTTTACCTTAGTACCATATAAGCATGGCCCCACTACCAGCAGGCCTATTCAGTACCTCGGTGGGTTTAGTTGTACTTCCTGATACATCCATTTTATTATATTACTCAAAATATTTAGAATGGTGTATACTATTCATTAACAGTTTTAGAGTATAAGGAAGGCAGGTGGTACGAGAGTGTTTTAGAGTTATTAGGCACATAATTAACTGCTTTCAATTATCCCAAGGGTGAAATAATCCACATTAAACTTAAATCTTAGATATTCAATGTATAATGGAACATCTCGGATAATGACTAAGAGGTCCCTCTAGTTAATCCTATTAGGGTTCTCATGAAAGTTCATTGAGGTTTTCCAAGGGTGGTCTGCGACATGAGGTTTTCATCAATAACTCCCAAGAGAAACTTGTAAAGATAAACTTGGATAAGAACTTGTTGAATCAACTAGGTTAGTATTAGACATAATGGTGTCACCATTTTTCAATGGATATTTCAATTAGCAATCACTTTTTCAAAATGATGACGTAATAAGACATGTGTACCCATTATCATATAGAGATAAATGTGAAAAAATCTCCTTAAAGGATAGAAAGGATGATTCATTTAGGGGTGAGTGTAGAAATGTAGGAGGAAGATGTACATGATAGTAAAGAACAATTCAACACAAGACTTAAATGATCCTTGATAGAAAGAACATGAAAATATTAGCTCATACCTCCACTTACTTGAAGTGAAAATGATGTGAAGCACGAGACAAAGATCATATCACCTTGGCACCAATACTAGATAAGTAATGGAGCAGGACGGTACTAGAATGGGATTATGTAGTACCGAAACAGAGTAGTACCAGAACAGAACAGTACCAGAATAGGATTCTGCAGTACCGAAATAGAAAAGTACCGGAACAGGATTATGCAGTACCGGAACAGAACAATACTAGAACAAAAAAATGAAAATAAGTAATGTCATGGGGCAGAAACATAGTGACAGGATGAATGATTTATATACGAGATGTATACGAGGGCTTGCATAATTTCATGGTAGGGAGCGTGCAATAATTGAGGACATGAGGATGTATGAGAGTAACCACATGCTTAATACATAATTAGTCTAATTCCTTAATAAAATGAAAAAAAATGTTGAGTTTATACTTCCTATTACTTGAAGCATTTAAATCGAGCAGCAAAAAATTTGAATATAGGATAAGGACTATGAACACCTCATTACCAGTACCAGATCACCTTAGTACCAGATGAATGCAGATTTCTTTTTTCCCAGTACTGGATGAATGCAGACCTTGCCCAATACCGGATGAACGCAGAGTTCTTTTTGCCCAGTACCAGATGAATGCAGAGTTTTTCCAATACCGAATGAGTGAAGGGGTGAATTTGTTGCACTACCAAAACAACATAGAGAGAATATTTGCAGTACCGGGACAGCACAAAGATGTTATCCAGTACCGGATGAACACAGAAAGAATATTTGCAGTACCAGAATAGCATAGAGATGTTATCCAGTACCAGATCACCACAAAATTTCATTCCGGTACTCATTGAGAATTGGATAAGGTACCTGGTGGCATATTCTACAAACTGGAATTTTTAGGCTTCTCCTTGTGGCTGGCATACTTTGAGTATCAAGTTGTAGAAGATGCTATCAATCACTGTTGTTGCAGGAAGAAACATATGAATTTTTTGTGTTGAAGTATCATGTTGGAAAAACACTGCTTTTGTTGCCACTTCCATTTTATTAGAAAATAAACCTAACTACTATTGTCTCACCAACCACTCCCCCATGCCTGAGGTTTTGCATGGCCTCATGCAAAAAATGTGAGATTATAAAAAAAAGGCTTCTCAGAAGGTTGCAAACATTTGCTGAAAACAAACCAATAGAACTAATTAAAACTAGATTTTTATTCATGCTTACAAATAGAAAATTTAGGGAAAATGTCAAAAGTTGAATTATTAGCTATGAATAAAATAGTTTGGAATTAACATTCAGTTTCAACTTCTATTAAAAAGATCACTTAATTGATCATCCTTGTGAAATAGTGTTCTTAAAATAGAAAGGTAATGATAAAGCATGAATGCATCATTTTTAACAACTTAAGGAAAAAGAATAATTTTGAAGAAATGGGTCATGAAGCACTCCCTTAAGTGTTATATTCCATTGAAAAGGATTCCTTCTCCACTTTTGAAACCCTTCTATTATTATTTGTGCATTCGGAGGATCAAGAGATTACCTTCTCATAAAATTCCAAACAAAATTATCATAACTTTTAGAAAGAAATCTACTATAGGAACAAAATATCTTAAACCGATTGCTTTATTATCTTTTGACATTCCCATTTATGAAAAGTCTGAAAGATATGTCGCGATGTACTTATGTGCAACATTTATTTATTTATTTATCTATCCTACTCTAATTGAACAAAATAAAATGTCCTTCAGGTATAGGAATACTTCCAGTGAAGCCATGTGCGTAACAGGGTTACAAATATATCCATACTCAGGTTTAGGAGATAAATTTTAATGCATATCGGAGTATGCAGGACCAACTGCTTTGATGATGAGATCAAGCAATAATGAAAAATAAAATCGTGGTGTGACCTAATAACTAATTGAAACCATATTTCAATAGGATCAATATATTCTTGTTTATCTTCTTTGTTTAGGTCACACTGAATGTCTTCCTCTCCCATGCTATGCAGATTATCCTCTTCAAGATTATTGGTCTTTGGAGTACATACAGAATCTGTTGAGAGGCATGCTGAGAACTCCCCAATATCAGGATCCAATGGTTGCTCTCCATTGAATTCTATCCATGATTCTTTTTTCTCCTCAACAAATTGACAAGAGGAATTTGACGACACTTCTAAATCTTCCTGTGGAGAGACAACTAAATTCTTGACTGCTATCAAGATATGCTCTTCCTGAGAGGTGGATATCCTAGTTGCTGCTAGAATGTGATAAATTTATTAGAGGAACATTCTTCAATATATTGATCATCCTTGAATTACTCTAGCTGGTTGATGATTCCTGTCTCGCGACACAAATTAGTACTCGAGGGTTCTTACAGCACCCCAAAAATGACTTATCATCAAAGCTATGAATTTTAAAACTAAGAAATTAAAACTATTTGAAAAAATAAAACACACCAAACTTGAACTCCTTTTGTTACTGGGACCCTGTTGTCACCAGATATCTGTTCGTACAAGCTAGCTCATCATGAAAACACAATTTTTCATAAAAGAAGGAAAAACACACTTGTATTAAAAGAACAAAGGGCAACCTAACTTTGGAGTAACCCCACCAAAGTGGATAGGTGGGATCTTCCCTCACGTATTACCATCTTCTCCCCACCCTTAGGTCATCCATAAAACCAATCCAAAACCATTAAATCAATCTGATTCAAATACTACCTATTACCATTTACAACTCCCCAACAATGGCGCCAAAATGTTGGTGCAATTATATGCATAATATATTACCAAACATAAATTATCGATCGGATTTCGTAATCAATAGATTTGTTACACTATATGTGCAGGAAACAGGTGGTTTATCTATGTATGATGAGTATAGCTCAATCAAGAAACAATCAATAACAAAATGCTATGTTTTCACACTTTTTCAAATAACATTCTCCACTCATTTCAAAATTCAAAAACCAAAACTTGCAAACAAAATATTAACAATCATGTATTCAAAATATCTTTCCCAGATAATGACTTGTCCATTTACAAGCTCATGAAATGAAAAGATGGAATTTGACATAGTTATCTGTAGCTACTACTCTTAACAACAACTAGCAAGAAAATCTGGGTACACTTCCATGATAACAGAAGATAAATCTCATAGTAAAACTCTCAAGAAAACACTCAATTGAAAAGGATCTTGCTTAGGTGACAAGTCTGTTCATTATAGGCTCATGAAATAAAGATATGAACTTAAGATCTTGTTCCCTGTAGCAATTAAAACAATAATCAACAATCCACTTTATTCACTCTTAGACAAAAATCAATCATAACTCTATTAAGTCCAATCAAACCCTCTTTAATACAGGAAACAACCAATATGATTGAGAGACTTCATTATATGGAAAATGAAGGTGAGAGATGAAGTCTTGTGGTTCTTGTACCTACTAAGAACACCAACACCACAATTACAAACTCAAAACAACAACATTCACTTGCTTAACAATCCCACACATCAAACTCTTATCAATTAAATATTAATCTACAGAAATAGAAATGGAACTATCTACTATGTTCAATGTCTAATTACTCACACTGATTCAAAATCAAATAACTTTGTACTGAGCTTAAAATGCATTTAAAAGCATTCACAACACACAACTATTAAATATTCAAACTCACACAATCATACAAAAACATATACAGGGAGGTTTACCTTGGTTGGGGCGGTGGGCCCTTGTCAAACCAACAAGGTACGTCTAAAGAGATTGCAGACTAAAACACTTTACTCATTCCCATGAATTGCACAAAACAACATTTTCATTCCTTCAATTGATCGATTGAATCAACAGTTCAACATTTCATTCATCATAACAATGTGTATCTTTCTCTAAGAACCAATCTTACAGCATAATAATTCCTCTTTCTTCAAGAACCAATATTATAGCATAATAATTCATCTCTTCGCAGACCTATGAGGTTTTATTTATACATAAAATCCATGGAGGAATGGATGAAACCATATCCCCAAACTAAGAAAACAATTTTCACAATTTTAGGATAAATCCCAAAAATCAGTGGTTTTCATCAATTTGGGAAGATTCAAGTTGGGGCTCCACCCATACATTCCAAACTAATTATAACTTTGAAAAATTTCTTGCACCTCAATCAATTTTCCATATTCTAGACAAAACCCATATCTTCGAATTTCTAGATCTGATACCATATGCACCGAAATCGAGGCTCATGTTGGCAGTTTGAGATTTTTGCTAATTTTTGCAGAATCATTCCCCCTAAGATGGAGGTCCACACGTGTGATATGGGTGAATTGTGACCCATAGTTCCACATGAAAACATCGTTTTAGACAAAACCCATGTGCCCGATTTTCTTCTAGAAGCATTCCAAAATTTTGAATTATGTCTAGTATCAGACTAGCATAGCTGGTACCCGACTAGAACAGTTGGTACCGAAATTCTGTAGGCAGGGGTTTAGTACCGGATGAACACAGTCATAATATGGGTACCAGACCAGCGCTATGGTAGTACCATATGGAGCTGGTATTAGAATAGGCGCAATCTGGTACTAGATGAAGCTGGTACCAGAAGAGGCGGAGAGCTAGTACTGAATGAAGCGCAGAGCTGGTACTGGATGAAGTGCAGAGTTGATACCGGATGAAGATGGTACTAGAAGAGGTGAATATATGGTACCGGATGAAGCATAGAGTTGGTACTAGATGAAGCTGGTACCAGAAGAGGCAGAGAGCTGGTACCAGATGAAGCGTAGAGCTGGTACCGAAAGAGGTAGAGAGTTGGTACCGGATGAAGCGCAAAGCTAGTACCAGATGAATATGGTACTGGAAGAGGTAGAGAGTTGGTACCATATGAATCATAGATCTGGTACCAGATGAAGAACAGAGCTTTTACCAGATGAAGCTGGTACCGGAAGAGGCGGAGAGCTGGTACTGGATGAAGCGCAAAGATGGTATCGGATGAAACTGGTATCGGAAGAGGTGCAAAGATGGTACCAGATGGAGCTGGTACTGGAAGAGGTGTGGAGATAGTACCAGATGAACGTAGATGTAGTACCAGATCACTGTAGAGTACCATATTAGGAGGAGTATTAGTACCAAATCAGTTGGTTGCTGCAGTACCAAACCGACAAAAGTACCAAATGAGGTGATGCCTTGTCATGAAGTTGCCAAATAATAGTCAAAGTAATTAGGAGCATAAATAATCAATCATTTAATCATTTTTAATCAAGAAAATCAAACAAATCATTCCTTAATCATAAGTTACCTCTCTATGCACATGGACAAGGTAATCAAGTGGATTTGTAGAGGAAACAAATAATTATATACACATAGCATAGGGAAAATTTGCTCATATAGAGGATAATATAGGGTAATAGAGGTGTCAAAATGGATACTCAACACTGTTGATGATCATCTCGAGAGAGATGAGACCCAATATTTTGTGTCTGGAGGTATACGAGAAGGTCGCCATACCAGGAGTCATCCGAGGGAATGTATAAGAGGTGTTCGACAGGAAAATCTGTGTTGACAGGTGAACTTGTGGTGTCTGAGGGAAACGTCATGATGAGTTCGGCGAGAATAAGTGATTTCTTGCTTTTGGGATTTGAAAAATCTAGGTTGTATTCCTGGAGGATGATGATCCATCAGGCAAATTTTCCATTAATTTGTTGTCGACTGAGAAAGTACTGCATGGGGTTTGAATCTTCCATGACTTTGGTAGTGTGAAGCAAGATTTAATGACACAGTTTTTGGACTGTGAGGGCGAGTTTCTCTTCATGATTGTATTCCAAGGGTGGTCCTAATTTTTTTTTACTGATGTAGTAAATAACATGCTTACAACCATCATCCCCTAGTTGGACGAGAACTCCTACTACTGAGACGGCTAAGGCCGATAAGTAGAGGATGTAATCGCGATTATACTTGGGGGGACTAATCAAAGGGAATTGGATAGCGCCACTTTTAAATCATCAAAATGATTTTGGGTATGTTCATCCCATAAAAATGGGATATCATGATGCAGTAAGTGAAGGAAACCATGCGCGCGAGTGGCGTAATCTAGGACAAAGCGTAGTAAAAATTTGTCTTTTCCTTGTACGCTCTACAGTTGGTGCAAATTCCTAGGTGGTGGAATTTCTATGATGGCTTGGACTGTTAGGTAGCTAGAGAGGTGGTAGTGGAGGCCTAGAGGGCCCATAGTGATAATAGTGGAGGCCATTCAATGTAAGGTGGACTAGGTCCACTTTATTATTAAATAAGGCCCATATGGTAGTTAGATATAATAAATGGGTAGTTAGATATAATAAATGTAAGAGGACTTCTTAGGACTTCTAAGAGGACTTCCAATTGTTAAGAACCATAATAGATCTACAAATATAATCACCACAAATAATGAATACACAATAGATCCACAAAGTAAGATAGAAGAAACCATACATTATTATTACCAAACCCTTGAGGTAGGGAAACACCATACAATGGATCCTATTATGGAAGGGATCCTCTTCTATTCACTTACCTCTTCAAGGGGGCATCCTCCTATTGAGCTACAACTCACAAGAAAATAATTCTCTTCATATCCCATTACATTGCTTGAACCTCTTTATATAGTGCTACCATCACCTAAGAACATTCTAGAGGAGGAATCTTCTAGAAGTATAACCTTCTAACAAGTCCTCTTACATTTATTATATCTAACTACCCATTTATTATGTCTAACTACCATAGTGGGCCTTATTTGATAATATAGTGGACCTAGTCCACCTTACATTGAATCGCCTTCACTATTATCACTATGGGCCCTCTAGCCCCCCACTACTACCTCTCTAGCTACCTAACACACATGGAATAAGTCTTTTTGTGTCATGTTGTAATCACATCACATGTCTCATCCTTACACCTTTGGCCTTCCGGCTTCATGTTGTTATTACTAAACCTGTAGATAATTCCTTTGGTGCAAGCCTTGCAACACTTTTTTCCCTTGCAATCTGACACCTTGACCCATGGAGGAATTTTCCCAAGTGTCATTATCCTGCACATGTCTCCCTGCACTGAGCATCAATATGTTCCATGCGCTTGGAACTAGTTTTCTTGTCCATGACACTCGTTCCTCTTTTGTAACGTAGCATTCTTTTGTTCTTTTTCAAGCTCGTTAAAAATTTGAAAAAGACAAAAAATGAAATATTCCAAAAAGAGGGGATGAGATATACATTCTCTCTTATCAACAACAATATAGTCACCCTTGGACAAAGCACATTCATTTGTTTGTTCTGCAAGAATTGGGATATAGTCTGGCCTTAGGAATTTATTCTCATTACATAGAGCTATGTCCTCCTCTATTTTTTTACTCTTCCAAACAGATGGAGAGTTTGTGATGCCTCATGTATCACAGACTTATGCCAATAATATTCTTCCTGAGTCTCATCATTTTTTCATGCTTTTGTCCAAGGGAAGTTTTATCCAACCCGAGTCAGACATTTTGTAGTTGATCTCTTGACTTTCATGAATCAACCATCCTGAGTATCCAATCAAGTTCAGCTTCAAAATCCATGAAGTTCTCTGCCTGATGATCGAGGTTCTCTAGTCTTTCCCCAACGACATGTCGAAGACCTCGGAGTAGTGATTCTTACACTCCTATTGAAATCCTACCTGAGTTTTGAAGATCTTGAAGTTGTTTCTCGAGCTATGAAGTTATCATCTTCAGCCACAAGCATTGATGCTTCCTGAAGATGCATATCACATTGTACTTGTATATCTTCAGATGATTTTGAAATGTATATCCATTGTGTATTGTTCTTGGATACACTTTATATATACATTCATATTTGTCTTGTAGTCATGATTATTTTATATGACATGGATTTGTAGTGTACCTGATTGGAAACCATGCTTAGTTTATCCTAAGCAAAGGTATGCTTGCCTTGGAGACATTATCATTATTTTTCAGATGACATTCTCACGAACACTCATCTTGGGCTCACTCAAATATGTGTCTTCCCACTATGTAAATATATTGTAATGTGTTTTGGCCATCAATTTCTCTTCTGACCAAACATTAGGGGGAATCTGCTATAGTCCAAAAATGCCACATCTATGCATCCAAGACATTAGCCCATCCATTTTCATACTTTTCCAAACATACTGCTGAGGTTTCATTCTAAAAAACCATTTTTTGGATAATGTACGCATCCTTCTATACTAATAGCCTGCATACACATGCGAGTTGCATGATAGTTATCCCATGTACATACTCTTGTTGAATGTTAAGTAGCTCTTGTTTACCTCCAAAAGTTGAAAAAAATATAAAATTGCACGTATTTCAGTAGAGTTTACGGGCTATGGAGGGTTTCCTAACCATTTTACCCCTTGTAGTCTGTCCCCAAGTCAAATAAGCATCTTTTTCTCATATAAACAAAGGTCTCAGGGAGTCATTTAGACATATGAACAAGAGAATAAAAAAACTATGCCAAAATCCTTTCCCTCTCATTGCCCAAATTTTTCATCTTTCTCTGAGTTTTAGCCTTAGCTTTCCCCTCCATCCATTCTCCCTATGCAACCCTTCCTTCTTCCCTTATTGGTATGTTGGTTGTGATAATTTTATGTGGGACTAATACACTTGGAGGCATGACAGAGGAGGCCGAACTTGGTTCGTAGAGCGGTGTTCACAAGCAAAGGTTGTAACCTTTCATCCTGAATTTGAATACAAGAGATTATCTTTGTCCCAAAACCCTATGTGTACATGTTCTTTTTAATTTGAGTATTTATATCTATATTTAGGCTTTTAAGTGATTACTAGAGATTTTATATGTTGTTCCAATGTATTCTTAATTCCTTTCAGACCAACTTTGGGAGGAGATCTGTGATCTAAGAGGCAACAACAAGTGGAATAATTCTACATCAACCATAATCATTCAAGGTGCACTCATTAACCTTCTCTTCTCTCTTTCTCTTATCACTTAGTCTAAATTGTTTTGGGGTGGATTAGATAAAATTCAATCATTTGAAGGAGTTATTTCTCTTCCTATTCCTTCGACCCAATTTAGGGGGAATTTCCCCATAGCACATGCATAGTTGTACTAAGTTCATGGGAAGAGGCATTATCCTCTCTATCTTCCATATGCACTTTACCGCCATCAAGTAATTCAAAAGGGGTTGGTCCTATTATGTTTATTTGAATAGGATAATGGGTAGCTTCCTACAAGATCAAACCATTAAACATATCAAGATACAAAAAATATCAAGTAGAATAATGAAGAGAATGAAAAGAATCTCTTGAACAAGAAACATTTTCAAAAATTGACTCTTTGAATGGTAGTTCCTCCTCCTTAAGAGAATGGGTGACTGATTGTGAATCGACATGATCCACAATAGGAATTGTTTCACAATCAACATGTTCTTCCTCAACATGGTTTTCCTCTTTCAAACAAAAAGTAGATTGTTGTAATAAAAGTGTCATTTCTTGTATGCTAATTTTTTCTCCTTGAGTGAAAATATCATCATTGTTGTTTTTCTCCTTCACAATATGAGAATCAGAAATGTCTTTCAAAACATGCTCATGGTTAGAAGAGAGGAGAAAATCAAAATAATTCTTAGAATAAGAAGGTTCAATAAATGATCCATCAGTGGTAGTAAAAAATTCTTGATCTATCTCGGTTAAACTATGAGAATTTATAACAACGAGACAATTCAAATCAAAAGAAACTGATTCCAAATTATCCATGGGTGAGGAAGGATTCATGTCATGAGTGTCCATATTTTCTTCACTAACAAAATGATCATAATTTAAGTTTTTCTCCATATCCTCCTCCTCCATTTCTTGTGATGAAAAAGGTGAGATAGAATAATGGCAATCTAACATAACCATCGATGTGACCCGAAGTGTCCCAGAAAAAACCCTTCTCTTGGTCAGCTACATAAAAATATGAAGATGAATTTTCTATACAAGAGGTCTATTTTTCATCACAAGGAAAGAAAAGGGGGATGGAGTGGTGGGAGGGTACATGTATTTCTTCTGAAAAATATTTATCTCTCTGATCTATATCCCCCATAGTGAAAAAAATCCAAACATATGAAGTCTAGCTACAACATTAATATTTTCAACATTTCCATGTAAATCTAAATCAACATGTAAATTAGCATTAAGACATTATTTATATTCTTCATCCACTAGATTATATGTTTCATTAATAAGAGAAATTAAATGGATAATCAAATCATTGTCAAAGGGCCTATCATCCAAAGGAAATATATAGAAAAGATTCATAAATATAATAAGAAAATCTTCAAAATATTCATCTTTGTTCTTTCTAAGCTCTTATATCTCTGCACATAAATCATCATAATAATAATTCTCAAAATCATGCCAAAATTGACACATAAACTGCTCCCATGTGGGAATAGAGGTAGACAGAAAAGTATGACACCAACTCTTGATCTGACCTGCAAGAGTGAGAATGAACAAATTGCAAATGATGCTTCCATTAGTAATATTTTGAGAACAACAAAATTTCCAAAATCTAAAAGCATGCTCAGATGAAACCATCTCTCCTTCACCATCAAATTTAATTTGCGACAAGAAATGTAATATATTTGTAGGAGGTTTGAGAGGTACATTGCCAGAAAAACATCTACATAAAAGGATATACGATGGAGCCATTAGTAATTTTATTTTTTTAATAAGAACAAGTCTGCATGCTCACCTTGTCATCTAGCCCTCCTTCTAGTGCCATTTCTATTGACGGGTCCAAATGGCCTATCAAGCAGGTAAGCGAGAATGCCTGATTGAAGGTCTCAATCAAACCTACTCTCATTTGGGGTAGCGTTTTCGACCAATATGTGGGCCTGGTTGCCACTAAGAATTAAAAGGATAAAAAAGGAAAGACGATGATCTATCCCCCAAAGAATTCTAATTAATTCTAAATCTAATCTAAAACAAAATCAAACTAATCTAATCAAACTACTTCTAATCTATCCTGCGTAGGAGCAAAGCTAATAGATAGATACCGTATAAGATGATATCACTGGTTGCTGAAATAGCTCATGACAAACAAAAATATATGAAAATGATAATGCAACAGATATAAACATAAATATTTACAAATTACACCTGCACCACCATTCCCATATCCATTAGAAGTTGTAAATGCATAAGCATCTTAAATAACATATACATAAACAATTCAGATAACAAATTATTCATGAAACTCATGAAACAACTGCACATGAAGAAGAGTCCCATATACAGTTGTGAAACATTTATGATCACAAAATTCCTTCTACTCTTTATTGAGTTAGAGATAAGAGTACCATCCGAAGCTACCATGGGAAAAAATCCCTCCCTTCGTACAATGAATCCTCTTTTATAAAATAAGAGAGACTCTTCATTTCCCATAACTCTTCATTTATTTAGGTTACAACTTTTCATTTCATCTCCTTTTGTTTTGTTATCTTACAATTCAAATTTCTCTTACATATTTATTAATAAATATATGACATTACAGACAAAATTTAATAAGACTTTTAAATTTTTCATATTCACGTTGTATGAGTTCCATGAGTCACCATTATTGGAAATATCTTTAATCCTGCTCAACTACATCCACTTCTGTTCTTCGAATTTTCTGATCCTTTCAATCATAAATCTAGTAAAAACAGCTTTACTAGCAAATAATTCATTGTTCTAGCTTTCCAATGAGCTATCTCACGCTTTTATTTGACCACCTAGAACTTGAGATACACATTTTAGAACTATTTACGACCTATATCTAATAAAATTTGTGCCTCATTTTCTCCTGAATTTTCTAGGAATTTCTATTTCTGATCTGGTTCAAATTCTTCTAATCTATTCTTCTCCCCATTATCTTTCCAATGAGTCCTCTCTTGCTTGATTTGTCTTCCTGAATCATGAGTTATGGTTACCCGAAGTTGACACTCAATATTCATTGATCTTCTCATGGGATTGATCTAAACCATT
>ML792978.1:168358-186963 GCA_009831015.1 Picea engelmannii | reverse complement strand
AAAATATCACTTTCCTCTCCCTAATATGGAAATGATTTTGCAGCAAGTTGCAAGGTCAGAAATGGTGTCCTTACTTGACGGCTTTTCTGGTTACAATCAGATCAAGGTAAAAAGGGAAGATAAATATAAAACCACCTTTATTATGCATTGGGGTACCTTTGCTTATGAACGTATGCCTTTTGGATATCCAATGTAAGTGCCACTTTTCAAAGAACTATGCAAATAGATTTTGACGATTTGATCAGCAAGATCATTCAGATCTACCTTGATGACTTAATTGCGTACTCTAAAAATTGATCAGATCATTTTGGTCATCTGAAAAGAGTTCTCATGCAATGCAAGAAATTTGGCATCTCTCTAAATCCTTCTAAGTCCATTTTCGACATTACCAAGGGAAAGCTCTTTGGACACATTGTCTCTGATTCAGGAATAATCATTGATCCTGGAAGGATTGTTGCTATCCTTAATCTGCCTGCTCCCACTTCCAAGAAGGAGGTTCAAGATTTTATGGCGTTATTAACTTCGTCCATAGGTTTGTTCCTAATTTTGTTGTAATGGTCAAACCAATTCATAATATGCTTAAGCAAAATCATTCTTTTTCTTGGACATATGATTTCGAAGATGCTTTTGTAGGGATCAAGAAAGCAATCATCTTCGCACTGGTATTGGCAAAGCTAGACTTTGACAAAGAGTTTATGATATATACTAATGGCACAAAGGAAGCAATTTCTTTTATCCTCATGGAAAGTGATGATCAAGGTAATGAAAAACCAGTGGCTTACATGATTCAAAGTTTGTTCGATGATGAATTTAAATATTATTTTATTGAAAAACATACTTTCACTCTTGTTAAAGTTGTTGAAAAGTTTCACCACTTCATCTTAGGTAAACATGCATTTGTAAAAGTCCCTTTACCCACTATCAATTTTTTTATCTCACGGACTTATCTTTCAAGGAATCTTGCACATTGGCTTGCCAAGATCCAGGAGCATGATTTAAATATCGTGACTTCTACCACTATCAAGGGACGTGAATTAGCCCTTCACTTAACTCAATATGCTGAAACTAGTGAAGAAATTGATGAACATGATAGTTCCCTATCAACACTATTCTACATTGATAATTAGATCCTTCATGTGTCTGAACATCCTTGGTATAAGAATTTAGTTTACTATTTACAAAACCAAAGATGTCCAGACAACTTAGACACTCATCAAAGGAGAAGGATCTATCTTGAATCTACTAGATACATCTTTAGAGGAGACTTCTTGTTTCAAATATTTGCTGATGGTATGTTTCTTCATTGTGTAAACAATGAGGAAGAACAAAAATTGTTGCAAGAAACTCATGGTTCTTCAAATTCTGTCATTCATGTAGGAGGTCATTTTTCTGCTAAAACCACCGCTTTCAAGATTATTATAGAAGGATACTATTGGCCTTCAATATTTCGTGACTCTTATGTTTTTTCGAGATCTTGTGACAAGTGCCAAAAATTTGTTGGGAAAGAATGCCTTTCAGCCATGCCGTTACAACATGTCCTCTCAGACTTTCCTTTTTCAATGTGGGGATTGGATTTTATTGGTCCTATTAATCCTCCGTTTTCAGCAGGAAAATTCTTTATTTTGTCAGCCACAAAGTATTTTACAAAATGGGATGAATTTTTCCCGCTTAAGAATTCAACAGATGATCAGGTGATTTCTTTCCTCATAAATAACATCTTTTCCAGATTTGGTCTTCCATTGGAAATTATTACAGACAATGGTCCTGCTTTTATTTCTACTAAGATGACACAATTTTTAGCTAAGTTGGGGGTTAAACATTTCACCTCATCATCTTATTATCCCTAAGGAAATGTGCAGGACGAGTCTACCAACAAGAAT
This sequence comes from Picea engelmannii, assembly GCA_009831015.1. Classification (NCBI taxonomy): domain Eukaryota; kingdom Viridiplantae; phylum Streptophyta; class Pinopsida; order Pinales; family Pinaceae; genus Picea; species Picea engelmannii. The sequence goes on along the minus strand of ML792978.1, from coordinate 185,083 downwards.
TCGGTGAGAATCATCAAAAGGCTAATCAAAGATAAGCCTCGTCAATGGCACACTCTCCCCACGTACACCCTTTGGGTAGATCAAACTACCACCAAGGTGAGTATTGGTTGTACTCCTTTCCAGCTGTTTATGGTCAAGAATCCATTCTTCCTACTGAGATGGAACTTTCCTCCTTAAGTCTAATGCTATAGATCAAAGAATTAAATTCTTCTGATGTTTCACAAAGGGTGAATGCGCTCCTAGGTTTAGAAGAGAAAATACTATTTGCCTTGGATAACATAAAAAGGAGACATCATACTATTAATAAGTATTTCAACAAGAGTGTCAAAACTATCAAAGTTAAAGTCAATGAGAAAGTACTACTGTGGGATTCAACTCATGTTGATATGGGAAGACACTCAAAGTTTCAAAAGCTATGGTTGGGTCCTTTCAATATCGCTTTTGTCCTGGGTACAAACTCTTACATTCTAAAAGATTTACAAGAGATATTGTTTTCCTACAACACTAACAGTTCTCACTTAAAACACTACGTGGAACCAACTTGAAAAGTTTTAACGTTGTTTGGATTTTATGTATATTAGTAGTTCAGTTCTGTTTTCATTTTCACTACTACTTTTCAATTCTTCTTTTACAATAGTTTAAATTCTTCTTTCATTTTAGTAGTTCTCCTTCTACTTTTGTAATTTTGTCATTTTATTTCAGTTGTTTTAAATTTTGCAGTTCCATTTTTGTTATGACTTTTATTGCTTTTCATATTTTAAGTTCAACTTTGGTCAAGAATAAAGTGTTGGATCAGTTCTTCCACAATAACAGTCCTGCAAGGTATTGTTAGTCAATAAAAATAAATCTTACACAGTTGTTACGATGTTCCCCCTGAAAGCATAATTGAATTTGTTATCTTCTTTCACTGTTGTCTTATGAGGAAATTGGTTACCTCTCGCTTCTGCTTTCCATTTCTTCATCCATTTGAGATTCAAAAGAGAAATTCCATAATTTTTTTCTCCTTGAAGTCAAAATCAAATTCAGGTTGCATGATTATGCATACAGGGATAAACCCCCTCATACTTAACATTTTCCATAAGTTATTCCCAAATTCCCGATCATTTTTCCATTAAATCCGCTCACTTCCCCCTGTTGCATGATCATTTTGGTTATACCTTCTTGATCTGTTGTTCTTGTTCTGCGAAACCATACATTCTAAGCTCTTAATATGTTGGAAACAAATTTCCCCGTGGAGTCACCAGTTTGTTGACGATAAAAATCGCAATGAGGAATTTCACCCACAAAGTATTGCTAAAGCCAATTATTTAAACTCTGTTAATAAGATATAATACTAGTAGGTGGGACCCACTTGTATACTAGAGGATCAGAGATAGTCATATCACACATTTTATGTTGTTGTTTCGATTCTTCTTACAAGGTCTTATATGGTTGAAGATGTAGTCTTGGTTTCGTTTTGACATGATGGTAGGTGGATGATGCATTTATGGGATGTTCTGTTATTCAAAACTTTAATTTTATGTTATGATTGGCATATATTTAAAGTTGTTATATTTGATCACGTCACCATGATTATTACCTGACTACCCCTGCACAATACATATGTTAGTAACAACATAAAACAAAGCAATGTGAAGGAAACTTACAAAAAAAATCCAAAAGAAAGGGTCTATACTATGCTATGTTAGAAGTTATGTGCATTTAAAATGGAAACAAGATTAATCCTAACTAAAAATGGTTAGTGGCTATGCGATTTGCAATTGAATTATATTGGGCACATTTGATATATGGTATGGTATAGAAGTTAGCAATGGTTAATATGGATTTTTTTTGGGTGGCGCATTGGGCAAGCAATGTGTCGCAGAGTTCAATGGTTTGGGATTAATGACATGGTTAATGGTATTAGTGATTGTGGGTTGTCGTGTACTTCAAAATTGAATGAAGAGGAAGATGGAAGCAACATACAGTAAATGCATGTCACTCCATACTTCTCCCATCGGGCCGTCACCCTAGTATGGTTATTGTTTGTTGGCCCTTGACCAAGTTTTGAGGAAATCTTGGTAAGGTTTGACCACCGTTTTGGACTTCAACGCAGAGTTTGAGGAAGGAGCACCCAGGTGGAGCTGAGATCCCAGAATCTGAATTGTTTTGCGGGATATATGGACCTATAAAGGGATTCATTAGGGTTTTTGTAATGGGTTATGGGATGTCGACCCATGAGTTTACCCATGATTAGGCCTTTTTGTAAGGGATTGTAAAAGTATAAATAAGTAAGATTGTAAGGTAGGAGAGGAGAAGCAATGTAAGAGACTTAGAGAGAGAAGTCTAAGTGGCTAAGTGCAAGTAGTTCTGAGTGATTTGTGAAACAAAATGCGTATGTAAGGCTCTGTGCTCGATAAAGGAGTTGGCTTTGTGCATTGACCTAATTTTGGGAAGGAGGATCTGGTGCTCAGTGCGCAGATCTCATGTCCTCTACGAAGATTGGCTCTGTGGCTTAGTGCATAGGAGTGGACGAATGTAAGAGATTGAAGAATAATAAATAAGGTAAAGAAGTTGGTGGACATAGCCCCAGACTGGGTGAACCACGTATATATTGTGTCTTTTGGTTGATTTGTGTTGTATTTTTTATGCTATGAATATACTCAGTGCTTTGTTTATTAGTTTTGCTAGATAGATCTGTTGATGCTTAGTGCTTCACTTAAAGATGAATGAATATTAGATCTAACTCTGTGTTGTGTGCTAAGCGATTGAAGTGTTTATTCTTTATTGTTACTAAGCTGATCCATATTAGGGTTTGTTCTGCGATGTTAATAAAAGATAATGAACTAATGCATATAACCTTCTAAGTGTGGCTAGAATACTCTACGACATGTTATAATCATAGATATGTGTCCCAACTTGGTTGCATACACCTGAGTCTTGTAACCCCCCTTGCTTCTACCTCGGGTGAGACTTCACTTGCTTCATAGGTGTTGCTGAAAGGGCCAATAGTTAGGGTTTTGTTGGTGCGTTGTTGAAGTGTTGAACCCTAGGTCTGCCCCTGTGCCAACAAATGGTTCCGTTGCTAGGACCTGAAATTGTGATTGTTGGGAACTAAAGTAAAGAAAAAGAGAATCTGTGCGTAGATCTATTGTTGTAGTGTGTAGTACTCTACTTGACTTGTGAAGCTCTATGCTAAGAAAGAAACCTGATCTGAAGAAAAGAGGTAAGATCTTAGAAGAGGTAAATCTTTGTGCTTTGATAGAGTAAGATAAGTGAAAATTTTGTTTTCGAAAGCATGAATTTAAGTATGTTTAATAGATTTTTTCCTAGTCTGAAAGCTAGGGCGTAGTTGCAAAAAAGAGTTGATCTGAATAAAATTGATAGAAGTGAAGAAATATATGTTATTCCTATGCATAGAAAGAATTTTTGGACTAATAAGTGGATGCAAGAACCTAGAAAGATTTTTTGCAGATTGCAAGTCCAGCACTGTGATCCTAGTGCGTAGTACAAGAGAAGTTGGGGAACATATAAAAGAAAAAGAGGATTGAAATTGTGTTATAACTATAGAAGACCAGGACATATTGCTAAGGAATGCCTTGGTACAGGTCCTATTTGTCTTTGTTGTAAAATTGTTTGTCATGAGGTTGAGGATTGTCCAAGAATGATTGCTAAAGTTGAACAAATGAACATAAGACAAGAAAACTATGAAGAAATGCAAGAGAATAAGAGCATGTTAGAGAATCATAAAGAGAAGGAATCAGAGAAATATCAGACGGTGTTATCCCAATTGAAAGAAACAGTGAGTGATCACAAAGATATCAGCTTACCAGAGATCATGAAAGAAAAAAAGCGCATAAGTACAAGAATAGGAGACTTCGACATAGACTGTGTCTTGGATGAAGAAACACAAATAAATATTATGACAGAAGATACTTGGAAAATTTTGGGAAAGTCTACTATGGTACCTTCATTGGGAATAATGGGCTTGTTTAAAGTAAATATGATAACCCTGTGTGGAAGAGTTACTAATGTACCTATTATTATTCATGGAACATTGACTGAAGAGGAATTTGAAGTCATTAAGTTTGTTGAGAAAAATGCCCCTTTCCCACTTTTGTTAAGAAAGACTTGGATTGAGAAAGATCATATAAGAAGGAAAGTAGAGGAATAAGCTACATAAAAGAAAAAAGCAAGAACTAAGGGATTTCATAGCTAGAAAAATAGATCGACTGATAGAAGAACGAGAAGATAAGTCGAAGCAGCAGAAGGCAAGAGAATTAGTTGTCAAGGTTGAAAGAACGCAAGAATATTTGAAGGACCTATCCATGCATGAAATAAGAATACCCACCCAAGAATTAATAAGAGAAGGGATATTAACTTCGAACCCTTTGGAAGCACCTCAACATTGCAAAGTCACTATGCTAGGAGAAGATAAGAATAAGAATGGAAAGAGGAATCCTAAAACAGTTCAAGAGGCTCATATCACAGGAAAGAAGGCAAGGAATATTAGTAAGAAGAAAGCCAAGTTGGAAAAGCTAAAGGAAGTTACAAATAACAAATGGAAGAATTCACAGGAGGTAGGTTCGCAGGATTTGGACCTCGCCGGAACAACAGGACCGTGTAGAATGGGACTTTTCCCCGATAAAGTTATATGACAGTTGGAAGCACCCCGCCCGTTAGAACGATGCTCCATAACAACTAGAAAAATGCATTTATGGGTTGATGGACCACGTTTTGGACATTGAGACTGCACCATAACAGACAGACTCACATCGATGGAAGCATTCATGCCCATTGGAAGAATCCATTACGTTGCTCACTTATTTAACTCGTCGAACGCTATGTCGAGACCACTTTTTTCCACCCATGATTATATAAGACAATAAGAGAAGTGATTGTGTGTCAAGTTGTGTTATCAGACATCGCTATCCATTTGTTTACCCCGCTTATCCATTCTCCTACCTCAACCTATCTGTTTAACATTGAGAATGTCAGATGAACCCAATGAGTTAGAGAAGTCCATCGGGGAGGTTCTTAAGAATTTCATGGTTGATAGAGATGTATCTGAAGGTGTACAGGCGTCATTGACCAGGGGACTGCAAGATTCCCCTTCGACTGGATGTCGTTCTGGTCGTGCCAACACCGCGACTGAGCAGTGAAGTAAGCATCACGGTGATTTGGCTAATGCAAAGAAGATCCTGTCAATATTACTAGAGTATGTTCCACCTTTGGCTGGTGTGGTTAACCATGACAACATTCAACGAGACTATGAATACATTTTTATCACCGCGTACATTCCGAAAGGAATACGCGTAGTTGGAATCCAGTTAGGATAGATCCCACTACTGAAGAATAGAGATTTTAATCTCAACGATAGAAATAACTATGCCATGCTCACACCCCACAAATATTTGACAAAGACAACTGGGAAGAATCCTCGCCTGGTCTCCTAACCATGGATTAAGGAGCTCATGCAGTCCACAATAGTAAATGTGATGAATATTCCCCATTTTAGTTGTCACCAGGAGGTTAACGCTTGCATTAAACTCCTCTTGTCATGCTACCATGGTGGATACCTATGGCTCAACTGACAGATTAATGTGTTTCTGACGTTGATCCACTTGATTATAGGATTGAGCATGCAGGGACCTGACCCTCAACAGTTTTACCCAAGGAAGGCCTCAGACCGCTCCCTGACACATTGCATCAAGGAGGCTTATGGAGAAGTTAAAAAGGGAAAGAGAGGCTACAAGGTAGCTTCTATACAGAATGGCATAGTGTGCCTCTCTTTCCAACTCATAGTTGGAAAGATCGTAAGAAAGAACTGCCCCACACAGGTCACCGAGTTCGTGGTGGACCTCGCAAGAAAATGTGTGGAGGGCATGCAGATGAATTTGGCAAGTTACCTCGTCAACGAACTAGAGAAATACTGTCGCGAAGCTCAGGATCAAGGATACGAGTTCCACTTTAGATGGTTTCTTGTGTTGATTGTATTTGTCACTTGGAAAATGCTGGAAGGAGCCACCTTCCTGGAGATCAAACCATCAGAGTCGTTAGCCACTAGGTTCTCTACATTGTGGTACACCAATGACATGTTGAAGCAATGGAAGTCAAACGTTGTGTTCCATGCCTATTATCAACAATTGAAGGTTTCCATTGAATCATTTCTTCTCATGACACCGCACACCTTGAACCAGTATAGAGTGATAGCCAAGTTCTACGCAGATCGACACTTTATCTATATCACTGCATGCAAAGACGAGAGCAAGTAAGAGTTACAATCATATTACAAATTGACAGATGAGGAAATGTAGAAGATCACCAAGGAATGGTCGGAGGAGTTCCTTCTACCGGTCAATGATGAAAAACTCTCTGACACTGACATCAAAGGAAGCCCCTTGATCACTCAAATCGACCATGTCGGATAGTCCAATGTGACAAAGAAGAAGAAGAAAAAGGAGGAATTTCATAATATAGAGACCGATGAGGAGGACAACACCTCTAAAGAAAATGGATCTGGCTCTCTAGAAGAAGGAGATGAAGTAAATGGACAAGGAGGAGGGGATGAAGGAGAAAAGAAAGGAGAAGGAGAAGCTACACTATTGAAAGATCCCCCTACTGAAACAATAACTCTGCAGAAGAGGAAGGTTTCTCCTCAGAAAACTTTAGTAAGAAAGAAGACGCATGCTAGCAAGCCCGATATGGAGGCCAAACTTACAGAGGATGATATCAGTCTAGTCCACAGAGCCATGGAGGATGAATTTGAGGACATCTTGTAGAGACATGGAGCGAAGTAGGAGGAGTTGTATGAAAGGATCGAGAAGGAACTAAAGGAGATACAACAAGCCATTCGCGCAGTACCTACTATGCCCCCCTCATAATAGATTGTAGAATTGGGGGATGAACTAGCCAAACTAAGAAGACTCGCAGACGCAACAGAGGCTCTACTTCAGAAAGTCTAAGAAGAAAAGGAGAAGGCTACAAAATCCTTGAAATAGGAAAAAGAGGAAGTCTTAGAGAAATTGTGAGTAGTGCGATACTGTGTAACCACCTATGAAAATGAGAAATATGAGTTTTGGGCCATGATCCAAGAGGAGAAAGCAAAGCTTCAGAGAGAAAAGGAGCATTTCTCGCAGAACTAGCTATGGTCAGAGAAGCAATGAATAGAACATGTTGCTCTGTCCCAGGATGGACACATGATGAACATGAGTTATTCGAGGTTCAAGTGGCGAAGCTCGTTGAGACCATCCAACAACTTCAAGTGAGGATACAAGATTTGGAGGTCCAAGAAGTACCGAGAACTCCACAGGAAGTGCATGACCAGAGGGAGGAAGCCGCTAAGAACGCAGTAATAAGGATAAGGGCCCTCACCTTAGAGTGAAAAAAGATAAGTGATAGAAGCCCATAGACTTATGAATGCCTCACAGAAGATCCAGAGCTAAGGAAACTGGAAGCACAGTTACAGGAGGCGCAATAGCAGGCCTCCTCAGTGCAGGCGCAGATGAAGCTACTCACTGCGGTAGAAAGAATGAAGAGATCTCAGGTACAATGCATGGTACAACAAAATATTACTACCATCCAAGGTAGGGAAATGGAAGTTGCACAGAAGCTACAACCTGTGTAGGATGAAGCCTGCAAGGTGTTTGAAGAAATTGAGGGACAAGGCTCACAACTGGACCAAGTGGTTGCGACAGTGGAACAACGCCTGGAAGGGCCTGTTACAGAGAAGATGATCCAAGAGCTCATTGAGAAGGAGGCTCAGGTAAAGAAACAAGTGGAAGAATCTCAGGTGAAGGTCAAGGCCTTTAAAGAAGCATTGCCCAAACCTGAGTGACTCGGGTCGAGTCACAGGTGAGTGTTGGGGGTTTGTTGGCCCTCGACTAAGTTTTGAGAAAATATTTGTCAGGTTTGACCACTTTTTTGGAATTTGACGCATAGATCGAGGAAGGACCACCTAGGCGGAGTTGAGATCACAGAATCTCACTTGTTTTGCAGGCTATATGGACCCAACAAGGGGTTCATTATGTCTTTTTTAATCGGTTATGGGATGTTGACCCATGCGTTTACCCATGATTAGGCCTTTTTTTAAGGGATTGTAGAAGTATAAATAAGTAAGATTGTAAGGTAGGAGAGGAGAAGCGATGTAAGAGACTTAGAGAGCGAAGTCTAAGTGGCTAAGTGTGAGCAGTTATGAGTGCTTTGTGCAATAGAATGTGTATGTAAGGCTCTGTGCTCGATAAAGGAGTTGGCTCTGTGCCTTGACCTAATTTTGGGAAGGAGGATCTGATGCTTAGTGCGCAGATTTCATGTCCTTTGCGAAGATTGGATCTGTGGCTTAGTGCACAGGAGTGGACGGATGTAAGAGATTGAAGAATAATAAATAAGATGAAGCAGTTGGTGGACGTAGCCCCACACTGGGGTGAACCACGTATATATTGTGTCTTTTGTTTTCTTTGTGATGTATTGTTTATTCTATGAATATGCTCATTGATTTGCTTATTAGGTTTTCTAGATAGATCTATTGATGCTTAGTGCTTCACTTAAAGATGAATGAATGTTAGAACTAACTCTGTGCTATGTGCTAAGCGATTGAAGTTTTTATTCTTTATTGTTACTACGCTGATCCATACTAGGGTTTTTTCTGTGATGTTAATAAAAGATAATGAGATAATGCATATCACCTTCTAAGTGTGGCTAGAATACTCTGTGATGTGTTATAAGCATAGATCTGTTTCCCATCTTGGTTACAGACACCTGAGTCCTGTAACCCCCCTTTCTTCTACCTCGGGTGAGACTTTTCCTACTTCACAGGTGTTTCCAAAAGGGCCAGTAGTTAGGGTTTTGTTAGTGCGTTTTTGAAGCGTTGAACCCTGGGTCTACCCCTATGCCAACATTGTTGCATTTCATTTCTTTAGTGGTTAAGATCCAAGATCCAAGCTTGGGAAGGAAGTGCACGTCCAATTTACCCTTTTATAGCTATTGGTTATAGGTATGATTCTTTTCACCCATCCATGAATTTATCTATGTGTATGAATGAACGATGGCTCAGTGATGCGTTGGTTTGTGTTTTCCTGAGATTGGAAACTGTGTAAATGCATGGGTCTTCTCTCTGTAATGAATGTGTGGTTATTCATTTTGCAAGTAAAAGGATTGGTTGGTTGAGTTATGCATTCACTAGTTGTGTTGTGTGGTGAGAACCATCATGCCTCTCTATTGTTTTAAGTGGATATGGGTATTTTGTTGGAGGGTTTCACTTTGTTTAGCCTTGTTGGCTGCTTCATCACAGTTATGGGGTAACCATGTCCAGTTGTATTCAGACTGCTATGGGGTTGTTGTGTATGTTTTTAGACTACCTCTTGGTCATTGTGTCTTTTCCAGAGTCATGGTCATGGGTTTATTCACCTGGTCGTGGGATTATTTTTGTGGTATTGGCATCAACATATCTCAGAAGTTGGTTATAGGGTGGCCATTATGCCAAGATGTATGATTTATGGTTGTTGGTGATATAAATTATGCCTCGGGTCTGCATTCCCATTGGCATTGTTATAAATTGATTCATCTCATGATAAATTCACAGAGGATATACCTTTGTGTGATCTGGGGTACCCATCACTATCCATTGGATATTCACTTCTCCTCTGTCGCATTGTCCTTCCCTACCCATCGTTTAAATGTTGCGCCATTTCAAAAACCAGGAGTTATAATGAACCCTGTGGTTCTATCGTGCTTGTATCGAAGAGTCTCTACCTATTAGTTGATATGTTTGACCTCTAGTCCCTCTATTCTATTGATGACCAAGCAAACTCTTGATGGATTCTTTGTATTTGTGTTTACAAAGCCCGATTTTAATCATCCCCAACTGTTCTTACTCTTGACGGGAATCTTGTGATTATCATAGATTGGTTGAGTGGGCATGACAGTTGTGTTGAGTACCATCTCATCTTTGTTTTATTGAGTTGATTGAAAAGTTATGATTGGGGATGAGAAATGATATACAGTCAAGGGGCTGCCTCTTTTTCGTTTTGACAGTTGCATCGAAAACCCGGGTCATTTTTATTTGATTAAATTGGTTGATTGGGAATCATTGATAATGTGCATTCAATGGTTGTCTATTCTCATTATGCTTTTGATTATTGTATTCTTACAGTGTGGTGTCAATTGCTAGTTGGTGGTTGTTATGTGTTTCATTAGTCCCGATCGGGATCACGGAAAATTCTGGAAATTGATGACTGTGATTTCGTTGTTTCACTATGTATGTATTATGGAGGCATCGTGCATGTTTTATTTAAATTTCATCATCAGTGATGAAGCTTGGGTTTTGTATTATGGTTTCATTGCAACATTTTATTGGTTGGTATAATGAAAAGGCATGAAATCGGGCAATTTTTACAAGACTGTTCAATTTGGAAAAGGGACTTGTGTATATGCTATTTGGGCGATTGTGAATTATGGACAGTGTTTGATATTTTATAGTGATATGTGATGGATAGAGATGGAGCAATGTGGTTTTGTGTTTCTTTTGATTTTGTTTTAAATGAAAGGAAAGGAAATAAAAGAGACCAAGTATTCTCTTAACATGACTGTTGAAAGTCTTAGAGATTATGGGTAAGATTACAGACTGTGTTAATTGAGAAGTGTTGAAGAAATTGAATGTGGGACAATGAAAAAATTTGACACATAGTAATTGTTTAATTGGTATTGGTATCTTTTTTATTGAATACAAAGTCATTTTTATGGATTACTTGATTTTTTCATGAACAATATTTTTTTTCCCTACCATTCTCTCACTTTTTCACACATTACAAGTCCCATCACCATCCCATATTCACTATCCACTCCCTATTCTTAAAATTAAATTATAGTTAAGTTAAAATATGTATTATAATAGTTAAAGGATGACACAGGGATGATTTACAATGATGTGTTATTTTGATTTACATTACAGTTGATTGTTTGATGCTTTGTTGAGTAGTAATTATGATCTACCCCCCTTTATTTTAACACTTTTCTCTCAATACAATCCCTCACATATTCCATCACCCTTATTCACCCCCTACTCATTGACAAGTATTAAACGATTTGTATGGATTGGATTGCATGAGTCTGATGTGTTGCTAAACCAAACTTTGTTTCATATTTAAAACAGATGTCATGTATGGTTGTTGAAGCAACTAGTTACTAATCAATAATGAATATATGAATGATTTTTTTTTGCAGAGGTAGCCATGGTCGGGGTAATAGAGGAAGAGGAAATTGGAACAAGGGCCCTAGAAGGCCAATGTTTTCTATACATTTTTATGTAGACTCGCAAGAGTTGAGCCAACTATTTCAAACTGGATTGGAAAAGGAGTGGTCCAAACTAGTCTAGAAAGGCATCCCTTACAAGCCCCACATGTCCCTGGTATCCCAATGCCCCCTCATGTCTCATTACAACCTAAAGTCCCTGAAAATGACATATGGCAAGAAATTTTCCATCTAACAGTCTCCCAACATCGTGGCCGGCCTAACTTGTCTCTACCTTCTCCTCCACCTATTAATCAAATTGTCCAAGCTTCCCCTTCCCACTCACCAGTAAAGTCTTCCCATGTAAGAAAAAGGTCAAAAATTAAGGCTCACCATGCTCCTGACAAAGGAAAAGTTGTTGCTTCCCCCTCCTCTCCCTCAAATGAATCTGCCAAATCCATGTCCTCTCACATGCATTTGAGAGAAGATTGCTCTCATGTTATTAGTGACATTAGGCCTAAAGGCTCCACACAAACGAAGGAAAATTCAGAGAAATCAAAGGGTGACAACATCAACAAGGGAAAGGTTGCCTCCCAGAGTGGAAAATATGGGTTTTAAGTGTTTTTATTTATTGATTGTTGAGAACAGTTGACTTCTGAAATTTTAGACAACACACTATTTTTTGGATATATGGATAATATATTTTTGGATATAATTTCAATTATCATTGATATAAATTGTCAAATTATGAGAGTGATGGTGGGAGCCACAAGGAGGGATGTGTTTGATTTATTAACTAGTTGTATTATGAATGTTAAATAACTAAAGGGAGTCACAAGGGGTACCACCTACTAGTTATTATTTATTAAAAACGTTTATTATGATTTTATTACTTTTCCCCCTTAACTAAAAAGTTGGTTGAGTTTTAGTTAATTTAACTAAAGAGGCAGTTCAACTACTTCAACTAATTCTTATTTATTAAAGGAAAAAGGAAAAGGAGGAACAAGTGGAGAATAGAAGGAGAAAACATACTAAGGTCCACTCTTGAGTTTTAGTGAGATAATTTTGTTTTCATTCATTCTTTGATTCATTGAAAGACTAATCCTCTTTTATGATTTCAGGGTCCTATTGTAGACAATAAGATTCAAGGATGAATTTCATTATTCAGGCACTTGTTTTCAGAGGTGTTGATCTATCTTTGATAGTCTGTGTAGATTTGTCTGTTTGTGAATTAAATTTCATGACTGATAAAGGCTATTGTGCAGAGTCGAGTGGGAAGCAATCTGTGGCAAGTTGATCCAACTTTTAAATTTCATTCTTTTACTTCTATCAGAAGTCCTTTTGTATGGTTTTCATTGGGGACATCTAAGTTTGACTTTGGTCCAAATATCCTCAGGGAATTTTGTAAACAGAACGAGTCTTTTGATAATTTGGAGTGGAATAAATGATTGCTTTATGTCTCATCTGTGTTGATTATTGACTTGGTGTTTTTACTTCTATCTCTACATTTATTTATGCATCTGATATATTAAGAAAATTACATAAATATTGATTTTTTCAGTAAACTTTCATTTATAAAAAAAATCATCCTAAGCACTTGTAACCAATACTTATGGATTATGAAAGAATTTTTTATGGCTATAAACATAGGGTGATATTCCCGTCTATATTTCTTTAGCCAAGTAAGATCTGAAAATGCTTGAGTAAGATCATTTCATATCTTTTCCTCAACAGGGACCAACATCAATAATAGGAAACATGGGAACAGGGTTTTCCTGCATCTTTCGAGAGAAGATCTGACATGGGTGACAATTCTTAACTGCCTCTATACAATAATTGATTAATGAGGGCCAAAATTATCATGCACGAAGGATTTTTTAGGTGGTTTTCCACCTAGAAAAGTGACTGCCACATGCTCATGTGTGGTAGTCATTCAACACAAACTCTACCTCTTCATGAATTAGACAATGATGGAGAAATCAATCAACTCCTCGAAGATACAAAGTATCATTAATGATAAGATAATTTCACACTTGATGGCGTATCCATCGACACTCATCACAAGAAGTAGAGGAAGGGCACTTTAGAGTTTGAAGATACACAAGTATATCTCCATACTAAGGGTCCGAAGATGCAATAAGGAAGAGATCCTCATTGATCAATGAATCTTCGGGAAAATCATTTCCACTCTGAATTGGAAGCTATGAAATCAAATCAAAAAAGACCAAAGAATTTTTAGAATTCATTGAAACAAAGCCCAAATAAAATTCTTGAAGAATGACTATCCATCGACTAATCTTTCGGTCGATGACCCATCGTGTCAACAAATATTGAAAGGGATTAACGACAACTACGATGGTGGTCTTACAGAGTAGAATGTAATGACAAAACCTTTGGACAATGTGAATAGCTTCCAAAGCCAGTTTCTCAATGTGAGTGTAGTAGAGTTCTAGTCCGAATAAGCCTTATCTAAGGTAGTAGATAACATGTTCCTGGAGCACGTAATCCTCCTGAAGAAAGACCATACCGATTGTAGACTCTGTTGCAGCCAAGTATAACAAGAAATCCTTGCCATAATCAGGAGGAATGAGAAGAGGGGAAGACGTCAAGGCACTTTTCAATGCTTCAAAAGAGCGTTGAGTCACTTCATCCCAAAAGAATGGGACCCTTTTTTCAAAATACGCATAAACCCTTTAGTTATTTTGTCATAGTTGGAAATAAATTTCCGTAGGAAGTTAGCTTTCCCTTGAAGACTTTGAAGCTTAGGGATTTTGCACGGGGGAGGAAACTGAACTATTGCATCAAGCTTAAGAGGATCAACCATGATCCCTTTAATGGACACAATAAATCCTAACAAACATCCCGATGTTAGACAAAAACTACACTTTTTCGGATTTAGGCGAATTCGGTAGTAGTGACACCTCTCAAAATAAGTTGAAGGTGGGAGGGATGATCAAATATCTTACAAGAATGTGACACCATATCATCAAGATATGCCTTGACTATATGTTTGAGGTCATTGAAGCCGAATGACATGGCCCGTTGAAAGATAGCTCCAACTTTCTTGAGGCCAAAATGAATTGTTTTGTATGAAAATGTACCCTAAGGACGTATGAAAGTAGTCTTATGTTGATCATCGAGTTTGATCTGAATCTGATTGTACCTGGGAAAACTATCCATAAAATAAAAAACTTCAAATCCCACACATTCATCAATAATATGATCAATGAATGGGGTAGGAAAGTTATTTTTTGGGTAAGCTTTATTTATATCACGAAAGTGCATGCACACACAAATCGTACCTTGGTTTTTATTGTCAGGAAGAAGGTTTGACACCCATTCTGTCAATTGAACCGGCTAGATGAAACTAGCCTTAATAAATTTCTCTACCTCAGCCTTGATAGTCCCTTCCTTGCAAGGGTTGACTGGGCAAAGATTGTTTCTAATAGGCTTAGCATTGGGATAAGTTCTAATATCGTGTTCGACTATACGAGGGTCAATGCCTATAATTTCCTCATAAGACCAAGAAAAAATGTCGTGAAACTCTTTAAATAATTTAGTTTACACTTGAATCTCCTCGAGGGAAAAATCCACTCCGATGAAGATGTTTTCAATAGTGCCAGGGGTTTTAGATATGTCAATTGGAATCATCTCAACTATACTCACCATGTTTCCTTCAAAATAGATTATGTGCATGGAAAAAGGGTTAATGGGACAAGTGGCATATCCATTCATGGTTATGGTGAACTCTCCTCCTTCCACTCTCCTAAGCTCGGGTAAAAAGTAATATATATGGTGAAGATCATCCCAAGGTCTATCTGGCCTAGTCATTGCCTATAAAATATCCTTGTCGAAGGGCAA
Source organism: Picea engelmannii (assembly GCA_009831015.1). Taxonomy (NCBI): domain Eukaryota; kingdom Viridiplantae; phylum Streptophyta; class Pinopsida; order Pinales; family Pinaceae; genus Picea; species Picea engelmannii. The sequence goes on along the minus strand of ML792978.1, from coordinate 170,017 downwards.
GACCAAGACTAAAGGATCATGAGTAGTAAGAGAGTCTTGATCCCAAATAGGTTCGAGAACATGATCTAGCTCTTGAGGGGTATCCATATTAGAGTTGGTCAATGTTTGTTAAACAATGTTGTATGCAACCTCTACTGTGGATAGGGGCATCACCATGCTAGTATTCCATACCCCTTCCATATAAGTCGATGAGGAAGGTAAATTCCACGGATCGTTAAAATAACTTTTTCGAAAAGAAGCTACTTGAAATATCGCAGCCTTAGGTTGATCAAGGAAAACCAAAATAAACTTGACATCATTCAAAGGTGGTAGAAAATCAAAAGGTCCCATCAAAGATGGAAACATTCCATCACCTAAGTTGACGGTACCTTGTTGCGGGTTATCAATCATCGAGATCATGGATGACCCCGGTGAAGGGTTAGGACGAGAGAAGGATAACTGATCAATGAGTATTATCTTTCCTTCATGAGGAAAACATAAGACATGAAAAATGAAGAATAAAACCGTTGTTATTCTGTAGGTCCAACTTCTTCCTAACAAAATATTGTATTCGATAGGTATGTCGACTACTTCGACCTCGACACACACAGTTTTTCCCTCCATCTGCATAGGGAAGGAGAGGTTTATTCCATGCGGTCTAAAAGAACATCCATCAAACACAGTTAACAACATTGGATATAGAGACAACTCGGGTTGACCAATATCCTTCCAACATGCCAATGACATCATGCAAGTTGATGCACCCTCATCTACCACTGTGCAAAAAATATTTCATGTCAATGATTTCATGGAATAAACCACTACTATATGGAAGAAGATGTGGTGACAAAAATTAGGTTTGTGATCAGAAGGGTCAAACACAATAGTTCTAGAGTTAGTTGGCTAAATAGAATCCAAGGCAAACAACAATGCTTTTCTCTATGAGGGGCAACTCTGGAGGAATTCCAAGGCAGACATCATGCAAGGGGTTTGCACTAGATCCTACATGATGGATTATTTATGAGCAGACCTTGCATTCATATTATGAGAATATTTTTCAAATGCACCTTTAGGGATGCAAGTCATAGTTTCTCCCACAGTCTTCTCAATATGAAGAGGAGGCGATGGGTTGGAAGCTTATTTTCCCTTCTCAGTAGATTCTAGCATTCTGTAATCATGAGATCTGGTTTGAATATGAGAATATGATCTCATCATGTATAAGTCTGAGGCTCTATTGTTAGCATCAAGTGTGGGGTACCCTTATTTCCCCTAGGAACCTTTGTGGACAAGGAATATTGTGCCATATTTTTCCCTTGAGGGAAAGGGTTAGTTAACATAATAGGTTTTTTCTGTGCCAAAATCTCCTGGGCTTCCTCAAGCCGAGGGAATTGATGAGTCAAGTGATAGTTCATGCAAAGATTACACAAAAACTTAACATTCTTCTTCTTGTTTTTTCCTTACCAACATTGTTAGAATCCTTTTTATCCCCCTTACCCTTCTTGTCTTTCGCCTTTCTTTTTCCCTCGATTTGTTGGTTACCTTTGTTGGATCATGTTGTCATTGATGCCAATGGTTTGTCATTGATGCCAATGGTTTGATTACTTGGGAGATTGTTGGATCATATGTCATTGATGTAAATGGTTTGGTTTGATTGATGTCATTGGTTGATGTCAAGTAATT
>ML792978.1:150173-161271 GCA_009831015.1 Picea engelmannii | reverse complement strand
TAACTGGTTATAAATGACAACAATGGGTAATGAATAAATGTTGAATGCTAATTGATGAGTTTTTGTGCAAGAGGGAAGTTTTGGAAAAAGAGCCCCACACTCATTCACCCCCCCCTCTAAGTGTGGTAGGTGTGTCCAACAACCTTTAGGATTCTTCAACTGCACACTATGTACTTCTGACATTTGGGTTAATTAGGCAACTGAACTAGAAGTATGACCATCCACAGTCTATTGGAGCGATAAAATTTGCAATTGGTTTGTCAACTTATCTGTGGGCTTTCTTTGTGATGAGCCTACTATACCGCTGGAATGAGGCCAAAAATTCAGTTTGGTTTTGTCAAGAGTTGATCGTGGTGCATCTAGGAGAATATCGCACAACATACCAAATTGAGAATAAATCAATTCCAGTTGTTGGGCTCTCATCATAACATCTTTCTCATAGAACACTCTAGAAGTCATGACATCTTTTAAGACATAACACACTAAGGACTTCAGGAACCACTCGAGAAAAAACATGGGAGCGACCTTTACTTTGATCAAGATCTTGCATCCACGTTGTTCTTGAATATTATCGGAGATATGGATGGCCTTCGTCTACTCAAAGTTGGCCAAAAACTCTGTGTCGACATCGTTTCTCACCAGTATCTCAAAATGGTTTAAGAAAACCATTTCTAGGTGTTGGCAATGGAAATCGCTCCTTGATTGCAGCAGGAGCAGAGCCCGACGCCCATCAGTTTTTATGTCACGATAGTTTTAATGGGTGATCAAATGGGTAGAGACTTAGGAAGATATCACTCAAACTCAGGGACTGGGTTCGGCATGTGAGGAACAAAGGAGGTCTTGATCTAACTTTAGTCAATGGGTTGATTTGAAAATGAGCAGGTTGAAGGATTGGTGAGGGGAGTGGACAAATACCTCAGGCAACAGGCCTTTCAATAATTTGTAGAAGAAAAACTATGAATGCGAGATCCTCTAGTTCAGAGCTTCAAGAAACTGAAAGGGGGGGACTTGACTGGATTCTCCAATTCCAAGTCGTTCAATGATAAGAAAATCACAGGGACTGATTCGAAACAATGCAACTATTACAGTGATCAAACTCTACATCATCCTATAACAGTTACAACTCGACTGGATTCTCCAATTCCAAGCCATTCTAATACAGTGTAAACAAAGATGTGAAAGAAAAACTGACATTCATAAGACAAGAAGTCTCAAGAGTCCAGACATAACCAGGAAAACAATGCTTCATTAAAGTTTACCACCGGGAGCCTTGCTCAACCATCGATGCTTACAAAAATGGTGAAAACGCCTACATATACTCAAAAACAATCACAACAGAAAAAACAAGATGTTGCAATAAAAACATTGCGTCTGCATGTCTTCTGACAGTCTACGCATGCAGACTTTGGCCGATCATGCACCCAGGACTTGGTGTCCCTTTGGCCAAATTCCGAGGGCTATTCTTTGTCATATGCCACCTTAACTGTGCATGGCTCCTGCAAGGGAAGTAGCTGAGCCATTAAGAGCCGAGCTAGCATGTGCAGACCTCCTTGGCGAGTCGAGGACTCGGCGTGGCTTCCATGAATAGAACTAGTACAAAGGACCTTCTCGGGTAGACTTTCAACCAAAACATCCATACTTTTCAATTAATGAGTGAGGCGAGGTTTCAACCACCCTCTCTCTTATTCATTCATACCCAGCAGGTACTGGGATTTAGATCATGTCAAATCGGCATCTGGAGAACACAGTGCCCCCTCCCTCTGAAACTCAATTTGGCGCTTTTGGCCTCCCTTTTGTACAGAACGATAAATGCTAGCGCCCATCCTCCAAGCCTATTCTTTGTGACTAGACGCCAAAACCAAGGGCCCGATTCTGGGTGCTTTCGACACTTCATGATTCGAGGTTTCGAGAGGTGAAATGACGAGGAGCGCTTACTCCTTGAATTCCCGAATGCTGACATGGCACGGATGTGCGTCGCGTGTCCTTAAGATAAATGGTTGAGGTAGCATCCGCTATTTAAAAGGGGGCCCACTTCATCCACAGGATCACTTGACGTGACCTGGTGCTAAGACCGTGGGCTCAGCTCCAAAGGTGCTTTCAGCGTTTTTCCAATCGATGCTTTCAGCTGTAAAGAATGGGAGGCTCCTTGTCTCCTAAAACACCGATCCCCGATACGCCGACTGGCCTCCACCTGTCCCAATTGGATCAGACGACCCAAACTTGCCTTGAACTATGGGCGCTACCCTTCATGCTAAATCTCAGGCAACTTGACAGCCCCAAAAACCCGATGACCATCGATCTTCTTTGTCAATTGATCCTTGCTGTTGAAATCAGACTGCTCGCTCGCTTGATTTTAAGCCCGAAATGGACTTCTTCTATGAGCTGCGCTCGGTGCTTATGGCTGCGACCCTTGAATAAAACACATCCGACCGACTTTCAAACCCCACTTCTATGCATTTACACCAGAGGCCTAAAATCAGAGAGGAGAATACCCCTATATAAGAAATGTTTCTAACATTAGGCTCCATGGGGGATAGATTCGTCCATGTGATGCTCTAAGAACTCATTTTGTAGTTTCAGTGCCTTACTGTTGGGCTATGGAGTCAAGCTCAAAACACCCCCTGTTGAAAATACAGGCCGAAAAAGTAAAAGTAAAACAAAACAAGATACATGCTCAAAAGAGCTTATTTATATACAGTCCTAATGCTAATAAAATATTTTACATGGGCTAGGTGAAAGAAAACTTCCACCATAGCCATTCGAGAAACTTCCTGGATAGAAGATCCTTCCTTCTGTCGATGATCACCAGCAGATAGTGTAACCGTGACAGAAGAATGGATACACTCTTCAACTTCTCCTCACAGGTTGAATTTGATATGAAATAGGGTGGCTCCAAGGCATAAAGGACATGCCACTCCATGTATTCGCCGACAGGGTCATAGAATGAGTGGCGAATTTCAAAAAATTGGTGGCAAGCAGCCTCCTCTGCTACAGAGTTTCTCACATGTGGTTGAACATCTTTGATAAGCATAGGTGAGTGGACAAATGACGTAGGCTCACTGATCTCAGGCGGTAGCTGCTTGCTGACTGGCTCTGGAATGAAATATGTGCTCAGTTGTTCCTCTGGTTCCTTTTCCTCTTCTTGGATCTCCCCTGGGTCAGATTTATATTCATCATAAATAGGGACCATGGGGTGGTTCTACTTGTTGACTGGCTCTTCAGTATATTTATAGTGATCAAATGTAGGATAATCTTGCTGCTCATCATCACTATAATATAGATCAAAAAGGGGTTGTCCTTCATTGATATGACCCTCTTCCAGAACAGTGATCTCATCAAAAATTTATGTTTCAGGGAAAGTGGGACCTGCTGCTTCTGGCTACTCATACATAATCCTTTTCTCTTTAATCCCAGGTAAAAATATATCATGAGAAACCCCCTGGGGGAAAAGAGAAGAATCCTCTTCCACAACTAACCCCTCTTTTAAAAAGGGGGGTCTTCGTCATCATGAGCAGAGCTGCTAGGAACATCTGCTTCAACCTGATATCCAAGTGAGTCATCTACCATGGACCACATTTGCTCTATAAAATTACAATTTCCACAAGAGGCATGTTGATCGTTATGAACATCTAAAAGAATAGAGGCATCTGATATGATGTCAGATGCTTCTGTTCTAGGGATAACACAATTAATATCATTCAACACCTCCATATTTTCCTGGAAAATGCTTTCCTCCACAGTAAAATCTTCATCGTGGACCTGGTCTTCAGGGCCAGCAGAGGCTTCATGAAGCGAAGAAAACTCCTCACAACAGTTTTCAAACAAACAATCAGCTAGATAGTAGTCTTTAAAAAATGAATTGAAAGATGTATGAAAACCTATTAAAGAGCAGATGCTCACAGTGAGAAGAGATCGACACCACTCAAGAGCAGCTCCCTTCAATGAACACCTGAAGAGATTAATCCGGACATTCTCATGCATGATATTGTGTTGGTGAATAGCCTCATGGAAGTCCAGTAAATGCTCAACTGGTTCCTCCCAACTTGTGGCATGAAATTCAGGGAGGAAATATTCCCATTGGTCTCTATCAGGAAGTGCATTAGGAAACCCAACTATCTGGGAAAAGTCACAGAAAACAAACCTTTGAGCCATAATTTTCTCCATATCGAACCAGTGGAGTCACCAATCGATCCTCGAATCATGGAGTCACCAGGTGAAAGATGTGTAGCTTCAAATATGCCTGGTCCTTGTTCACCATCAAAGTCCAGATCTTAACATTGTCGTTACCCCATGAAGCTTCTCAAGCTGAGAAAGAAGCTGCTGAAACCTTCTCGAGAAAGCTCCTTTGGGTTATCTTTCAGGTGTGCTAACAATAGCTACAACTGAAACAGTGAAGTGGAAACAATGGAGTCTCCACAGTGGAGTCGCCAGGTGCACAGTAGCAATCTTTAAGGGTTATGATGTCTGATGAACCTTCAGAATCAAAGGCTCAATGTCGTTCTACCCAGGGAAAATCTTCAACTTCGTCCCCGGCAACGGCGCCAGAAATGTTGGCGATGGAAGTCACTCCTTGATTGCAGCAGGAGCAGAGCCCGACGCCCATCAGTTTTTATGTCAAAATAGTTTTAATGGGTGATCAAATTGGTAGAGACTCGGGAAGATATCACTCAAACTCAAGGACTGGGTTCGGCATGTGAGGAATAAAGGAGGTCTTGATCTAACTTCAGTCAGTGGGTTGATTTGAAAATGAGTAGGTTGAAGGCTTGGTGAGGGGAGTGGACAAACTACCTCAGGTAACAGGCCTTTCAATAATTTGTAGAAGAAAAAATTTGAATGTGAGATCCTCTAGTTCAGAGCTTCAAGAAACTAAAGGGGGGGGACTTGACTAGATTATCCAATTCCGAGTCGTTCAGTGCTAAGAAAATCACAGGGACCAATTAGAAACAATGCAACTGTTATAGTGATCAAACTCTACATCATCCTATAACAGTTACAACTCGATTGGATTCTCCAATTTCGAGCCATTCTAATACAGTGTAAACAAAGACGCGAAAGAAAAACTGACATTCATAAGACAAGAAGTCTCAAGAGTCCAGACATAACCAGGAAAACAGTGCTTCATTAAAGTTTACCACCGGGAGCCTTGCTCAACCATCGATGCTTACAAAAATGGTGAAAACGCCTACATATACTCAAAAACAACCACAACAGCAAAAACAAGACGCTGCATTAAAAACATTGCGTCGGCATGTCTTCTGATAGTCTTCGCATGCAGACTCTGGCCAATCGTGCACCGAGGACTTGGTGTCCCTTCGGCCAAATTCGGACGACTATTCTTTGTCAGACACCACCTTAATTGTGCATGGCTCTTGCAAGTGAAGTAGCTGAGTCGTTAAGAGCCGAGCTAGCATGTGCAGACCTCCTTGGCGAGTCGAGGACTCGGCGTGGCTTCCATGAATAGAACCAATACAAAGGACCTTCTCGGGTAGAATTTCAGCCAGAACATCCATACTTTGAAATTAATGAGTGAGGCGAGGTTTCAACCACCCTCTCTCTTCTTCATTCATACCTATCAGATACTGGGATTTAGATCACGTCAAATTGACGTCTGGAGAACACAGTGCCCCCTCCCTCTAAAACTCAATTTGGTGCTTTTGGCCTCCCTTTTGTATAGAATGATAAATTCTAGCACCCATCCTCCAGGCATGTTCCTTGTGACCAGACGCCAAAACCAAGGGCCCGATTCTGGGTGCTTTCGACACTTCAGGATTCGAGGTTTCGAGAGGTGAAATGACGAGGAGCGCTTACTCCTCAAATTCCCGAATGTCGACATGGCACGAATGTGTGTCGCGTGTCCTTAAGATAAATAGTTGAGGTAGCATCCGCTATTTAAAAGGGGGCCCACTTCATCCACAGGCTCGCTTGACATGACCTGGTGCTAAGACCGTGGGCTCGGCTCCAAAGGTGCTTTCGGGGTTTCGTCGATCGACGATTTCAGCTATAAAGAATGGGAGGCTCCTTGTCTCTCGAAACACCGATCCCCGATACGCCGACTAGACACCACCTGTCCCAATTGGATCGGACGACCCAGACTTGCCCTGAACTATGGGCGCTACCCTTCATGCTAAATCTCAGGCAACTTGATAGCCCCAAAAACCCGATGACCATCGATCTGCTTCGTCAATTGATCCTTTCCGTTGAAATTAGACTGCTCACTCGCTTGATTTTAAGCCCGAAATGGACTTCTTCTGTGAGCTACACTCGACGCTTATGGCTGCGGCCCTTGAATAAAACACATCCGACCGGCTTTCAAACCCCACTTCTATGCGTTTACACCATAGGCCTAAAATCAGAGAGGAGAATACCCCTATACAAGAAATGTTGCTAACACCAGGTAGTTAAAGTAAGAATACTTCAAGATATAGAGCTCAATATACCATTTCATAGCACCCCCTATGAGAGTGCATTGAAATAATAAAAACTAGACATAGTCATCCTTCAACGAGTTGGAAGAGCACCATAAGTCAAACATTGTAACATGATCGCCTGGATATTCGCCAGGCTTGCCTTCAAATTTAGGTATGTCTGAGGGAAACTTGGTTGGTAGAGGAGGCCAATGTGGATCATGATGGATCAGATCATTCAACAACCTTGAAAAATATGGAAAATGAAGATTTTCCAAGAAAGGTAACCTAGGTTGCAGCAGATTCAAAGGAAAAAAGGAGCTTGGATTTTGACTGGCCAAGGTTCTGGTAAAAACCAGGGTATCCTTGGCCAGTATTAAGAGTTTTCATGCTATTCTGCATCGTCGATGGATTCACATAATTTGATGACATACCTTGGGTAGGGATTTCTCCCTGCATGATATTCCAAATACCTTTGTTGGGGTTTCCCCCAACCGATCCTCCTGGCACAAGCACCAAACCTTGATCAGGGTTCCACTGAGTATGAGAGGGGTTTCCCACGATTGACATCCCTTGCGAAGGTAAGGAGCCTTGCCAGGGATTTACAATACCTTGAGAGGAGAAGGCTCATGTCATCACTCTCTATGAAGGAACAAATCCTTGCATAGGGTTTGATTGATTAAAGAAGGGGTTTCCCCCTGATGAAAACGCGAAGAATGAGAAAGCATTGTTTCTAAAAGAACCAAACAAATAGAAAGGCATAGACCCAACCAAATTCATATAGGACTGAGATCCATGACTCCCTCCACTAAATAAGATGGAACTAGTACTAAGCCCAAATGGTTGTTGGAAAGCACCTCCAAGCGAGGGGGGTGAAGGAGGGATATGACTCCCACCGTAAGGAATTGCATTAAATGGGGCATAGGTGCCCATGAAGGATCCTTACAAGGGAGAATTATAACTCCCTTCCCCCAAAACAATAGTCTGTAGAGTGGAGTAATTTAAAGTCGATCTTGAATCAAAACCCGACATCCCATATGTGAAAGGAGCATTAGACACGTTCTGTATAGTAGGAACATTGGTCGTAGTTGTTAAAGATACAATGCCACTACCAAAAGTGGTAGGTGTTTGATTAGACACATTCCTTGTAAGTGAAGGTGGAGGAGGAGGTATAGCATCCCCCCCCCTCCTGCGGTCAACATGGGAGTATGAGGACTCCCAGTAGAAGTAGTATTACTCTCTTCCATAGCTAGTCTCCTAAGAAAATGACTATCAGGAGAAGTCACCTCAGTAGGGACTACCTGAACAAGGATTGACGCTGAAAGATTAGTGATCGGAGGGTTCACAAGACTGAAGCCTTCAACTTCGAGGTTGGAAATGCTATTCTCCTCCGATGCAAGAAAGTATTCTCTAGGAACAGGCTTGGGTACAGTTTCATGTGGCTCGATGGCTTCAAAAGAACCCTATGGATCTAACCTTCGCCTCAGCGATGGCTCCAAAGTTACCGACGACAGGTCTTGAAGCCTATGCAAATGACGAAGTTGTTGATATTCCACTTTGAGAAATTATCAACCAACACTCTAAGGTCAAGATAGGGAGAACCACAGAGCACACACTAAAAAGTCCCTAAACGTAAATCAAGCAATCAATAGAATGGATGGAAGAATAGTTACGTTAATCAACACTAGAGAAACTTATCGATGCAAGTGTAAATCAAACACGGAAACACCCTTCGGGTGCAAAGCGTGATCCGAAATTTTCCTTAGGTACCATGGTAAACCCCCACATTCACTTGTGTAAGTCCCTAAAAAAAGGAAACTAGGTTTCCAACTCGTAGTCAATTACCAAGCGGGTACAGTTGACAGTTGGGTTGATCATAATGAGTAGGATAAAAAAGTCTGAAGCCTTTCAAGGGTACTGAAGGAAAATGGTTTAGAAGAAAACTGAGGATCCCAAATGGATTCGAGGTCCAAAAACCTCCATAGTCAAATGAAGTCATCAAATATCCCAAGAATGACCATCAATGTATGATCCCCACTACGCTTGGTTCGGCTTTGGAGGGTTTATCTCATCTACCTTTCCTCACATGAGCTCGTGTTTAGCCCCTGTGTTAGAGGGGGGTCCCAACTAACTTTTACAAAACTGGACTTTTACACTCCCTATCATAGACTCTTAATTTTATTTAAGTGGCCTTGAAGAGTTTCCTCTCCACACCTATTCCAAGGCCCTAAAGCCTAAACTACTTGGTGTACCCTATAAATAAAAAAGTCTAGTTGATTTTAACATTAAGCATTAGTTTTAATGGCTTGATTACTAAGGGGATACGGAAGTGAATCTTGTGGTTTTCTTTGAGATATGTAAGATAAGAGTTAATGAGATTTTAGAATATTGTGCTGAAAGCAAACTGCGTGCTATAAATGAAAAAAAATGGCTTTTTAACTTTGAAGGTACACACTTTTCAAAATAAAGACCAAGATCCTAAAATGCAATTTTTCCTAGAATGCTTTTTCGTTTCCAAATGCCATGCAACTACTAAAAATTTCAAGGAAGAATCCTAAAATGAATTTTGAGTTCATAGCTCTTTTATTTTATAAAATCAACCTAAGTTACTAACACCAAACAAACATGCATAGTAAAATGAAAATGCAGTTAAGAAACTACAACAATTTTTTTTTCTTTTTATATTCTTAGAAATGAAAATGACAAGCACCTATTTTTTTGTTTTTCAAAGCATAATCAAGAGAGAAGGATGAAAAACCAAAGATTGACTTAGACCCTAAACCACTTCCTGAAATAATGGATTCATTAGAATCCACATGAGGACCTAAAGCTCAAAAGTATACCCTTAACCTTTACAACAAACATAAAGAGACAACGAAACAAAAAGATTCATTTACAAGTTCCTATATAATCCGAGCCTTGAACCTAGTCAAACCATAGTCAACAGAGACCCCAGAAACTTAGGAAGACCTGAGAAGACAAGGGATTCCTAAAAGGAAAGAAAAGACTTTTGAAAAAAATCTTCAATATGACATAAACATGTGTTGTGCACAGTCAATATGCATATGTACGTTGGCTGTGTATAATTCAGAACACATACGTGGGATGGGTATAGAACAAGGCATGTACACTGTTGAAAATTTTCAAAAAAGAAAAAAATTTAGACTAATCGCTTAACTCAAGAAATATGGTAAGCACCTGTAAGGTGACCAGAGACCCCAAAATACTTATTATACTTCAACAAACAGGAATTCAAACTAAACAAATATCTCCTAAAAATACCCTAGAGAGACTCCCCAGTGGAGTAGCCAATTCTCCCATGGGGAAAACCCCCTAATATAGGTCTAGCGACTAGGCAGAGCCTTGGCACCTTAAAAGATAGAAAGTCTTCAATTCTACCCCAAACCAAACACAACCTTATGATAATTAAGGGAAGAGAAAGAATATATAAATGTGTACCTTAAGTCCTTACAACTGTTTTCAATCCCTTTCGGTTATTTTATGTTCCACGATTGTAGGCCTCCTCCCAAATCTGGTCTGAAACAATGTTACAGAACAAACTATGACATCATATGATTAATTATCAAGATTATGTAAAGGGTTAGTTATTCATGAAAACATTCATAAATACAAATGCATGGACATAAAGATCTGGGACAATTTTTTTTCTCTTTTATTAATAACAAAATTGGATGTTACAACCTGAATTTTGTTGGCACCACTCCACGAACCTCGCCTGGGTTCCTCTACTTTGTCTCCAAGTGCACTATTCTTGATATACTATCCTCACCACCAACATGATAATATTGTTGGATTACAGAAAGGGGGGGGGGGTGAATCAATAATAGTGAAATTTTCCTTTTTAACCACAAGATGCAAGTGTTATATCAATGTAGCATTATCATCCAATAGTTTCAAAGTAAATAAACAATGAACAAATGAGAAATCATACACATACACAATACACTAGTGTTTTTACGTGGAAAACCAAAGCAGGAGAAAACTACATAATGTTTTTTCTTATATGTCTTTAAGAATTACATTCATTGGAAGCACCAACTTCCTTTGTTTTCTAGCTGCAACTGGAATGAGGCTCCAACCCCCTAGTTTCTCAAGCTACAAACTGAAGGAAGCTCCAACTCCCCAATTCTCTGGATACAACTAGAAGGAGGCTACAACCCCCTAGTTTCTTAAGCTACAACCTGAGGGAAGATCCAACTCCCCAATTCTCTGGCTACAACCAGAAGGAGGCTACACCCCCTTATTTTCTATGGCTACAATCAAAAGGTGGCTACAACCACCTATCCTTGCCCCATCCAACCACCCTGACGTAGAAGTAGAATGATGGAACAACTGTCACACTATCACTGTGGGATATACTGTTGTAAACCTATACCAATCAACCTGTAACAACTTGTGCCAATAACATGTACCATACATCAACCTGTACCTCAACTTGTACCATAAACAAATGCATCAACCATGCACCAAACCTGTACAAATAACCTGTCCAAACAACCTGTACCATAAACAAGTGCATCAACCATGCACCAACCTGTACCATCAATGAGTGCATCAAACATGCACCAAATATGTACCAATCATGCATCAAATACACATAAACTATGACTCATCAAGATGTACCAACATCATCAACTATACACCTCATGTATGTGCCAACTCATCAACTACTT
>ML792978.1:115245-139611 GCA_009831015.1 Picea engelmannii | reverse complement strand
AGGACCTTAACAGAATCTCAACCAAAGAGATTCTAGAAGAAATGACAAAGAAAGGAAAGAGATTACTCATCTGTCCAATGCTACCATTGTGACAAGATGGGACATATTGTGAGACATTTTCCATCTATATGAGAAGAATACAAGAGGAAAAATAAGAGGCACCATGCCCATGCAGTTGTATATGAAGAGCCACCCGCAAAGATGTTAAGAGAACAAATTAAAGACTATGTCTTAATCTTGGCCCTCTCAAGATCGGTGACACCTAAAGAGGACACTTGGCTCATTGATAATGGTGCTTCCAAGAACATGACAGGTCAAAGAGATATTCTCTCTTTCATTTCAGAAAATAATTTTTCTCAAAAAGTTACACTTGGATATGATTATCAATACCCTATCAAGAGAGTGGGAGAATCAAAATACAATCTTAACTCAGGGAATTCAATGAAGATGAAAGACGTACTCTATGTATCAGGTTTGACAAAGAACCTAGTCTCCATATCAGTGTTATAAAATAAAGGCTTTAGAGTTTCCTTTATAAATGGAGAATTTCTTATGTGGGCTAAAGGAGAGACCATGAAAGAAGCAATCGTCATTGGAAAAGAAGAAGGTGGCTTGTATAAGCTAAAAGGTCACTAAGAAGCATCCATGACCCACGCCATTGAGAATCCATGTGAGCTATGGCATAGAATATTATCCCACATCAACTACAAGGAATTATCGTACGTATGCAAAGCAGTCACAGGTCTACTAGAACTCAAGGTTGACCATGAAGGCATGTGAGATGGATGTGCACAAGGGAAGAACATCAAAAACCCTTTTCTAAAGAGAGACAACAAAGCAGAAAGAGTCTTAGAACTCATTCATTCAAATGTATGTGGCCCGATGCCATGATCCTTCATCAATGGGTATGTATACTATGTATCTTTTATTGATGATTATTCTCCTAAGACTTGGGTTTACTTTTTGAAATCAAAAGATGAAGTGTTCAGTAAATTCAAGGAATTCAAAGCCTTGATAGAGAATCTTTCTGAAATAAAGATCAAGATACTCAGGTCAGATAATGGAGAAGAATACACCTCAAAAGAGTTTGTGAAATTTTTCAAAGTTGTTGGGATAAAGAGGGTGCTCGTCATTCCCTACAATACTCAACAAAATGGTGTAGCAAAAAGAAAGAACCGGACTATAATGGAAGCAATGAATACCATGATCCATGATCAAGATCTTCCAATGTACTTGTGGTGAGAAGCAAGAAAAACAACAATTTGTGTACAAAACTAATTGTCCCATAGTGCACTTGGGTTCAAGACCCCGGAAGATATGTTCTCCAAAAATAATCCAGAGGTAAGCCATCTCAAAATATTTGGCTGCCCAATATTCATACACATTCTGAAAGAGAAGAGAAACAAGTTGGACCCCTTAGGAAAGAAGGGAATATTTGTGGGATACTGTGAGGCCTCCAAGGCCTTCATAATTTATATACCAGGTTACCATCACATTGAGATTAGCAGGGATGTGACCTTTGATGAAGATGAAATGCTCAAGAAATCAAGAAGATGCCATCTTGAAGAAGTACATGAAGAGGAACCTGTAGCTCCCAGAGTTGTAGAATTAGTGAGGGAGGTTCCCATAGTTGCAGAACCAGTGAGGGAATTCATAGCTTCCCCTGATGAGGAAATTATAGAAATTCAAGAACCTCCTTGGATGATGATCTCCTATAAGAGAAATCCTGCCTTGGCTAGGGAGCTTATTCAATATGGGTAGAAGTATGGTGTTCCCGAAGGAACCACGAGACAAGTGAAGAGACCTAAGCCATTATCTAGTTATACGGATTTGATGTGTGATATCCTAGAGAATAAGCCTACCTTCTTTGAATAATCCATTCAGAAGAAATAATGGCAGATGCCATGACAATAGAGTACCAATCCATAATAAATAATGACATATGGGAAATAGTTCCAAGACCGAAGACAAAGGATGTGGTATCTTCAAAATAAAACATGTTGCTGACAGAAGTATTGAGAAGTATAAAGCAAGGTTTGTCACTCATGGATTTTTTCAAAAGGAAGGCATTGACTATGAAGAGACATTCGCTCCTATATCCAGATACACTTCGATCAGAACCATCATAGCCCTTGTAGCTAAGATGAAGTGGAAGTTACACCAGATGGATGTAAATACATCTTTCCTAAATGGTTTCATCGAAGAAGAAGTGTATATAGAACAACCTCAATGATTTGAAGTTGAAGACAAGAAGACTCATGTTTGCAAGCTGAAGAAGGCTCTGTATGAGTTAAAGCAAGATCCTAGAGCTCGGCATGGCAGGATAGATAGTTTTATGACGAGCTTGGGCTTTACCAAGAGTAAAGCAGATTCTAACCTCTACCTCAAGGTTATGAATGATGAGCTGGTGATATTGTTGTTGTATGTGGATGACTTATTCTTAACTGGAGAAGAAAATCTCATCACTGAATGTAAGAAGAATCTCGCTTCATAATTTGAGATGAAAGACCTTGGCCTAATGAATTATTTCTTAGGTCTTGAGGTATAGTAGAGCCTAGAGAGAATCTTCCTTAAACAAGGGAAGTATGCAGTTGAAATCCTGAAGAGATTTGACATGTTAGAGTGCAATTCCATGAATACACCCATGGAAGCAAAGTTGAAGCTACTGGTTAACACTTCGTCAAAATTGATTGATGCCATGTTGTATAGACAGATCATTGGATCATTGATGTACCTGACAAACACCAGACCAGATATTTTTTTTGTCGTGAACACTTTGAGTTAGTTTCTGGTAGAACCCAAACATGTTCACCTAGTTGCTGCAAAACATGTGATGAGGTACCTTAAGGGTACATTAGATTGTGGTCTAAGCTATGATGGAGATCATGATTTCACACTGAGTGGGTACACTGATTCAGATTGGGCTGGAAGTGTATCTGACAGGAAGATCACTTCAGGATGTTGTTTCAGCTTGGGATCAACCATGATCTCATGGAAGAGTAGGAAGAAATCAAGTATTTATCTCAGTACAACAGAAGCAAAGTACATTTCTATGTGTTCTGCCAACTGTGAAGCTATATGGATTCGAAGGTTGTTGATAGGTCTATTCAACCTAGAGATGGAAGCAACCACAATTCTATGTGATAATTAGAGCTTCATAAAGATGACAGAGAATCATGTGTTTCATGACAAGTCAAAACACATAGAGATCTGATACCATTACATCTATGACATGGTGCAGAGAGGAGCCATAAAGATCCAATACGTTAGCATGGATGAATAGGTTGTCATTGTGCTGACCAAGCCTCTATCTTGTGTAAAGTTTGAGCACTTTTGAGATAAGCTCGGTATAGTCCGAAAGGACATCCCTCTATAGGGGGAGTAGTGTTGTGTTGATATACCATCCTAGTGTTGTGCTTCCAGCTTAATTTTTGTGTCGAGATACCAACCTAGTGTTGTGCTTCCAACTTAATTGTTGCGTTGAGATGCCAGCCTAGTGTTGTGCTTCCATCTTAATTGTTGTGTCAAGATGAAAACCTAGTGTTGTGCTTCCAGCTTAATTGTTGTGTCAATATTTCAGCCTAGTGTTGTGCTTCCATCTTAATTGATGTGTCGAGATGCCAACCGAGTGTTGTGATTCTAGCTTAATTGTTGTGTTGACATTCCAGCTTAATTGTTGATGCCAACTTAATTGTTGTGTTGTGATTCCAGCTTAATTGATGTGTTGTGATTACAGCTTAACTATTGTGTTTTGATCCCAACTTAATTTTTGTGTAATGTGTTAGCCTCGTGCTGTGATGATGTGCTACCCTCATGCTATGGTGATGATGATGTATTAGTTTTATACTAATCCATATTGATGAATATGATGATTTCATTCCATTGTGAATGACAATGCTACTGATGAGAAAAACTTCTGATGATTTATAGATATGCCAGTCAGTGTTCCAAGATGTTGTTGATAATGTTGTCCTCTCACTCACCTGATGTTGTTGATGATGATGTCCTCTCTCTCGCCTGATGCTTTTGTAGAATACCCTTCTTGTTAAGGGGGAGTGTTGAAATAATGTAACTGCAAAGAGTATTCTAATTATTATTGATGTATTATTCATTAGACCAATCCCCTTTTGTGGATCAATCATGTCAACTATTGTAAATGACCAAATCCCCTTTTGAAGATTGGTCAAAACATAATTGTAATAGGCAGAATAAGAAGTCAGCCCCATAATATATATTAAAGGTGGTTATAACCACCCAGAATAAGAAGTCGGCCCTGCCAGTGAAAATACACCTCCACATGTGCCAAAATTGTATAAATAAGGAGGTTAGTGCCTCATTTAGACACACACTCACTTGTTCATCAAGAAGCAAGTTCAGAGTTGCAGTTGGAGAAGGAAGAAGAGAGAGAGAGGTGCATTCTTGGGAGAGGAATTTTTGTATTTGTTTGAGTTATCTCTTGGCATTGTATTGGCTATCTATATTAAGGAAGTTTTGTTGGGTTTTCTCCCCCATGAGGGTTTCCCAAGATAAATGATGTGTCTCTTGTGATTGTGTATTTCTCAATGATCCTGTTTATGCTATTGTTATCTAGTGAAATGAAAATAACTCTAATAATAACTTAAACCTTAACACATACAACTATGTCTAGCACCTCTGGTCTCAATGAATACCACATCTGTGCCATTCACTTTCACAAGTACACCCTTGTGAGTGAATGTCACCACAAGTAAACCCATGTGAGTGAATATGCCATTCTCCACTGGTTAAACTACCAATCCTAGGAGAGTGACGTCTGATGATATATAACACATGGAACCAGCTCAAGCACCCTAATTCCATAGATAAAACCTTGTAAGTAAGGAATAGTCTTGGGCCATAGGTACACCCCTGTGAATATCTACCCAATGTTGCAAATCATCAACACTCTCTCTCAGCGGGGAAGACATTTTGCATCATGCATCATACTTGGAAACTCATCAAAATGAATCTATATGAATGAGATCATCATTCTCCCAAGGTCACATAGACCTATCTAGGTCACACAGACCTATCCTAGATCACATAGACCTATATGAGGTAACACAGACCTGTCTAGGTCACATAAACCTATCCGAGTCACATAAAACCATCCTGGGAGAATGGCTCTGGGGTCACACACAACCATATGATACTACTAGAATGTCAACAATATGCTCGTCTATGTGCTGGAATATGACTACTCCATCTGCACCATGTCTCGGATGAAGTCCTACGAGAAGCCTCTAAAACTACATTGCTTCATGACTTGCATTACTGGCTGCAATATACTCTACCTCTACTGTATTGATTTCTATAGAAGTTTGATTCCTGATAAGCCAAGAAGCATGGATAATACGATGGAACTCCCACTGGTTCTCTTTTTGTCTACCACACTTCCTCCCTTGTCAAAATATGTATATCTTTGCAGCTTCACACCATCATCTGAGACATATCATGTCCAACTATACCACACAGGTGCATGCTTTGTTGTAACCCAATGGTAGTGTCTCGGATCTAACATAAACTGGATCAAGGTGCAAATAAAGTATCTAGCCTAGTGTTAACAAGGTACATCAAGGATCCAATCAACTTCCTGTACATTGTGGATCCACCAAATTTGAATCTGAAGTAGAATCCCTCAAATTCTTCAAATTATTAATCATGGGTGTAGTCATAGAAGTGTATTCCATCATATAAAATCTCATCAGTATCCCCTAAATGAGGAATATCTCATCTAATCTTGTCACACCTCTAATCCAAAGAGTACATCTGGTCAGGATCCTCCATCTCGAACCCTGAGGCCAACTCCCTCTATCACTAGTGTAAGTCATGTTGTCAAGTACTCCTCACTGGCTGCTCCCTCTGTGACTAAGACAAAATACATACCCATTCCTCCTAAATGGATGCCTCCTCTGTCACTATATAAAGATCTACTAAAACAAGTGTATCCTCCTAGGATATCCCACATCTCCTCGAATCCTCCTCAAATCATGACACATGCCAGTCAGTCCTGGAAGATGTGTCTCTCTCACCTAGATCTGAGGGGGGACTCCCTCTGAATGATTGGCTCTCCCTATGATCCAATTGAATCTCTCTGAGATCAGGTTCACTCTGAGTCTGCATAATTATTGGTTAAAACCAATCTCATCAAGTATCCATCAATCCTAGAGTACCATGCTCCCTATGAAACATGACTCTCTATGAGTCTGTACAATCTATGGATTCATATGTTGAGTATCACGATGAGTTTCATGCCATACTACATCCTGCAAGGTATCAAAAAACCATGCTGAACTTTTCCTAGTCACTGCAACATCTCTATGTAGATCCCATGACCTGGCTATCTCTACTGATTCTTCCTGATGATATGAAGAGTGAACAACTAGACTAGTTGGATCTATATGGTCATCTTCAGAGCCTTCTTCTCTTCACAATCAATCTCCATGTGAAACACTCTGTATCCCATTAAAGTATCCTTTTTCCATAAGGTTCTAACTTCATCCTCTACACCTTCAGTACATGGATGTATATAGTCATGTACACAACTCTATGTCTGGATAGTGTTCTCCATGTCTCAAACTAGATACCATCTAATTTGTTTCCTCATGCAATCGTCACCATATATCTCTCTCAGATATACCACCTGTGACCTTCCTAGAACAAGAGCAATAACAAGGGAAAATAATAGACAAGAACAATATTCTTATGAATAGGAAATAGAAACAAGAACAACAAAAAATAGGAACATGAACAATTGTCACAATAGCTCTTTCTCAATGCTATCACCCGTGACCTGCCTGGAACAAGAACAAGAATAATAAATAGAAAACAAGAACAACACTTCTCTAGTGTTTCTACCAACCATTCCTTTGTGGTAACCTGCCCGGAACAAAACAAGAACATCTCCATGGTAACCTCCATGGAATTTTTAAGGTAACTTTCCCGGGAAAAAGACTACAACCAAGAACATCTCCTAGAGGATATCAATTATGTCTTGCAAACAAGTGCATCATTAGTACTAAACAATGAGCATTTACATAATGATTAGTTTGCTAACAATATTCAAGTGTCACTAAACATTTGATAGAAAAAAGCACTCAGCAGTAATAGAACTCTAAATATCGTTGTCTCAGTTACAATATTTATTTAAGATGCAACAATATAAAAATATCAAACTTGATATGCAAACCCAGAGTCTTAATTTATAGGGAGGGTTCACTATTCCTCTGAATGCACTAGATCCAATGATCCCTTTGGGTCATTTCTTGGACAAGGTCCCTTGTACATCCCCTGCAAACACCCTCATACTCTGCTAAATGATATAACTTGGAAACATATATAAGTGAATACCTCTGAAATTTGTAACACCATCTAGCTTGTCTTCTAATATGAAACTGGACACCATCAGTAGATGAGGAAATCACAAAATCAAGATAGCAGAAAGTTCAATGTCCAGGAAAATGTCAATAAACCATAAAATTTCAAATTTGATGGAAATTTAAACTGAGAAGTGTAGTAGGTGCACTAGGGAAAGATGAATTTCTCTATACAATTTTTTTTCCCTCAACTCGGCCCAATAAATTCTCAGCGAGCTTCATAAAGAAAGTTGTTGCAACTGCAATAATTGGTTTTAGGTGAAATTTCAACTTTCACCAAGATTAAATTTGAGACCATTAGGGGGTGAATTAAGCTAGGGAGAGTTGATCCATGGAAAAATTAAAATCAGTGTCCTCCAATAATCTTTTCAATGAGCTTGACAAGTTTAGGTCTGTGCAATGCCAAATTACAATCACAAATAGAAACTGTGTAGTGGTAATATTTCAACTAGCTCTGAAACCATGTTGATGTTTTATGATTCTCATATATGATAGTTATTTCCTTATGATTAATAACAAGATATAATTTCATACAACATTTATCATAGAATAGATATACATTGAAAATATCAACTATAATAATTTAGTGGAAATAACAAGATCTAGAAATATTAACCATGCACAGTAGGCACAAGAACAAAATATTTTATCCCGGGAATCCCAACCTTGGGACAAAACCCAACAACCATTCTATAGAAAAATATAGTCCAAGATATTACCAGTACATCACCATCAATAGCCAAAATACCATATAGAGAAGATCCTCCCCAAGGCTAGCATCACCAAGACTTAGCACCTCAATAAGATGACCAAGAGAAACCAAGAATATCCTTCCCAAGTGTGGTAGACTCATCAAGATACCAGAAACCCAAAAATAGTGAAATTACCAAAACTGCAGATGCAACTACCCTATGCGCACTACAGAAGGAGTTTTCTAACTGTCCAAATGAAATGATCCAGTCCTGTATTTATAATAACATGGGTGCCTATCTGGGGCCGAATTGTTATTCTGAGTATTCAAATTACTTTATTATTATTTTTCTTTTACTGGTGGGGCCAACTTTTCTTCCTAGGTCTTCAAATTACTTTATTATTTTATTTCTTTTACTAGTGAGACCAAATTCTCTTCCCGGGGATTTTGTAATGGTGTATATGGGTCTTCTTGTACTTTCTTTTGGAGAATGACTTTCCCAAAGTTGCAAATATTCAACAGTGACAACCCTTACAAAGAGTAATCACCTTTTACATAGAAAAATAACAAGTGAATAGTTAGGGCCTTGTAAATCATGTATCCTAGTGGATCCACCTCATAATTCCTGCATATATACCCTAGACATAAATGCTTTACATTAGAGGTATTTACCACCTCCAAAGGGGTAGTCAGTCGAAGCAATAAAACCAAGCACCCTAAGAATGGGGACTAAAAGGACATTCCATGATTTTCCGCCTGAGGGGATATGGGTAAACTCTAACCAACACTTGTACATAAAAATCATCCCATCATGGCCACATGCAAAGAAATCATCACACTTTGGGCACATCAGCGTGGTCATGTCTCGTAAAAAAATGTAGGGTGCATCATAGAGAATATGGGGTGTAAAAAACTACAAAAAGTAGAATAGGAGAAGCAATGATATTATTATTGAAAAATTCAAACCCTTGTATTTATAATTCTAAAAAGAGAGTAATGTTCACAAGCCTATTTGATAAGGAAACCTCCAATTGAGTAGAGCTCCAATACAATAACAATACTTGGCAAAAAAATACATAATCTTCTACTTCTATAAATAGTTTCTCACTAGAAACACCCTAACTACTTGTGTTCTAATCATTAATGAGCACCAAGCACCTAGCAGGACTTATTTAATGAAGATAATCATTTTACATTAAGAAATTACCCACTAACTACCTAATGGGACTTAATATTCAAAGAATATGGCCTCATGCATTAATTGCATAGGTTCAAAGAAACCCGAATTAGGGAAGTTAGGGTAGGGCCTTAACATTCTCCAACCCCCACCTTCAAAAGAAAGATTGTCCTCAAGGTTGAAGGTGTGGAAACTGTTGTAAAACCACTACTCGTTCCCTAGTGCTATATTTAGGCTACATATCTTTCCATTATATTAGGAATTCCTAAATAGTGCACTAGCATACGTGATGCTCTCTTATGGAAAATAATGCCTCTTGATGTAACTAAGTGGATCCTTCTTCATCATGTTCAAGAAGGCTAGTCTAAACTCAAAAATTCGACCCCACAACCTTCTTCAAACATGAAACATGAAAAACTTGGCATATCTTAGAGTGGGAAGGAAGAGACAATTTGTAGGAAACTTGTCCAACGTGTTGGAAGATCTGATAGGGTCCACAGAACTTTGGTACTAGTTTCTAGTGACCCTTGTATTTGAGAGAGGTTTTCTTATAGGTTTGGAGACAAAGAAACACATGATCCTCTTCTTCAAAATAATGCTTAGAATGATATTAGTATGCTTTCTACTTCATTATATTTTAAGACAAAACCATGTTTTCCTTAAGTGTCCCAAGAATGGCTAGTCTAGTGTTAAGTATGTGATCAACTTTCTAAACCTTGGATGTGCATAGTAAATATAAAGTCACTAAGGGAGTTTTTTTTTCCAAAATTAGCTTCATATAGTGAATTTTTGGTAGTGGCATGATAATTGGTATTGTACCACCATTCAACAAGGGGTAGCCATCGAGCCTATTAGTGTTGTTGGTTTAATGAAAAACATGGAAAATAAATTTATAGACCCTCATTTACCACCTATGTTTGACCATTTGTTTGGGGATGATAAATCATGCTCATTTTCAAGTTTGTACCTTGTATTTTAAGCAACTCCTACCAGAATTCACGATTGAAGGTGTGATCACAATTCATCACAATTGAATTAAATATGCCATGTAATTTTAAAATCCAATCCATGAAAACTTGTGCCACTATGGATGGTGTAAATGGTTGTTGTAAGTCACAAAGTGAGCATATTTTCAAAGAAAATCATGCTAATAGTTGCAAAAGGTTGTAATTTTAAGCCCCCCAAAAAGGGTGATACTAGGAGCACAATTTTTTGAAACGAGTGTAAAAACAACCACTAAATGTAACCTATCCTCATGTGGGTTATCACCAAGTGGGTAACTATGTTAACTACCACTATGATTATAGATTTGTTGCAAATTTTATGGAGACCAACAATAAAATCCATGTAAAGTTTATACTAGATAGTGGCAAAGATTGATAGTGGTTGCAATGCCCTATGCATCCTCATTATTTCAGTCTTATTCCTTTGTAGGATTTGCATTCAGTTGCAAAGGTATGGATGCCCTTTTTCATAAATTCCCAAAAGAAGAAGTGTTTAACTCTTCCATGTATTTTTTCAAATCCAAAGTGACCTATAATAGGAGATGAATTCAATTCCACTAACACCCATGATTTTAAATAATAATTCGATACCAAAAAAAATACCCTTTATACCATAATGTACCCTACCACCAACTATATCCTATAGGACAGTTGGGGTCTTCCTTGATTCATTGGATGAGTTGAACCACTAAGTCATTATCCATCCATTCTTGTCTTACCTCTTCAAGCCAATCATGTACCAATAAGGATAGGATGAAGAGGGAGCCTTCCTCCTCAGATTACCTAGACACTTTCATCAACTGCCACATTCTCCTTAACCCTCTAGTATATTATCTCATAATCATAACCTAACATATTAGTGACACAATTTTCCTCTCTGGTGATGAAAATCATTGTTTCAAAAATTACTTAGATGACATGAAGGATGGCAATCATTTATTTCTCATAGGTGGAATTTCCCAAATTTTGGTCATGTAATTATTTAATCGTGAACACCATTGCACCCCTCGTGCATCAACATGACCCCAAGACCTATGCTAGAGGCATCACATTCCAAGACAAAAGTCTTAGTGAAATCAAGCACTACTAAGACATGAGTATCAGTACACATGGATTCCTTTAAATAAGAAAAGTCTTACTCTATAACATTGTTCCATACAAAGGAATATTCTTGAGTAGGGATATTAATGGAGCTACAATTCACCCATAATTCTTCAAAAAATCCCTATAGTATATAGTCATCCCTAAGGAACTACACAATATTTTCAAAGTCTTAGGACATGGATAGTCTTTCATAGCCTCAATCTTCTTGGGATCCACTCACACCCCTATCCTTGTAACTATGTGACCTAGGTACTCCACTTTAGAAGCACCAAAAGCACATCTGGAACATTTCAGAAACAACTAGTTATCTCAAAGTAGTTGTAGGGAAGTATCAACATGCTCCACATGTTCTTCCCAAGTCTTGCTATAAATCAAGATATCATCAAAGACCACTAGCACATGTTTCACAAGAAGGGCCAAAAAATCTTATTCACGAGGCTCTGAAAAGTGGATGGGGCACCAAAAATACCAAAAGGCATCACTAAAAACTCATAAAATCCTTCATGTGTGTAGAAGGAAATGTTAGGAATGTCAACCTCCTTCATGTGAATTTGGTGATACCCAGAGAAAAGGTCCACTTTAGTGAAGAACTATGCACCATGAAGCTCATCTATAAGGTGATCAATGAATGTGATGGGAAATTTTCCTTTAGCTGTCTGTTACACCTCAGATTCACTTCAATGTACCCTGCATTTTTTTGATAGAAGTGACCCATAATATGAGAAGATTGTGTACCTCGTTGTATCATGATAAGCCAAAAGTGTGGTTGTATTTGCACTCATGTATTGTATTGGACCATGCTTAGATTTTATATGTATTGGTGGGGGAGGTATGTAGTATCTCCAGACCCCTTGTGGTTGATCATGGCCCATCATTTTAGTCCCCATTTCAAGATAGGAATTTCTCTTATGTATCCATCCAACTTCCCCTTTATGTTGGGAACACTTCATCATGTCATTCATTTATGATCTAGGTAGGTATCTTACCATATTGGGGTGGACCTACTAGGGCACATGATCTAGGGGAGCTACTAGTCTCTCCCACTCCTTTGTATATAATGTAAAAGTGTTTCTCTAGTCATAAATGTTGTCATATCTACATATAGCACACTCATTTTATTCCTAATCATGAATCCTTGTGATGTAAAAGTGTTTCTCTTATTGTAAATGTTGTCATATCTACATATAACACACTCATTTTATTCCTAAGCATGAATCCCTATCTTATGTATTAATAACATTTTGGTCATCTATTATGAGAGATGATTTTGCATATCCTCACTTGGTTTCACATTTCCCGAGGTAGTTTCACAATTATCGAGGAAGTACATGTATCCCATGGCACTAGTCACATCCTCCAAGGCACATTTGGTCTATTTGTGCATGCATGGACATACTCTACACATGCCACATTAAATATTGCAAAACACCCTCTTATTTCATCACTTTTTGAGTTATTTTATGCATGATTTGAGGGTTAACCCACATGTGTGGACATTATGAAAGTTGATGAGTGTTTTCATGAATTGATTTGACATGGAGGGGCACTTTCCTTGCCTTGTGGAGGAAATTTTATTGAGATGAGGACATGTTCATGCTTTGAAGGTACATTATGAGCATTCTTGAGGACATTTGAAGGAGTCGTTCACCTTTCAAGGCCTCTTCCACCCATTCCACGAGGACGCTCCACTAAAGGATGCTATATGATGGTGCATTAATTGCATGGAAGGATACTACACATGATTTCAGGCCTTGAAAACACTCTTTCAAGGGAATGTTTATATAATTAATAAAATCAACCCCTATTCTATGGGATGACCCCCCTTCTCATGAGGGTTTTATGTACATGTGGCATGCTTTACTTTTTTTGACTTAGTATCCTTTGTGTGAATGACAAGTCACTTTTGTTTTAGTCTCCTAGGAAAATTTAAGGGAGAATTAATTAATAAAGAACAAGAAGGATGTAGGAGCCTCCTCTATAAATATAGGTTCTCTTCTCATTCCAAATTGTTGTGAATTCTTGGATATCATTTCATAAATATAATTAAAAGAAGGTCTACCTATTTGGAGGTTTTGGTGTCAATTCTCGGATCTCTCTCTTTCTTGGTTATTTTCATGGTGCATCAAATATTAGTGTGAATGTTCAAGGCTTATACTAGCTATCAAGATTGATCCATTTGAGGATTTATTTAACTACTTGGAGGGAAGACGTATAAGGTTTATTCTCTTCCATCCTCCTTTGTTTGGTTTGGTAAGTGCTCAATATCTTGTCTTGTATTTCCTTTGGTTCCTTGACAAGGGTTTTAAGTATTTTATTTAATCCACAATTGATCTTGTTGGTGAAGGTTCTTTCCTTTGAGGAAACCCTTCTTTTAAGGACTTGGTATTCATAACTTTTCTTGATTAGATAAGGGTTTTATATACCCTAGCGTTCCAATATCTTACCCTAATCTTTAAGATAGGAATAACCAATCATTAGAGGGGCATGCTTCTTGACCCCATAAGCCCTAATTGTAAAAAAAGGCACTTGTCCTCATCTAACAACCAACCAAAAAACCCTAAAAACAATTTTTTATTTTTATTTTTGTTTGTTTAGAAGGAAATCTAATAGTAAAAGATTAAATAAAATATTAATTTATATTTCTTTCATTGTCTAGTGTAAAGTTAACGGTTTATTTTATTTCCCATACAAGTTTATCCTAGGGTTTATGCTAAATTGTTGATCTCTAACCCTAGGGAGGAAAAATGGCCCTATAGAAAGGAGCTTCAAGGCCTTATCTAACATTTTGTGGGCTGATTTAAGGCATTTCTCAAATCTGGAAATTGAATCACAACAATAGAAATCAGATTTGGTGAAACCCTAAGGCTAGTGTTTGGTTCTTCAAGGTGTATTCTTACTCATACCTATCTTATACTTAATTTCTAATTTGTTTATCCAATTTTGTCTTATAAATATAGTGGTGAATTAGATTTCTAATGTGCTAATAATTGTTTATCATTTACTTAGAGCTCTATTTGGTGAATTACAAGTGCTAACTTGTAAAACCCTAGGGGGATTCACCACCTATTCTACAAGTTCTTGTTTAGTTAATGCTTATACATCCTTAGAACTTGTTTATAACACTTTTTTTGTTGTTATTTCATAGAATATCTCTTCCCCAAGTGGAAACATCCAAGACATCTTGCTCTCTTGTGATTTATCTCTCTCTTGGATGGTCTTCTCATGACCTAAATCTAGTTTTTTTGTGTTTTATTCATAAAAAATATTTATAAGTGGAAGGAAATCCCTAATATTGTCCTCTCTTAGCATATAATCAAGTGGTAAACACAAGAATACATTTCACTTTTGATTTATGATAAATGTCTTCACTATTTGTGCCCTAAAGTAGCTTAAAAGTGGTTATAACCTCTTGGAAGTTTTATTTGTTGAGTGATAGACTTAAATGCAAAAATGAAAATAATAATATTGTTTATATAACACATTATATTTGTCACGCACATCCACAAGATCCTAACCTTCTATTTCAATTGGATATATGTGTGGTTCATGCTATTGTTTTACTTGTATTGTAATCGCTTATTGGAATCCGTATACACAATCTTGTTACATACTTTGTGGGTTCATCAAAGTAAATCATATGCTTTCATGGTTATAATTCACTTGAAGAGGTTTACTTATTAAAATAGGGATACCCCCCATGGATTCCAAGAGTAGGCCTAAAGTGTAGGGGAAAGTGTACTAAGGTGACAATGGTGCACTTCCCATCTTCTTGCCCCAGGTAGCACCTATGATGGGACTTTTCACAAGGGTACTAGTTCAAGTGGAAACACTATCAATTTATTAGGAGCATGTCAGTCGAGGAAGATGCACCAATTGAATTATTTCTTCAATATCATGACTATCAAGGACGAGTAAGGGGTAGTAAAAATAGATGTATCACACTAACCACCAACAGTTCTAAATCGATCTTTTTGATTTCATTTTTTTGTGCAAAAGGATGTCAATAAGGATGCATATTACGTAGTTGAATACTTGAAATTAGTGGGATGCGTGGTTTCAAATACTTATGTATGCTTATTAAAAATCAACTGCAAATCAGGGTGAATTTCTTGTGGGAAATTGTCCATAACTTAGATGGCATTGAATTAGGAAATAAGGAGGGAGTGACCCTTCTTCAAGAGATTTTACATATGGTGAGAGATGAACATTTTAGGGGAGATAGAACGGAGACCTTTGAGGGTGTGTTTATGACCCACCTTATTGAATCTCTTTCATAACTCCTAGAAATACATTATAACTGAACCCAATGTTCATAACTATTCTACATTGAGAACTACATCACAACCTTCCATTTTAATAGTGAACATGTTTGATTTGAAAAAATATTCCCCCATCTGGAATTTCATGTTCTCACAGTTACTACCACATTTCATCATACCTCCATTGGCCATCATGGTTTGAAAATTGTGCACCACATGGACATAACAATGGGTTTCTTTAGAAACTCAACAATGAATAAAATTATGGGCATTATTGTTGTCGATTAATAAAATATCATTTATGTGCTTGATATAGAAAAAAAAAATTCAAGGTTAGGGGAGATAAAAGTATTGATAAAGCATGGAGGAAAATTTAGGGTTCCTCACCAAGACGATTTAGGGTGATTTCTTATGGTTGTAGAAGTGTAGCCTTGTTATATCTATATTTGGCATGGATTCATATAAAATTTCCTCTAGTGTGTACAAATGGGAAATCTCTATGGTGAATAATTTTTGTTCCTTTAATCTATTCCCTTGATCCACTATTCATTACGATGATAGAAAATTTTAATACATTAATGTTCAATTGCTTCTCTCGGGGTTAGCTTGTGGACCCTAAAGGGTTGGGAAGTCAGGGGAGTGTGTGTAGGTATGGAAGGGGGACATGGTCAAGGAACAAAAGTGAGAAATGACCACCACTTATGATTTTATAGATTTTTGAAGAGCCTTGAATTAAGTATTTGGGTGAACCATCAGTATTTCCACTAATAAAATATTCTTTGAAAAAATAATCAATCAGGCCCTTTGTGTAGATCTCCAATTTCTCAAATGTTGAGATAAAAGTGATATAAAGTCTTTGAATGTGTTTGTTTGGGACAAGTTGGTTGGCCACCCAAAAAAATGAGTATATGTTTCAAAAAGGAATAAATTGCCATCACAAACTGACTCCAGGAAGTGTACCCCCCATAGGACGTCTTATGTCATTACCACCATTTCCAACACTCTCAGTCCAAGTATAACATACCCATATGAAATTTCATCAAGGCATCAATAATAGAATGGATGAAAAAGTAGTGTTCCATGTGGGTAACCCATCCTATTGGGTTGGAACCATCAAACTTGTTCAAATCTACTCTAGGAAATATGTAGTACATATTGTGTTGGTTATATAGAAAGGGTGGCCTAGTGCAATGCCCTCTTCCCGCAGGTGATTAAACACTTATCATATACACCTACAGTTCCTACTAGTGTGCCTCTTTAGGTAGAATTGTAGCTAGACGATTAGAGAGTTAATATTGCATGTTGGAAATTAGAGCAACATCCCTTTAGAAGAAGTCGATCTTAACAACTTGTGTGTTCAAGTAGCCGATTTGAGAGACCTGTGTTTCAATATAAGATATTTGGTGTTCCAATTGGGTGATTTTGTTCTCCATGGCCATTTTTAGTGGTTGCATTAAGGCCCTGGGGTATGCTAGAATGGTTACAAGAGAATTATACCAATGCAATTAACATCACAGAAGTAGTCTTTTGAGATAGTTCTCCCACAATAGTAGGGTTGGCTTCACTAAAAGGGTTACTAGAGAGGTATACCAATGCGATAAATATCATGTAAGGATTCTTTTGAGATAGGCCTACCATAATGGTATTGTTGGGTCCGCCATATCGTTTTTACTCTTACCAGAGTATTACTCCTCTCTAAGTATTACTATGTTGAAGAAATTCTCAAATCTTTATATTCTAAGAGATTTTTTTTTTCTCACTATCCTTGTTGTACACGCTAGGGTTTATAGGGTCCTAAGAGAAAAGGATTATCAATAAATATATCTCTCTTATGTACATGAGGGTTTAAAATAATAGTACTCAGATAAATATTTCATGATGTTAACTGAGAAGGATGGAGTGTGCCCTTAGTTGCAATACTTGATTCCCTAGTACACAAGAGCGATCTCCCCAAGTTTTGTTCTCTATGTACCATAGAAACAAAACGACCAATAAGTTTAAGGATGGTTTCAAGTGTGCCTAGGGGGATTCATGTATACTCAAAGGTATGTGGAAGATAAAATCCATATACAATTTATGTCTAATACAATATTAGTCATCAGGTACCAATAGAGGTGTGCAAGGTGTCCAACAAGGTGACTCCACTTGTATTCCCATGTGTATGTTTCCTAGCCATATTTTTTCCCATTGAACAATAGATTGTTATGTTTAAGGACATTGGAACATGTCTCTAGCCTATTTTTATTATTATTATGAAATTTCAATGCATGTTGGCATAAGTAAGAGCTATAATACCACTTGTATTGTACTTAATCGACAAAAATATCAAATTATGAGCAATATCAAAAGTAATATAAACTGCAAAAATTAAAATAGGAGAAACAATGATATTGAATCCATAGAATATAAACCCTTGTATTAATAATTCCATAAAGAGAGAAATGTTCATAGGCTTGTTAAAGGGGGAAACCTCCAATTGAGCGGAGATCCAATACAATAACAATAATTTGTAAAATATTACATAGACTTCTACCTATATAAATAGTTTCTAACTAGCAAAACCCTAACTACATGCAATCCCATCATTAATGAGTACCAATCACATAGTGGGCCTTATTTAATAAAGACACACTTTTTACATTGAAAAACTACCTAATGGGATTTATTCAAGGAACATGACCTCATACATTAATTGAACAATTCCTAAGTACCCCAACGTAGGGAGGTTAGGGTAGGGCCTTACAAAGAAGGAACTAAGCACTCTAGGTGATACAAATAATAAAGAGCTAAAACTAGTGGCCATTATAATGGAGTATTTCATAGGGAGAGATCCATATGGATAAAGAAGGGAGATCAATAAAATGGATAGCCATGGCCTTTGTCTTGGAAAAAAGAATTTTTCTAGTAATGTAATGATAGAAACTAATGTTGGAGAAGAAATAATTATGAGAGATCACTAAGGAGTGTCAAAGTTTGTAACATGTTGTAATATTTGTATCAATAATAATATGAATACACTAATGTTGAATGTTGTCAATATGATGAATATGAATGCTTGTGATTTCCTTTCATTATAATCTCTGTGTGAATATGTTAAGCATACAAGAAAACTTTTGAATATGAGAGTTGTCTAGAAACAATTATGTGTGAAGGCTTGTGCATTGAAACTTTAATTATCTCTATGAATTATCTATCTTTATTAACTTATTGTGCAAGATTATCATGATAAGGAATACTATGGGCCCATAACTTGCATGTTTATATATGAATTTTATTATGTAATATATAGCAGGTTGAACTATCATTGACACTAGAAAATGTTTCAAGTAAACTTCATACGTTCACTTGGTGAAAGGGCCCGATTAGACCTTCCTCCATTGAAACAAAAAACTCTCTATCTATGGCCCAACATGCCATATTGATTCTTATACTTCAAATGAAATGAAACTAAGTATTCAAGTGCAAGATGTGACTATTTTAGCATTATTATAGTCTATCTAACCCTATCTATCTTTATAGATACGAATGTCGTGGCCTAGTTTTGACAAATGGCTAGTGCAAAAGAGAGTTCAAAAAAACATGAATCCATAGGAGCCATGAGATCAAAAAATCTTGAGTAAACTATTTTACATAATTTTGAGTACATGGAGGCTAAGAAGTCATCTTATAAATATTCTATGCCTAATTTCCCCTATCATCTATGCATGTCTCTAGAGGTGCAGACTCTTCTATATGAGTGGATTCTAACTCATAAACATTTTAGTATATTTCAGGATCTTCTCTAACCATTGCGGTCACCTATATATATGAAGATTGTAAGGATATCACCACATATCTTCTTCTTTATTGCTTGCTTGGTATAGTTAGTTGCAAAGGTCTTTCTCGTCCATTTGGTTTGATTGAGTAATTTCTTCTTCCTCCATTTGGCTAGATTGAGTAATTTATTCTTCCTCCATTTTGAATTAGATCACTTCAAGTTGGGAATGATGGGAAATTCTCTCTTTATCTGGAGGGATGTAGGTGGCTTGGTCCATTCCTTAAGGGGAATCTTGACTACTTTTAACTTATATTCCCATACAAAATATAGTGATCCATTTATGGGTTTTTTACATCCCACCATTATTATCTCCATTTCTCTACAACTATGAATTCAAGGAGGACACAATATGAATGGTAGGGGCATGAAGTATTGTGGGTGGTAGAACATTAAAGAAATGGGATTTTGAACTGAGACTAATGATGGGATGATATTGGAAGTTATCAATTGTTTTCTTAGAAAAAGATATTTATGATTGAGAAAATGATAAAATCTGGCAACTATATGCCCTGGTTTGAGCCGGTAATTCAACCAGGTATAATTGCATTTAATTGCTTTAATATCAGATAAATCACAATTGGACATGATATCTTCTATGATCTCTCTAAAAAATTTCCTCCTCTTTTCTCTTTATTTAATAGAACCAGATTGAAGTCTCCAACTATTATACTATTTCTTATAAACTCCATATATTTTACAGCTTGTGATGGAAACCAACAATATTATTTTCCCCTACAAAGAGTTGACATGTAAACATTAAAAATATGAAATTGAATACATTTTTCTTGATGTATAACTACTACAAATTCACTTTTTTTTCATTGTCTTTTGTCGATCTTGGGCACATCAACCTCCTCAAGCTTCATCTCTTGGAGGAGGGAAATAGTTGGTTTTTCATAATTGATCAAATATATTATATCTTCCTCTTTACATATGTTGCTCATACCTCTACAATTATAGGAGAAAATATTCATTATTTAACAATAGTTG
Source organism: Picea engelmannii (assembly GCA_009831015.1). Lineage (NCBI taxonomy): Eukaryota > Viridiplantae > Streptophyta > Pinopsida > Pinales > Pinaceae > Picea > Picea engelmannii. The sequence goes on along the minus strand of ML792978.1, from coordinate 119,175 downwards.
GTTTAAAACTACCACCCAATGGGGGTACCTCAGTTCCTAGACTTCTAATTAAAAGTATTCTAGATTAGAATCCCATCAAGGTTTCAATGGTTGTTTGAATTCCTAATCATTTCTTTGTGTTTGTTGCTTCCTCCCTTTCTTGTTTGGTTGGTTTCCTACTCGCTTTTTGAGGTGGATTTTATTCCTCAATGGTTTCTTCTTCCTCTTCTATATATTGTTGTGATTTTTTCCTAGTCATAACTCTAATGGATTGTTGATGGGGCTTATCAGAGATTGGATCTATTTATTCTTTCCTATCATAGATTGGATCCTTATCAAACAATAGGGATTGTTCTTACATATCAATAAAGATGGGAGGTCTATCAAGAAAGTTGGATGTAGGTTCTTTGACAAAAGGAGTGATGATTTCCACCAAAGCATGTGGTTATTCTTGAGTTCATACCTCATATCTATTAGTCATAGATATAGGATTAGAGATCTCAGTAGTAGGGTTCATGTAAGGGGTGCAAATATGGTAGAGATTATAATCCTTATCATTTGCATATGTATTGTCATCTCCAATAATTACAATTAGGATATTATTATTTAGGATTCATTTATCGAATCCTTTTGGATTATTATTCATAGGGAGTAGTTGAGATTTTTATGGGAATGGTTGAGATATTTCTTCAACCTATTCCTTGTTTTGGTGTATAGATCTTATTTTTTTGGATCTAGAAAGTCTTTCTCCCCTTAGTTTGTTAAGCCCTAATATTGGCTCATTACCCCTTAATTGGGGCATATTATATTAGTATTGTTATTTTATTTATGTTAGCTTTAGGCCATTAATTGTAATTATACTTCCTAGTCTTGTATATATACCAAGGAGACATTTTCATTTTGAATCATCTTGTACTTGAACATTTAAGTGGGGTAAAAGGAGGTTTCCCCCTCGAAGAGGCTTATTATTTGAAAGTATCTCTTTTTCAAGGCGTTGAGTACTTTTTCTAAGGTTTTTCTATGCTATATTGATATTTGGTTCTTAACATATGGTATCAAAGCTTAAGGTCTTAGGGTTTCGCTGCTACATCTGAGACACCTTGGAATTTTTTCTATAACTTTTTTTCTAAAATGTCTCACAAGGAAGGGATTGGAGGCTATTTATTAGACAGATCAAGGTACGTTGGGCTCAAAATTTAGCTCCTGAGGCCTTACAATTTTGGAGATACAACCTATACAAGATAGGGTTTTGGAATCATCCTGAACTGAGTCATTGCGGAATCTTCGCTATAAAAGTTTTTTTTGTAACATTTCAGACCTTGAAATCCAGAGGATATTTATAGAAATTAGTAAGGTATCTATGGTAAAACTTTTAGCTTCTGGTTCATCTTAAATTTGTATATACACCTTGTGTAAGATAGGGTATCTGACTAGTCCTATTGACTAGTCTCAAGAAGGTGTTCCAGGTAAAACAGTCATAACTTCTTCCTAGAGTATCCAAATTGAGTGGTTCTGGTTTCATTGGATCACGAACAGTCTGTAGTATTTCTGGTGTGAGTTTCAAAATTTTATATCAATTATTTTGTGCGGGACACTCTATACAAGTGAGATCTCCTGGAAATGCCAAAAAACAACAAGTTGTGGGGAAGTTACTGTACATTGCACTTGGCACATCCAATTTTGATCAGACCTGTGGCATTGAAGAGAATAAATATAAGAGAAATACATAAAATAATTTTTCATACCCAGAAGGGCCGAAACTTGGGAGATACAATAGAAGAAATATTGTCTAGTAGAACCACCTCAAAATCAAGGTTCAAAAGTGATACTTGGCCAACATGCCACCCAAAAAGGGGACTTCTACACCAAATAAGCCTCCATAAAATCCTACTTGGACTCTTGATGAAGGTGAAGAAATGCATAGGGACATAAATGATTTACACAAGAAGATAGTAACAAAAGATGAACTACAAGAGATGATGGAGGGTTTAAAAGGGGAGATCATGGAAGTATTGAAAAATTTCGTAACAGAGAAGACACCTGAAAGTGAAAATGCATCCCATGAAATTCATGATGAGGACAAAAGGAAGGTCAACCAAGAATGGAGAAACTCCAACTTTGGTTTGAAGACCAACCATGTTCCTAAGATTGATATGAGGAAGTTTGATGGCAAGGACCCAATCACATGGATACTTCAAATGGAGCAATTCTTTGATCTCCATAATGTGCCACATACACAAAAGGTACAAATTGCTTCTTTATATTTAGAACCTAATCAATTTGTATGGTATTGATGGCTTTGTTCTTGCAAATCACTCGTCACTTGGACAATTTTCACAGAAGAAATGATAGCACACTATGAGGATACAAGGATCCATACCTTCTTTAGCCAATTGATAAATCTCAAGCAAAATGGTTCAGTTACCGAGCACATTGAGAACTTCCAAAGATTGAATATAAAGGTAACCGATATTATAGATGAGCACTTGATTGATGTATTCATAGGAACTTTAAAGGATAAAATTCAACATGAGGTTCACCTTTGGGAACCCAAATCATTGGACAATGCATTTAAGGTGGCAAGAAATGTTGAAAGTAAAAATATGGCTATGGCTACTAGAAGGACCAATCCTAACATCTATAGAGAGAAAAATGCTCCTTCTTCCAAAACACCTCAACCTACAAGTGTGACACCTCAACAATTGGAGGAAAGAAAAGAAAAAGGTTTATGCTTTAATTGTGACAACAAGTACAAAAAGGGACATAAGTGTGATGAGAAGAAATTATTCTACATAGATTGTGAAGAGGAAGAAGAACAAGAACAAGAACCATCTCAAGATGAAAATGTAGAATCAATTTCGTCTGAAGAGTTGAATCCCACGATATCTTGTAATGCATTGGCTGGAATTAGCACTCCTCAAACCCTCAAGATCAAAGGATACATCAAAAAGAAAAAGGCAATAGTCCTAATTGATTTTGGTAGTACTCATAATTTCATTCACTATAAATTAGCCAAAGATCTCAATTGCTTTGTATAACCAGTGCCAGAGTTTCAAGTAATGATTGCAGATGGAGGAACTATCAATTTCTCAAGAAAATGCAATAAGATCAATCTTACTATGGGGGAATATGTAATGAATAGTCCAATGATTGCTATACCCATGGGTGGTGTTGATGTTGTACTAGGACTCCAATGGTTACAATCATTAGGAACAATGGATTTTAATTTTCAGGAACTTTTCATGAAATTTTCATTGGAAGGAAAATAAATTGAGTTAAGAGGTATCACAGGGAAACCCGGTAAGGTGGTAAGCTCTAACGGCATGAAACAATTATTGAAAAAGGGGCATCAAGGCATTATTGCACAACTTTGTTCACTATATGTTCAAACATCTAAGCCATCTATTCCTCAAGATCTCCAAAGGATCATTAATAAGCATTCCAAAGTATTTGAATATATTCCCAAAGGTCTTCCACCCACTCGAAATCATGATCATGAAATTCACCTAATTCTTGGGAGTGTTCCTCCTAACATCAGGCCATACATATACCCTTATTCCCAGAAGAGTGAAATTGAGCGCATGGTTGAAGAAATGTTAGAGGCGGGCATTATTAGACCTAGCCAAATTTCTTACTCTGCACCAGTGATAATGGTATTCAAGAAAGATAGTTCATGGCGTATGTGTCCAGATTATAGAGAGCTCAACAAGATCACTATTAAAGATAAGTTTCCCATTCCCGTCATTGATGAATTTTTATGTGAACTACATGGAGCAATTTATTTCAAAAAATTGGATCTTCGTTCAAGGTATCATCAGATCAGAATGAAGGAAGAAGATATCCCAAAAAAAACATTCTGAATTCATGAAGGCCATTATGAATTTTTGGTCATGCCTTTTGGCCTTACAAATGCACCTTCCACATTCCAAGGGTTGATGAATTCCATTTTCA
>ML792978.1:33891-86304 GCA_009831015.1 Picea engelmannii | reverse complement strand
TGAATTAAATCACAGGAAAGTAACTCCCCTATTGCAATTCTTTAAAGATCAATCTAAGAATCCTGGATTACATTAAAATAACACTTGCAATGGGAAAGAACAACTATTCTGCAATCAGAGAATAGGACCCTTACTCTCAAACATAGACTTCAGTACTAACACTCTTTCATGAAAACAGTAATGCAGAAAACAATTAACTCTATCTAACAGAGAACAAAGCCACCTAGTTCCTTCCTTTCTAAGCAGGAGACTTGAGCCTTATTTCTGTTTTAGCACACTTGTGAGGTTGAGGTTTACAGAGAACAGGACAGTCTGATCCCTTCCTTTCTGAGCAGGGATCCCTAACCCAGTTTCTGGCTAGCAAAAATGGAAGTCTACAGAGAACAGGATGTTTTGGTTCCTTCCTTTCTGAGCAGGAACCCTTAACCCAATCCCTGGCTAACACACTTATAGAGGTAAATGAAATCTACAGAAGACAAGGTGTTGTGATTCCTTCCTGTATGAGCAGGAACCCTTAACCAAATCTCTGGCTAGCACACTTGCAGCAGTAAATGAAATCTACAGAAGACGAGGTGTTTTGATTCCTTCCTATCTGAGAATGAACCTTTAACCAAACCTCTGGCTAGCACACTGGCAGAAGTAAATGAAATCTATAGAGGGTAGGATATTTTGATTCCTTCCTGTCTGAGCAGGAACCTTTAACCAAACCTCTGGCTAGCACGCTGGCAGAAGTAAATGAATTCTACAGAGGGTAGGATATTCCAATTCCTTCCTGTCTGAGCAGGAACCTTTAATCCAGTCTCTGCTAGCCTCATAAAATCATCACACAATATTGCTGATAAAAAGAATTAAAAATTCCATTCAATAAACTAAGACAAAGTCAGTAGTGTTTCAGCAAAGAGGAATCCATTAAAAACAATGTTTCAACAAACGACAGTTAAACAAAGCATGAACAGAAATTGTACTAACACACTTCTAACTAATGGGTGAATCTTGTGAAGAAGGTGGGCCCTCCCTTCTCACAAGATTCCCCTGAACGAAAAGCTAGAGAAGGATACTCAAAGCAGTCTTATATTCATCTGTCGAAATATCACATTACAATTTGGAAAAATAGAATACGTCCCGCTTCTCTGGAGTTGCTTCAATACATAAAACTTTCCCCCTTCGAATGGTGATTTCCTCTGATTTAAAGAGGAGATCCCTTCGATACAATAATTACAATGCATAACTGAGCCTTATCCTAAATCGGATCTTCTTTCTAAACCAGCATAGGATGTCCTAGTCTCACGCAACCAAATGCTATTATAGGAGCTGAATGAGGTATTGTTGTTACGGCTGGTGTAACAGCTTCTTCTCGTTGTTGCGGATGTTGTTTCAGCATCGCAATTCACGGGTTGTTTCAGCCACGTGAATTGTGCTCTGACTGTGTTGACCACTGATTGTGATGGCTTCCTTGTGTTTCAACATCGTCGGTTCTGGCGGTTTCCAATATGTTTCAGCATCTACAACTCTGGACTGTGTAACAGCTCTGTGTTTCAGCATCTTCGACTCGGGACTGTGTAACGGCTCCGTGTTTCAGCATGTGCGTCCTCAAACTATAAGGCAACTTCGTGTTTTAGCATCTATGACCTCAGACTGTATAGCAGCTCTGTGTTTCAGCATCAGTTCTGTATTTCAGCAACAACGACCTTGGACAGTTCTTTGTTTCAGCAACAGTGACCTTGGACAGTTCTATGTTTCAGCAATAGGCCTCAAATGCTAATCTGCATTTTTGGACACTTATGCATTTCTTAATCAATGGTTAAGTACGAGAGTGATGTAAAATATTATGCAAAACAGATTAAACGTATAGTCATGAGAAGGGATGTTGTATACCTTTGAGATAATCAGATAAAGTGATAGTATGAGTCTAAATGTAGGTGATCAAGAGTATAATGGTGGCAAAAAGTATAGGCAAAAAGGTACATTGTGTGGTCCTAACATCCTTCTTAGGGTTCGTTAAAAATACTCCGAGGGACTCGTCTGAAGGATGAGCTTATATCAACAAGCATATGTGATCCTCTTCAAGATTGTGTAAAAATAAAGAGGTACTTGCCAAAAATGGTGGGAGGAAATTTGGGAAAGGGATATGTTTCATCTTTGTGTTAATTGGCAATAAGTGTCGCTCTTGAACATGAAACCCCCTATTCGTCATTTGAAACCAGTTTGGGAAATCCATTTTTCTCTCATTCGATTCAATAACAAGGTCTTTCCATGTGTCATCTTGAGTCAATGCTGCCAAATCATTGGTCATGTCATTCATATGTTCAAGAGCAGTCCAAACCTATATTGAGTTGGCCATCTGCAGTTATACTTTCATTCTGTGTCGGCCTTCCCTGTGTCCAAAGTCCAATTGTCACATGCTCTGTCTCACTTTCAAACTCTGTTACTCGTTTCGTGTCACTGATGTGGGATACAACAAGGCCCTCCTATGATGAGTCTTGTTCTGTCAACTTCAGCACATTATCCGGAATCAAGACTTAGAAATTACTTAGTACCTTGAAGCTTACATGCCTCAATGGAAAGTTTCTCGCTTTAGATAGTGGGTTTACATCATTGGCCCCTGACCGAGAGATTTCGTCGAGTGTTCGACATCAACTCATTTATTCACAGTCGATGGATTGTACTATAGTACCTTGGGAGTCATTGACATTAATGATGATTTCCCCTCGCACTTGTTAACGGTATACATTAATGATCGGTAATCAAGTGGTTTCTACCATGTTCGACTTTGACACATGTAATCACATGGTCAGATTCGTACTTTGGGCGATGAGATTGAAGACCCTGGCTATTATCTTTGTGATCCAAGTTGCAATGGAGTATGCATAATTTGCAACACATAGATCCACTGTGTATGTTTCGTGGCTCTGTCGTCTTGACTGAAAATTTGTCGCACAGATCCACAGTGTATTCAGGTGGATGTGCTATATAGTGACGGCATGGATCCACAGTGTATGATTGGTGGCCATGACCTTGGTTTATGATGTCATCAGTCTATGATTTGAGTATGGGAATGCCTACCTCAGAATTGATATACATAATATTCTGTTGATTCTTGGATGTTTGCAGGTCTCTGATTAGATGTGCTTTTGGTTCTTGACACACACATGCGGCTTACAAAGTCTATCGAATGTCACTGGTTCCGCTCTCAGACTTTGGGGGGCATTCTATTATCCACAAATTTGGTCATGGTGATGATGTCATGATGATGGAAAATCAAACTCTTTACCAAGAACACTTTCCTGAGAAAAGTTACAGTTGTCTTCTTCCACAAATCACATTTTGAAACATGTTCGCAGGCTACTTATATATTCTCCTGCGAGAATGCTTGATTCTTGCAGGCTACCTTAAGCTGGGGTGCGAACTTCTCGCACTGTACTCATGGTTAGGGTGCGAACATTCTCTTAAAGGGGAAAAAGATAAAAATCTCGAACCTTCTAGAAGGGAATCTTCTGGAAGGATGAATTGGCTTTCAAATGGATATTCAAGTGCTGGCATTCCAGATATCTTGGGATCATTCCCTATCCAAGTAACTAATCTATATTCTCCTATATATTGAGGAGATTGCTCATGGAAAGGGTTAATAAGAAGTTAAGCAAGCAGAAAGTTAGCAAGATATTGATTAGAGGATTTAGTACAAGACTGTATGGAGGACTGATGCTACAGCAGCAAGAGACAATAGCAAGGTCATCACAAGTGGTTGATTTTCTTCATGCATGAGCAAGTGTGTGTGTCAGAGCTAGAAGCCATCGAAAGGAGACCTATGACATCAAGGCTCAGGTTGTAAGTTTCACTTTCAATTAATCCAATACAGTAATATGTCCCTTTCCCATAAAGATGATGACACTTTATTACATAACTCCTTGATCATATGTATAGACTAGTTATTGAATATATTAATCTGCCTTTACTTCGATTGGTTTGTTCTATTGTGATCTGAACAGGACGAGAGCATTGGAGAAAAGCTTGGAACAACAAAGATATAAGGAAAGCGTTCATAAGGTATGTCCATGATCCTCATCTCTCAGATCATTCAATAGTCTAGATCTAGGGAAAGTGTATTATTCTGTCCTGTTTTGTTCTAGATACCAGGTGGATCTAGGGAGATCGGTTTGTGTCCGCACTCATGGATTTATCCTATAACAGGGATTGCAGGACAAAGGTGTCTACAACCAAGGGAATATCAAGTGGAACTAATACACAATAATGCAGCATCGATATATCTCTTATCAACTAGATCTATTATGCACATCTATACATTTGATCTAACATAATAATGCAAATAACAGTATAACAATGACAAAGATCCAGGCATCAATCACACATACAACACAAAATATATGTGGTTCACCCTCTCTCTAGGGCTACGTCCACATAACGATGCTTATGATATATTAAGGTAAAGCTTACAATTCTAATCTGCGCTCTTAGTCAGCAGATATTCTCTCTCATTATCTCTTTGTCTCCCACCTTCCTGCACACCCAGTTGCAGGACTTGATCTTCTCACCCAGCTGAAGACCTTACAATACCAGAAGGCTCTCACTCTCAACACTCCTCTCTTTCACAGTACAATAATCTCTCAATCAATATCAATACCCAACCTTAGTACCGACCCAAACTAGGTCCTCTCGACCTCTATTTATACATTATAGTCCCTCACCAACAACCTTAGGTCGAACCCTAGGTGTCAAAACCCTAATTACCCAAAACCCTAGGTATCTAAAATCCTAGGTCAACTTGACCTGCGTTTTCAGGGCTTCGCCAGCCTGTCTTTCCTCCCTTATCATGTGGTGCTCCAAAGCATCCAATGGTGGATTTCTGTGCTTGCTGAGTTTTCTATGATTCTTTTCTCTTGTTGATCTATCATATCTAATCTCCTCTTTCAACGACTTGATTTTCCATGCTTCACTCCATATTTTATTCTCTTTTGCTTACTTCGACCCAGGGACAGTCACTGTGTCTCCTGCGTAGTTCGTGTTTTCCCTTTTCTTCCTCGATATTCACTCTTTTCCATAACCAAGGGCCAACAGGCCCCCAACACTCACCTGTGACTCATCCCGAGGCACTTCAGTTCTGATCCTTCCATATCACTTCAATTTTGGACTGTGAAGTGAAGCCTTTGTTTTATGCTCCATGTCTCCTTCCCATCCTTGTGCAGACTATCTTTTCTGTGTCTGGTACCCAATTTCAACTGCACCTGGTACCTAGACCCTTTTCTCCTTTGATTTTAATACGAGTTGTGAGGCAGTTGGTTTTCATGGTACAACTTCAGTCGATTCTCGTTTACTAATCCCCCTTTCCATTCTCCCTTCAATGTCTTCAGTTGCACAGCTCCTCCTTCTGTAACATAGGTGATCTCATATGGTCCAAGCTAATGCGTTCTGAACTTCCATGGATGTCTTATAAATTTACTGTCATACACTAACACTGAATTACCTTGTTTAAATGCCTTCTTCTTGATGTGTCTGTCATGATAGGCCTTCTCTCTTTCCTTCTATACCTGTGTTAGGTGTTTTATATGTACTAAAAAAGACACTAAACTACCCTCAATTAAATTGTCAACCTGGGGTAAGTAAATTTAGAGTTGTAGCAAAATATATGCCAAAGGTAAAAAGGTTGGTAGGAGTGTAGACTAACTAAGGAAAGCAGCTATCTAGGGCTAATCTACTCAAGCAAACCTATCTAATGAACAAACCCTACTAAGCAAATTGAAACTAGGTAACCTAAGTACTTTTGGGCCAAGGACTGATGGATAGTTCCTAAGAAAGCGAATGAAAACTATATGTAAAGCAACTAATTCATGACAGTAAGAAAAGGTAAACTACTAAGCATACTAAGAAAATGATGAAAGAAAACTACCTTTAACTTGCCAACCTACATTCAATGAGAAACTACCCTATGAAAGCAAATAAATAAGAAAGTAAGAAAAAACACCTATCTAACCTATTAAAGCAAATAGACAAGCAAGCAAAAACACCTAACTACCCTACTAAAGAAAATAGACAAGCAAGCAAAAGCACCTAACTAACCTATTAAAGCAAATAGACAAGCAAGCAAAAGCATAAAGCAAAAGACAAGTAAGCAAAGACTTCTCATTGAACAACTACCTAGCCTAAGAGGCAAGTGAACTAAATGCCTAATGCAAAACTATTTCTCTTGTGTGAAAGGAAATTTAAATGCTCGATGCAATGCATGAAAGAAAATCTATTCTATTGAAAGCAAGAAAGACTATCAACTAAACTTATGAAAACAAGAAACTATCTCTTTTAATCTACGAAAGCAAGAAACTATCTTTAATCTATGAAACACTCAAATGTAATGCTAGTGGTTTTGTGAATGCCTTTGATGGTGACGGATGATATCTCGATGACACTTGACAACAAAGGACAGTTCTAATGGTATAAGCTCAATACTACTTTCAATGGCAAAATGAAAGGTGCAAAGTAAACAGTCCAATGAAAACTTAGCCATGATAAAAGTAATGTTAAATACCCTACATATTATGTATAAACCATCAACATCACGATGAGATCATCATTATCTAATTAAGAAATTCAATTGCATCTTAATCTATGAAAGGAAATTGCGTGAAAGGAAACTATACTATGTCTAGTTTAATCATTCAAGCTATGATAAGAAAATGACTGAAAACAAAAATTAAAAACATGATATTAAAAAGTGAAATGACAATTACATTTAACCAATAACTAAGCAAGTGAAATCTATCTAAAACTAAAGTAAGCAAGCTATGATTCAAAAACTGGAAGTAAATCTATCCATCCATCGATCTTTGTCAGAAGAAACCCAAATTAAAACTTTGTTCTATCTAATTAAAAATATGTTTTCAACTTATCTATAAAATCATAAAAGAAAGCACAATTTAACATCTAACTGCATGCAAGGTTAGTATAGTGAGAGAGAGACTTGCAAGCCTTTTCTAATCTATGAGATTAATGCATGTTAATACATCTCATCATTCTAACCTGTAAAAGAGAAGCAAATCAGTTAAGTTACAACAAATTAATTAACTAAATAGTAATATGCATGTACAACAAATAAAGAAAGAGCAATTAAATTAAGAAATGCATAAATCAACATGAAGAGAGTTACCAGACTATTGGTGGGCCCCACCAGCAAGTCATGGTCACTCTCTAAAATCACACCACAACTTCAGCAGGCCAAATTCACCATAAAAATCCAAAAACGCAATTTTGGCACTATTCTGGCAATGTAAAACAAGAAACAGAGCAAAATCGTTTTTCTGGCAATTCTGATGCTTATGCTACTTGGTTAACAATCTAATGAGTATCCTATTAGTATTTATAAGCTTACAACCCAGGTGGTCAACCACAGGAGGGTCGAACCACCTCTAAATTCGGCAAATTGCATTAAATGCATCAATAACTAACAAAACAGAGGAACCCAATAAGCACCCTCTTTGGACAACTTAAATCCATTTGTCTTGAGCTTAGTAGCTGGAGGGGGTGATGAAAAACAAAACCCATGTGCTCGATTTGTCCACCACTGGCCGCCAATACCATAACCACCAACTTGCCTTGCATTTTTGTGCAATATTGGGTGTCGGAATGAGTATCGGATCAAGTACCAGAATGAGTGCTAGATCAAGTGCCAGAACAAGTGTCGGACCAAGAAACATGGTGCATTTTGCCCTGTAACAACAGAAAAACATGAATTAACTCTTGGAAACCATAAAATATGGTAAATTAAACTTGATTGAATCACAAAACATGAATTGTACGTACCTCATGCTGATTATATTATTTTACCATAAAATTCTTCAAAAAGCTCCTTTGAAAGATAAAAAACGCATATATACATATGGAAAAAAGTGTATAATAACGTCATGAAGATGATCATGTCTCGGGCCCAACATACTGCCACATCGATGATTTTTCAGGTCCCACTGCAAGCAAAAAGAAGTCATCCCTCGGAACTAGGCTTGTTGAGGAGGGTCGGATTTAGAAGCCTCTCCTTCTTGTTGTGTAGGCTTAGCCTTGTGCCTATTGTGTTGCTTTAATTGTGCTCTTAAGCTACGGTTAGATTGGGTCATCCCATCGACCAACCACTGAAGAGAGTTAACTTTTTCCTGAAGGACTGCATTGTCATGATGAAGGTGTGCATCTATTGTCTTCCTCTCCTCCAATTGTTGGAGAAGCTGATGGTTTTCCCTTTGTATCTCCTCTATAGTTGGGGAAAAATCAATGATCTCTGAGGAAGGATTAGGTCCTTTGAGAGACGTGGTCAATTTATCAATTTTAGGATCAAGAGTGGGCATGGGTGAAGTAGGTGTGATGGGAGATCGGAAAGGTGAGGTATGTTCTGATTTTGTTTTCCTTAGTGGCTCTAATCCATCCGCAGAGACTTCTCTAGGTTTCTTGTGAGGGCTCTCAAGGTCGGAGGATACTTGGATAGGATCTGAAGCAGGTGGAGGCTTTGCATAAGGCTTGGTTCTTATGTTCCAGGTACTCTTTCGAAAGGGTCCCTTACCAAATCGGTTGGCTCCTCTCTTGTTTGTGGGAATGATGGGAAAGTCTTGTTGCATTACTTCATGGGGCTTCTTAGGTGTAGGATCAAGAGAAAATGAAGGCATTGGGGGGTCAACAATAGGCTTCTTTTGGTCTTTGTTCTTGGTCTTTTTCCCCGATGAAGAAGTAGGAATATCAACAAGATTTTGGTATTGTTACGGAAAAGAGGGAGTTTGTACAACAGAGTTTGGAGTTTTTGGAGAGTGAGGCTTGGATGGAGAGATAGTTTTTAGGCTAAGTGGCTTCCTGTCATTCTTAACTGTCAAGTGAGGATTTGCAAATTGGTAGATAAAGGCATCCCAACTTTTCCCCTGCTTCTCTAGTTCGGTAAGAACGGGCAGTTTGATCAAACCGTGGTGGAAGAGACTATTATGGGGGTTGGTCACATTTTTCCTCACTTGAGAGGACATTTTCTCCAAGCTTTTGAGAAAATAAAAAGGGAAGTTTAAAGGTTTATTGAACAGAAAATGAGCCAGCAATCTAAAGTGACAAGCTTTGAAGGTGGAGTATCTACCTTCACATGTAATTAACTGTGTGATGGCGATAAGGGGATTGACCAATTCTGGCTTTATCCACTCCTTATCATACCCTTTTGCTCCTGAAATGCTCTTGAATTCGGGCTTAAACACCCTGTTGTAACTTGAGCGTGGCAATTGATGATTCTTGAACCACCTATCTCCCATTCTTGGAAGTTTTGTTGCAGCAGTAATTGACTCTTCTATGACTTCAAAATTGAGAGACCCTACATGTGATATCTTACCATCAAAATGAGCTACAAATTGCATAGAAATACCATCATCGTGGCCTTGCAAACTCGATAGAAATGGCCCCCATCCAGCACGTAAGAACACTTCCCTACACTGTGTGAATTCTGGAATGGAAAACAAGTCTGCATAGGAAGATGGTTTGTATCACTTGGGCATTGTGACAAGGTTTGAATTCACCAAGAAAGGGCGAAATAAAGCCACACAAAGACACGAATTGGGCATGGTCTGAGTGGAATTGGAACATAGGGAAATTTTACCAAGAAAGGGTGCAAACAAGCCAAGAAATGGAACGGTTTTAACATAGTTTGAGTGTGATTAGAACAGAGGGTGAATTCGGCAGAGGTTGGGTGCAATTCCTTAATGCAAGGTAGAGAAAATGGCAAGGGAAAATGAAACAATAGACTGCCCAGCTCGATTTTGGATGCTCTTATGGTGGAGGACGCTTCCCACATGTGCGCGTGAGATGCCATGTGTGGGAGATTCAAATTCGATGGCAAGCTTGGGAGCAATGGAGTGGTGCATACTTATATCAATGTCCAAGTCTTTTGACTTGGAAATTCGATCATAACCATATGAAGCATCTTTTAATCAATGCCTATAACAAATTTAATTAAATGTGATTGAATTCTAGTTCCCTAGAATCTAGGACAGTTACTGGTATGCAATGCAATGGCACTTCAAACTACACTTTAAACGACATTGCATCTGACACTTCATCTAGCACCTCATCCGGTACATCATCTGGTACTCCTGTGTTAAGTGCATTTTCGCCTCTTTTAATGGACAACCTGCAATTTCAAAGTATTTTTGACAACCATAGTGGTTAATGAGCAGAGGCAGAGTGCTCCATGCTTACTCATTCTTCTTGTATATGACATATAGTGTCAAAACCTATAATGAATGGGTTATAGCAAGCATAAAACATGTATTGTCAAACCTACATCATGCAGCTTGTAATGGAAGATAACCAATAAAGAGTGGCTTGTTAAGCATGAGTTCAGTAATGTATAGCACACAAGAGTTAAGCATTTAAAAATAACATGACTATCAATGTAATAACCTGTATCATAGTAATAATACAAAATTTCTTGCAAAGACTCTTTTCTCTAGGAAATGATCATTTGTCAGCTCATGAACCCCTCCCCCACACCTAAGTATTGTGACACCTCACAATCAAAATTATAGGAAACTAGTTAGTATCCCCCAATAGCCGAAGATTTACAGTATGTCAAGTGTAAATATGAAATTTCACAGATTGGTTCGACGAGACAGTTAGGAGATGGCCCCGCCTATAGGATAAGAGATCCTATATATAGATAAGAATAGGTAGGCAAGAGAGTTTCAAGATAGTCTTAGAGTCATTTCCCAATGGAAAATTGATGAGATTCATTAACCTTCTCTTAACCACACATATTCCATGTCATCTTTGTCTGCAAGTAATGTCGTACATCAGAACAAGTTTAGATTTATTATTTATTTTTGTCATATCATCATCCTCGCTAGGCAGAATGCCCCGCTGCCAGCAAGCATGTTCAGTACTTCGACGGGTTTACCTAGTCATACCACAGGCCGATACCCGCTGCCAGCAAACCTGTTCAGTATCCCGGCGGGTTAGCCTCTTAAACACTCAGAGACTGGCCCTCCATCCTTTAAGATTTTATTATAAGATTGCTTATGCAAGAAGATGGGGGAACAACTCTAAAACAACTTTTCTTCCTTTTTCTTTTTAATTGGGATGGTATTTATGTTAGAGGATGAATTTCCATTATATTTTTTAGTGGTTTTCCCGATGTAAGGGGTACTTAAGCAGACGTGGCCTATCTAAAGATATGATATAATCAAGCTATTTAGTGTGTAGTGGATGCTACCATGGAGAAAGAACAGAAAGGTATCTCTAGGCTCAACTCATTGTCTTATTTTGTAATTATGATGATGTTTCCATGACTAACTGTTAATGAGACCTCCCTGTTACTCTTTGATAAAGACACTTGACTTACTTACTCGGGTTTCTTGGAAAAACTATATGAGAGACCTCTAGGCTTGATAGTTATGGTATCACTTCCTTATACAGTGGTGAAGAGTTTCAAGAGCAATTTCTTTAGAATGCCTTAAAAATGATGATTTTGCAAAAACATGGCTAATTACAGTAAGTCACTATTCATTTGATGCTTTAACAGACACAAAATTCAAGTATAACAATGTTTTGAAGGAAGATCCTTGAAACTGTGTACTCCCGGTGAAATAATTACTTACATAAATATCTAGAATTGCCTTATTAACAAAATACAAAAACTATTTACATATATACAGTGGAAAACTCGAAAAACATTTCAAGAACAAGGGGTAACTTCCCCATCTACTAAGGCCAGTGCCTTGTTAGCTGACATGACCTGTAAAACATATTCTCTGGAAATGGGCTTATGATAAAACTTAAGTTAGTGTCCATTTACCACAAAGGAGACTTGTCCATTTGTTTTAATTTTTACAGCTCCATTGTCATATACAGTATCTACCTCGTAAGGGCCCAACCAAGGAGTGGTAATTTTTCCTTTGAAGATTTTGAACTGGGAATCAAACAATAGGGCCCAATCACCAGGCTGGAAGTGTTTCTTTTTAATAAACTTGTCATGCCACTTGCTCCTCTAGTTTTGGACCAATATTGTCCATTGGATGGCATCTTGCCTGATCTCATCCAATTCATTCAATTGTAGGGATCGTTGCTTCTGATCCTCATCCAAGTTCAATCCTAATTCTGCGGCAATACGGAAGGTCCTTACTTGGAATTCTATTGGAAAAAGTACTTGTTTCCTGTACACTAGCTCATAAGGGGTATGCCCAGTGGTATTTCTCCAGGTAGTTCGGTATGCCCACAAAGCCTCTGGGAGCCTATCAGCCCAATATCAGTGATGTAACTGAACAATCTTGGTCAAGATGGCTTCCAGAACTTTGTTTTTGGATTCTACCTGACCATTGGCTTGCGGGTGGTATGGAGAATATTTACAATGTTTAATCCCATATTTCTCTGTTAGCTCTTTCATCATCCTGGAAGTAAATTGAGTGCCTTGGTCAGTAACAATTTCACAAGGGACACTGAAGTGGGTAAAGATGTATTCATAGATGAATTCAACATTAGACTTCTCTGTGGCCCTAAATAAAGCTTTTGCCTCTACCCATTTGGTGACATAGCCCGTACAAACCAAGATATAGTTCTTCCTATGGGACATGGGTGAAATTGGTCCTACAAAGTCGAGGGCCCATTTTTTGAAGGGTTCTATCATAACTTGGGCCTGCAAAGGCATTTCGTCAGATGATGTAGGTCTACCTATCCTTTGGAAACTATCACAACTTCTCACATACTTGGCAGTGTCTTTGAAAATGCTAGGCCAATAGTAACCTGAATATAATACCTTATATTATGTACGTTTGTCAGAGAAATGGCCACCACATGGCCTATCATGAAAACTTCATAGTATTTCATGGACCTCGTCCTCTCAGACACATCTATGAATAATCAAATCAGGACCTATAAGAAAAAGATCATGACCAACCCAAGAGTAATTAGCACTCTGTGTAATAATTTTCCTCTTTTCATGAGGTGACAAATGAGACAGTAACTTCCTAGTAGACAGATAGTTTTCCATATCTGCAAACCATGGGGTATTGACAGAAAGGGGAAAAGGATGCTCATCTAGGAAACTATCATCTACAGGGATGTCATCATCCTCATTCTTTATTTAGGAAAGAAACTCAGCTACTACATTATCCTTTCTAGGTCGGTCAAGCACAGTAATATTAAATTCTTTTAATAACAAGAGCCACCTAGTCACTCGACCATTAGTTATAAGTTTATTCATGATGAACCTAATGGTGGAATGATCAGTGTGTACAAATACTTCATAACCTGTAATGTAATGATGAAATTTGTTAATAGCATGAACAACTGCCAAGAAATCCTTCTCAGTGACTGTGTAGTTCAACTCAGCAGGGGACAAGTTCTTGCTTACAAAATAAATGACATAGGATTGTTGGTCCTCTTTCTACCCTAATACCCCTTTGATTGCAGTGTCAGAGGCATCAATGGATATATGAAATGGGAGATTCCAATTGGTCCCTCTAAGAACTGGTGCCACAAACATCTTAGATTTCAGGGTTTCAAAGGCAGTTTGACAATGCTCAGTCCAAATAAAATCAACATCTTTTATCAATAATCCAAAAATAGGTGCAACAATCTTTGTAAAATTTTCAATAAACCGTCAGTAATATCCGGCATGTCCAAGAAAGCTTCTCACCTCTTTCTGAGTCTTGGGGGGTGGGAGTCTAATAATGACCTCAATCTTTGCAGGATCGACTTTTATTCCTTTATATGAAACATGATGTCCTAGAACCACTCCTTCAGTTAGCAACATTTTGCATTTTTCATGACTTAGGGATAGGTTCATTTCCTGGCATCTGATGAGGAATTTTTCTAAGTTGTCTAAGGCTTCCTGGTAAGTGTTTCCATAAACTGTGAAGTCATCCATGTAGACCTCCACACAATCATGAATAAGATCAGCAAATATCCCTAATACTACTCATTGAAATGTGGTAGAAGCATTACACAATCCAAATGGTAAGACCCTATACGTATAGGTGCCCCAAGGACAAGTAAAGGTAGTCTTGTCCTAGACCTCGGGTGCTATAAGAATCTAGTTGTACCCGCTGTACCCATCTAGAAAGGAGAAATACTTCTTTCTGGACAAGGTATCTAGAACTTGGTCAATGAAAGGAAGAGGAAAGTAGTATTTTAGAGTGGCCTTATTGAGTTCCTAGAAATCAACACAAATTCTCCATTTCCCAGTCACTTTCTTTGGAACCACTACTAGCAGGGATACCCACTTACTGTCGGAGATGGGATAGATAAATCCAACATTTAGTAACTTTTGAATCTCCTCCTTGACTATGTCTTTGAGTGTTGGGTTCATCCTTCTTTGGGGTTGCCTAACAGGTGTCACTTCCCCCTCGATGTATATATGGTGATGCATGTGTCAGGATGTATACCCTTCATGTAAGTGTATTCCCAGGAAAATGCTCTTGATTGTTCTTTAATGATATCTATTAACTGTTTCTGTTGATCTGTATCTAGCCCGGAGTTTATATGTAAACATTTCCCTAGACTAATCTCATAGGTCATAGTATAAGACATGGTAGACTCATCGATTTTGAAAATAAAAGATGTTGAAGACAAAACAGATGGATCTAATTGTTCTTGAAATTCTTCCCCAAACATGTACTCAAATTTGGGAAACGACTATGGAAAATCCACACATGTAATAGCATAAATGAATTGGTTTAACACATTTTCTGGTGTATGCTCCTAAAGTTCCCTTGCATGGTCACTAGGAAATACGGGTTCTTCCCAGTATTCATTCTCATATGGACATTCAAGCCACCATATATTCTCCATAATAGGCTGAGCTAGAGGGTAAATGGCGAGCTTCTGGATAGAGAGACCATTTGAGATGGTCATTTCTCCTTCTCTACAACCAATAAATGCATTGTCTATGGCTAGCCAAGGTCTTCCCAAAATAATAGGATGGCCTCGGGAAGGATACTTTGAATGAATGACAAGAAAATCTACAGGGTACTCCCATGAGGCTAAAGTAACCATGCCATCATCTAAAATCCCTTTAGGTATAACCCTAGTCTTATCTGCTAATTCCAAAATGGTTGGGGTAGGCCGAAGAAGAGGTTGTAACTGTAATTGTTCCAAGGTAGTAGTGGTCATAACATTGATGGTTGCCCCTAGGTCTATGAGAGTGTTTCTGATGGGGACCTCCTTAATGGTTATGGTCACTATCAGGTTTCTTGGATTCCCATACTTTGCTAGCTTTGGCTTCTCTGATATGTACTCAGAGAGTCCTCCTACCAAATGTATTGTAGGAGGGTCCTTTTGCTTCCTACCTAGCTTCTTGATACACAATTCTTTGACTACCTTACTATAGATTCGAATGTCTTTAATGGCTTGAAGTAGGGGAATTTTGACACAAATATTTTTCAATTCATTCAAAATGTCAAATTCCGGTCGGGTGGTAGGTTTCTCAATTACCAATCGGTCTGGATAAGGAGGGACCTTCACAATTTGTGAAGGTTCATTTTGGGGGAGGGGTTCATGATTCTTTGGGATAATAACATCTTCCCACCTAGTGTTATCTATGGGTTGTTTGGTGGTTTCTTCTTCTTCTTCTTCCCGAATGACTACTGAAGGTCTCTACCTATCTTGAACTTTTCCTGATCTTAGTTGCATTTCTTGTAATGGAATAGGAGTAATGACATATGTCGGGAAGGCTTGCATCTCAACATTGTTAAGAGGTCGAGGGGGCTTATTATTGGGATTCGGCACTGGTTGTGCCGATAATAGTGTCGGTTTTGGAGAGCTTGCATTTTGAAATTGGAGTGGTTGTTGTTGTGGGATAGGAGGTAAAGGTGGTGGAACAAAACCTGGAAAACATTGTGGAGTGTTTGATGAGAACTGAGGATAAGGATGGTTATACATAGGGATAGGTGGAGCTTGAGGATTTCCTTGGTTGTGTCCTCCCCTCCACCCTTGAATCCAAGGATGTTGGTACTGAGTAGACTAGTTTTTCCAATTTGGTGAGTTCCACTATTGTTGTTGATAATAGGATGGAACTTGAGACTGTAGATCTCAATATGTAGGTTGATTCCTAGGCTGCCATGGCCTCCTAGGTGCATAATAAGACTCCCCAGGGTCTCCACTCCTATATATGGCTAATAAACCGGGCAATGAAGGACATTTTTCAGTCACATGGTCTTCTGTACAAAAGCCACAAACTAAAATGTTATCTAATGGGAATTCCCTTAAGGAATGCTTCCTCCTGCATCTTGGGAAATATATGCTCATTGCTGCATTTTCCTTCGCCTGTTTCTTTTTTAATTTAAGGGTATCCAACTGGGAACCTATTGTGCTTAAGATGTCAGTATTCAATTTTTCTAAAAGTTTCCCTATATCTACTCTTGTAATACCAACTAAACTAACTGGTTTTAAGCTTCTATTGTAAGGGTCCCAAACATTCTTTCCTGTTTTGGCTCTACTCCTTGAGTAGTTTTTACACATTTCACATATTTCAGCAAATGGTTTATGAGAGATTTCACCTGATGCCATTAGGTTAAGCACCTCTAGATATTCTTCTGAAATTCCCTTAAGGAAAAGATCCCTAACTGCATCCTCTAGGAGGTCATGGTATTTTGACTTCTGGGAGATATAACCAAATATTTCCATATAGTCTTCAAGGGTCTCGTCTTCTAACTGTTGGACTTTAAAGATGTCATTACGAGACTCTTTGGTCTTGTAGTAGTCTTGGTACTTCTTGAGAAATATGTCTTTCGTGGCTTCCCAAGACCTAATAATGGATTCTCCCAACCCCATGAACCATCTTAGTGCAGAGTCTTTGAGGGTGGCAGGAAAGAGTTTTAATTTATGGGCATCTTGCACATAGTTGTAGATCCTGCACAAGATGTCAAATTCAAATAGGAAGGTGTCTGGATATTCACTGTTTTTTCCATAAAAGGTAGGCAGTGTTGAGAAAGGAATATTCTTCATGTTGACATTTGGAGTGGTGTCTAAAATTGGAAACCCGAAGGTAGTTTCGGTTTGGTTTCTAGTTTCTTCTTCCTCTCTGTGTCTTACATTGTTATGGTCCTCCTGATCATCCATATTGGCTTGGTTTCCAAAAAGAGAGTACCTAAGTGGTTTTATATTTGAAGAGAACAAGGTTTCCCTTTGATGAAAAGGTCTTCCTACTGATTGGATGTCTGGGACTCTACTTGAGCCGGTTGAGATTATTGGTGCCAAAGTTTTTGTGTTAATCTGAGAGATAATTACATTAGTTGCGCTACCAAACAAAAGATTCACCTGTTCAGGGTCTATGATATCTTTAAAATTAGAGTCCCCTGTGTTGTGCCTCTTTTGTCACCTAAATGAGCAAAACAGAGGTGCTTACAAGCTTAGTTGGGTTAGCTAAGAAAGACAGCAGTAAAGGAAAGGGTTAGAAGAATAAACATAAAAGACTAAGCTAAGAATTAAACTAGGAAAGGAAAAAACAATTAAACTATCATGCATAAGGACATAAGAACAAGAAACAAATAAAACTCATGTCACCAATGGAAAGGATTGTATTAGTGAAAATAAAACACCAAAGAGAAAGGGGACTTTGGGTCCCTTCTTCCTCCAAGGGAGGTCTCTTGGACCCCCAAGATTGAGCTCTTCTTACAACTTGGAAACTTGAAAGAAATGGTGAAAGAATCCCAAGCTAACCCACTCAAAAGGTGATGTGGATTGCCCAAATGGAATGGTGCTAGTATGCTCTTGATAAGAAAAGAGGTTTCCCCAAGAGAATAGAAGCAATATAACCTTGCAAATGAATTCCTTGAAAATGTAGTGCACCCATGGCCTTGTTTTATAGCACCACTTTGAGGTATTGTGCAACTAGATTTTAGTGTGAAAAGGGGTTTTTTAGGGCACCTTTAGGTCTTTGACCAACCACCTAGCCAGATCCAGCTGAGATTTGGATGTCAAATCAACTTGGAAGCTGAACCATAAGTGGGTGGGAGGCCGATCACCATCATAAATGCATTGTCCTCAGGTGTGCGTAACTTTTAGTGTCCACAGTCATGCATCGTGCGCATGTGCATTTTTCTTGTGTTTCTTGATGGTGCATGTGCACACACGCCCTGTGTCGTCATAGCACATCTTGATTTTATAACTGGTTGTATAGTTTTGGACCTTTTGGAAATGATTTTTTGGTAATTTTGGTTCATGGGTGAACTCATAGTTGTTTGAAGATGTTGGATTCCTGTAACCAGTTGCGGATGAAATTTCAATGATAACAGATGCCCCTTGATGGATGAGGTTGGGAGAATATAGATAGCCGAAATTCATCAATGTTTCTTCTACTGAGAGTATCGTTGTAAGAAAGAGTGATAGTGAGAGTATCAAGAGTGACCCATTGGAGGGAGAAGGGAACCTATAGGACCCAACCTTTCGTAAGGTGTGGAAAATAAATTGTGTACAAACGAGGCAGGCATGCCCCATGCTCGTTTCATGTAACTCAAAAAAGGGTGTTGTACAGTAACTGAAACTGTGTGTTGATGTAGACAACTGCAGCGCCCTTGGGGGCAGTTTTGATAAAGGCAGAGGACAATTTTGATGAGGAAAAATACTCTGAACAGTAGGCAATGATACCTATAAGAAGTATCACAGATTCTATGGGCATCGATAGCCCAACAAAGTTCATAGGTATTCAACAAATATAAAAAACAACTGCAATAGTCACAAAGTAAGACCCACCGTAACATGAGAAAGTGTTGAAGCCGAATGTTATGGGGGGAAGTGACAACAAAGGGAAATGATGGTTCTCTCTGTGCCATCCGAGACACCTCATTTTAAAGGTAATGAGATTCAAGATATTTTCGCCCTCCTGGAAACTGTGTTGATGTCGACAGAAAGGGAGACGTGACTTTGAGAAGTGGAGGGCTTCATGAAATCTACTTCGACAAAATCATGAACTGATGAGGAACATGGACGAAGTCGAGGAGTAGTGAGACACAAGACTACCTTTGGTTGGGGAGCAGTGTAAAGTGGCAGCAACCGTGAAACTGAATCTAGTGTTAGGGGGACATCTAGATGAGGGTAAATTGTGCCAGAGGCATGACAAAATGGACAAACGCATAGATAAAAAAGGTTTATGGACTTGTAAGATACTCTAGGTTTATGGATAATGTCAGCAAGGGTAGGAGTTTAAAAAAATGCCCCAACCAAGGGTGACATGGGTTGCTTTTCCAGGAAAAGAAGGTCGCTAAGGGTGACGACAAAAATCTATGTAAATGCTAGAAACAAAGGCTTTTTACAATTACCAAATGAATAAAGAATAATTTGGGATGAGTGTACAAATACAGAAATGGGTACCCGGTGCAAGATGGTTGGGCCGGTTAGGGCGCAATTTGCATGGAGAACTGGTGGAGGTTGGGGGCCCCATGGGTGGGTTTCTGTATGAGGTAAATGGAATGGAGGGAAATTTGCAGATGGGAAAATTGATTGTGGATGAAATGGATGGTTAATGATATTACGGAGGAGCAGTCAAAATAGAACCTTGAAGAGATAACCCGGGAGTCCATTGGGAAAGCTAGAAAAATGAGGAGAATGAGTATGTGGTTGATTCTCGAAAATGTGTAAGACTATCGAGAATCCCATCCCTAGGGGGTGAAAGAAGCATGAGTGTCAAAGTGCCAAGGGGGACTATGAATGGGACAACTCATGTGGGGGACAGTGCCACTGGGTGACAATACCAAAATGCAGCGGAGGTGGACAGTATTGCAGAGCCGGATATGAGGATCCTACAGGCAAATTTTAGAGGCTGTGACTAGACATGCAATTGAGATTCAGAGGGAATGATTACATGCCAGTGTCGATCATATACCTGAAGGGGATGTGCTAGTGTGTGATGACCTAGTACTTGCACACATGAAAACCAAATATCTGACATGAACAATATCTGAAAATAAAGGACATATAACAGTTATTTGATCATTTTGAACATGATCAAGCGTACCTGAGTGCATCATGGAAAGATGCTCCACCGGGGAAAAGGGAAAATGATAACTTGATGAAAATGTCTATGTAAGTGGTCGAAGATGGTTCAAAAAACGAAGCTTATGGGCTCCTGTACCAAAAAATGAAAGTGGGGAAAAGGGCTTAGATATGGACGGTGGGTCCATAATGCCATCCCAGTTTCATTGACACTATGGGTGATCGGGAAGTAATTTGGTGGGAAGACATGGACCTCCCCTTTTCTCGAGGACTGATGAATAAATATAATGAATTACATTCACGGGAGCATTGGTATGGAGTGTTGGAGGAAGCTCAGGAGGATATGTGTGGCGTTCCGCAGCTAATGTGTGGCAGATGTATGGGATAGATGGGCAGTGATGAGTGTAATGCCCATATTCTACGCATATGGCACATGTGAAATTGGTTCGTATATGTTTTTTGTGTGTGGTTGATGACACCGTAGTAGTGTGGGATGTCCTTGGCGGAGTGGTAAGATAAAGGTGTTCTTGAGGAAGCTGGATAAAACTGCATATCTCGGGAAGATAAGGAGATTTGTGAGTGGGGTGTCATTTTATTTCACATAAGGGGCAAGGGAGTTGAACTTGGGCAGGTAGTGGAGTGATGGGCTCTTTCTTCTTCTGTCTGCCCCCAACCGCAATGATGGTGCTATTGATTGGGGTTGAGGGTGGTGTGGTTAAGTATTGGAATCTGCCTCGGGATTGCCTCTGAATGAGGAGGGAGGGATGGTTGAGGAACCATCTTGGGTGGATGTAGATACCATACCGGGATTTTCCCCTAGAGGGGGGGGATATATGTGATAAGTGAT
The DNA here is from genome assembly GCA_009831015.1 of Picea engelmannii. Taxonomy (NCBI): domain Eukaryota; kingdom Viridiplantae; phylum Streptophyta; class Pinopsida; order Pinales; family Pinaceae; genus Picea; species Picea engelmannii. The sequence continues at coordinate 65,519 of ML792978.1, read as the reverse complement.
GTGGTGGCGCTCTCAGGGAACTCCTAAGGTAGCATTTCTTCAACTGGTGGAACTTTGATATGGGGAGGGGACTCAGTGATAGAAGTCCTGTCTCTAATGTCTGTTCCTTTAGAGGAAACTACACACACTTGTGCTGAAAAATATGGGTTTAGGAATGGTGGTGCTCCCTAATAAGTGCCCCACATGGATGGGTCTTGGAATAATCCAGGGCCAATTTTGGCAACTAGAAAATCATTCGAGCTAACGCGAATAAGAGGTAGGATGTTATCGATGTTAGTGAAATGGTTAGGCTCATAATGTGTAAGTTGGTCGATGGTGATGATCTTCCCATTATGGGGGAACATCATCGTATGAAACACAAAATAGGCGACTTCCTTCATAGCATACATGTAGTTACGTCTGAACAAGATATTGTAATCAAGATGGGCATTGATAACTTCAATGTCAATGAGGATGGTTTTTCCCCCGAGTTCTATGGGGACATTTTGACAAAGCCCTGTAGAAGATGTTGGTCGACCGTCACAATCTCGAAGGGTGATGGTAGAGGGTACTAGCTCAGGGGAGCCAATTTTCTGCCATATGTGTTTAGACAAGATGTTGGTGGATGCACCTTCATCGATGATACACTGATAAACTGTGGTGTTCCAGATCTTAACTGGTATCTGAAAGGTTATATGGGCAAGAAGACGTGGTTCTCCATTATCTGAATCAAATGTGATCAACTATGTGTCAGCTATGTCGACTTCCCCCAAGGAAGAAAGCAAGGATTTTTGCTGTGATGGATAGGTTTGGAGGACCTCCAACAAAGATATGGTTGTGGGAGACTAAGCTAAGTCATCAACCAGACTCTAATTATGAGCAGCGCTAGCATGAGGGTTATGTACATTCCATTGTAAAGGCATACGTGGTATGTGAGGAATGGGTTTTGCTTTAGGATGTGGAATAATCAATGGTTGTTTGAGGTGGTTGGGGTAGAGTCAGGAGGCATACCATATTGACAGTTGCAGGTTTGCAGAAGAATTTCTTCGTTGGTGAGGAGGACACTGCGATCAATCGAATTACCAGGTTGAGTGGTGCCCGAGTTTGGATATTGCCCCATTTGTGGTGGGGTAGGGTTGATCATTTGTTGGGTGTTCATCACACCTTGGTATGGAATGGGGTTTTTAAAAAAAGTTGGAGGCAGTGGTTGCAAATACTATTATGGGGCTTACTGAGGGGCAGATTGTGTTGGAGGGCCTTGTGAGTTCATGGATGCCCTCATCCATTGGAGATCAGGAATTTGGGGGCAATGATGAGTATAATGTCCATAATCACCACAGATAGTGTAAGGGAAGTTAGTTTGAATATTTGTGTGCTTCCCTTGTCATGGTATATTGTTATTGGTGCCCCCTTGGGGGTCTTGGTATTGGTTGCCCCCAATGGGATGGTGGTGGGGGTCATTCCCGCCTGGTCCTGGATTGTTATTGTGTTGGTTTCTTCCTTTCTTCTTATGAGTCAGATTGACCGTATTCAACTGTTCAAATGTATGAACCTATTGAATGGGAAAGGGATGAACAAAGTTGACGCCAGCATGTGGTTTTCCCGGTGGAGGATTAACCGGCTGGGGAGGACTAGGAAATGGAAAATATGGATTGTTATGTGGATAGGATCCATATGGAATATAGGAAGTAGAGGTACTTACACTACTACTAGGGTTATATCCAAGGGTTGGGTGTGGACCCGTACTAGATTGAAAGACTGGATACAACATGGGTACTGGTGGGGGTGCCCCCAATGACTGAGGGGGAACAACATGATATGATTGTTGGTAAAGGGGAGGGGGGTATTAAGGATTTCCTCCATATTCCGACGGATACAGAGGTGTACCATACATAGTGGGTTGTGGGGAGTATGGATTGTGGTGTGTTGTGGTACCAATCAATCCATCCATTGAGTGAGACATTCCTAGTTTGTCTTGGCCAAATGGCATGAGTCTTGGGGCATCAAGTAGTACTCTATATAAGTATCCTAACTGTGAATAAATGAGTTTGAACTGTTGGGCCTTGATAATGGCTTCTTCTTCTGACTAGGGGAAGGTGGCAACCACATCTTTGGCAAGGAGGGAAACAAGTGATTTGAGGAACCAATTGAGACATTGTTGTGGAGTAGCTTCAGCTTTGCAGAGACTACGTCACCAATGCCATTCATGAATGTGGTCAGCGATGTGCATGGCAGAGGTTTGTTTAAATTATGAGAGTAGTTCGAGGCCATTGTCATGACGAATTGGTAGTTGAAAGAAGGTCAAGAATGCTTTGGCCAAGGATTCAAAGGTCACATGGGACCCAAATTTTTCTTCTACATACCACTTGGTTGATGGGCCAGTGAGTGTATGTTGAAATAACCTCAATCGGATGGAATCATCCATGATGTTGTTTGAAGAACATGGTAGGTGAAAGGTCATGATATGGTTGGCAGGATCATCTCCTACTTTTCCTTCAAACTTGGGGATGTCTGAAGGGAGTTTGGTAGGCATTGTAGGCCATGTGGGGTTGTGCCATATGGGATCATTAGTGAGTTTAGTCAGATCTGGTATGTTGAGGGAGGCTAAATATGGCATATGGGGTGGTGGCATAGGATTAGTTCCATCCATAGTGTGAGTGTTTTGAGTACCTGACCCTTGGAGGGGACTGGGTGGGTTTGTACTTCCCCCTTGAGAGGAAGTTGGCCCCTCGCTTCCGTGTAAAGGAGAGGGAGTGGAAGGTGGACCTTGGGAATTGAACCCAAGTAAGGTGGAACCAAGCAAAGATAATCCCAAGACAGTGGCACTCACAGGAGTGTGAGAAGGTGGAGTCGATGAGTTGGCAAGACTAGGAACTTCCCCTAGGATAGGAGGGAGATTTAGCAAGCGTCTGGAATGATGAGGGTTCTGTGGATCCCCTATGATGTCCAACTAGCTTAGTGAATGTGTGTGAATGGTGGTGAGAGTAATAAATAAACAAGAGCTTTTGCTGCAATTTTTTGAACTTTACACCATATATATCCAAATCAAATGTAATCAGAAGTGCATCATACATAAAGTGTTTTGATAAAGAAGCATATATGTGGATAGGTGGATTTTTTCTGCTCGAGGGAACAAAGAAAATAAATTCTCGTGTCCTAAAAGATGTAACATCCTTCCTCTCAAAATAGCACTGGACCTTCCAATAGCACTCGACAATGGGGTCTGAAGCCACCATAAGAGAAACTAGTGAAGGATGAAGCAATCAGTTATAATGAGGGGTAGAGGGGGCATATCCTGAAAGAACTGGTGATATTTCCCAATAGCCACACAAAATCCGATCAAGGTGCAATTGCAGGCCACAATTTCCACCTAGGTAGATGTCCTAAAGTTTGGTCACTAGGTACCTTGGTCAAAGTGCAGCATTTAGATTTTTGGCCTAAGAAATGGGTCATGGGATGGATCTCATCCAAGAGGTGGGTGCCTCAAGGGGGGACGCAGAAAACAACCGGACCTCGGCCTTCAACCCTTCACGGGCATCTCCCTGCCTTATGGTGTTAGTAACACTTGACTTGGAGGATTTAAAGTTCCCTATTTGACAACTTCTATTTTTTTGAAAATGTGAGAACCAGATAATGAGTTATTTGGATGCCTATCCCTGAAATCCTACCTAGACTAAAAAATTTATTTTGGCACCTCCTGTGGAAGAAAACTTAGTGAGTTTTTAGAAAAAATTTAAATGTGGTTTGTTTGAGAGATTGGGGGTGTGAGCCAATCTTGTTGAAATTAAGTGGGAGTGGATAGTTTCGTCAAGAAAAGGGTGGGGTGTTTCATAATCCCTTTGGAGGAAACTTACTTCAACCTCCACGTTTCGAGATGAAAACTATGTGAGAGAGAAGTGACTTTTGTGTGTGAATGAGTGAAAGTGTGCCAATTTTTTAATGAATTAGGTGTCACCTTGCTGCATGTGGACTTCGCTTGGTCCTTACAAGTCTTTGATTACCTATTTAGCTAAATGTCATTGGTACAACCTTGTGGAATTCAAAACTCCCTAGGAAGCTAGCATGTGGACATGTGGATCATTTACTATTCCTTTAACTCCCTAATGTGATTTAATCTAAGAAAGTAAATTTCAACACTATCCTATATTTGTGGCATGTGGGCATGTATGGGCCCGTTACAATCTTGAGATGTGTTTGAAAAATAAACTAAGAGGAGTCCCGAGGGGGCTATTGTCCTCTCCTAAAGATTTTATCTTTCTAAGGGAGATGAAATTGTCTTTCAACCTCTTTCTGATTCTCAAGATCACTTTGGAGCGCGAGAGAAGAGCATACTCAACATTTGATATCCAATTTCTAGTCCCAATGCAAGTTTTATATGTGATGTAGAATGATTCCAACTTTTAGTCAAAGAAAGCCATCCATATGGCGAAATAAAAAGAAAAAAGAGGAAAAATAATGATTTTTAACCCCTAAGTGCCTATGTGTTTTGACTAATGCCTTTATATGAGAGGGAATGTTAGTGTGGTGCAGATTACAACATGCATGGAATTATCTTTAAGAAGGTTATGGTCCTTCAATAGATCATAAAAAATATTACAATGTGTACTTTTTGCACAGGTGTGCGGGTTTCAGACTAGACAGAGGCGCTCTGAGTGCCAATGCACGAATCGAAAAAGATTTTTGAGTGTAGGTGCGCAGAAGGCGCGGAGTAATGCAGTGATTTTGGTGCACATGTGCATGATGCGCGACTGTGGGCCAATAAACCCGCGCACAACTGTCACACGACCGTGAAGAAAATCCTGGATGGAATTATCTCAATGTAGCTTTGAATTTGATGTTTTGCAGGTCATCTTGGGCCACTTATGGTACCTGTAGGTTAATTAAGTAAAAAACAAAGATAAAATAACCCAAATGGGGTAGGAAATTGATACCTTTCCCCAGTGGAGTCACCAATCTATTGTGCCTCTTTTGTCACCTAAATGAGCAAAACAGAGGTGCTTACAAGCTTAGTTGGGTTAGCTAGGCAAGACAGCAGTAAAGGAAAGGGTTAGAAGAATAAACATAAAAGACTAAGCTAAGAATTAAACTAGGAAAGGAAAAAACAATTAAACTATTGTGCATAAGGACATAAGAACAAGAAACAAACAAGACTCATGTCACCAATGGAAAGGATTGTATTAGTGAAAAGAAAACACCAAAGAGAAAGGGGACTTTGGGTCCCTTCTTCCTCCAAGGGAGGGATCTTAGACACCCAAGATTGAGCTCTTCTTACAACTTGGAAACTTGAAAGAAATGGTGAAAGAATCCCAAGCTAACCCACTCAAAAGGTTATGTGGATTGCCCAAATGGAATGGTGCTAGTATTATCTTGATAAGAAAAGAGGTTTCCCCAAGAGAATAGCAGCAGCATAACCTTGCAAATGAATTCCTTGAAAATGCAGTGCACCCATGGCCTTGTTTTATAGCACCACTTTGAGGTATTGTGCAACCAACTTTTAGTGTGAAAAGGGGTTTTTTAGGGCAACTTTAGGTCTTTGACCATCCACCCAGCCGGATCCAGCCGAGATTTGGATGTCAAATCGACTTGGAAGCTGAACCAGAAGTGGGTGGGAGGCCGAACAACATCATAAATGTGTTGTGCTCAGGTGTGTGCGGCTTTTAGCATCCACAGTCATGCATTGTGCGCATGTGCAATTTTATTGCGTTTCTTGATGGCGCATGTGCGCGCAGGCCCTGTGGAGTCATAGTGCATCTTGATTTTATAACTAGTTGTATAGTTTTGGACCTTTTGGAAATGCTTTTTTGGTAATTTTGGTTCATGGGTGAACTCATAGCTGTTTGAAGATGTTGGATTCATGTAACCATTTGCGAACGAAATTTCAGTGATAACACCCTGGTGGTGGTGTAAAAGAAAAGGTTGTATTGTTTGGTTCTATGGAAGACTCAAGTGGTCTTGCCTCCTGTCCTAATATGATTGATGCTTCAATTTCTTATTCTATAGTGCTCCCTGTGTTAGTCCCTTTAGAGACTATTTTAGCTCTTTGAGTCGAGCTAGCTCCTGTTTTTTGGTATCAGTCTGTGGATTTTATAAGCGAACCGTTCCTTCCCCCAAAGAGATTGAAAGGAACCTTGGTTTAAAGGTCTGATTTTGATTTAATGTATCTACCTTGTGGGTCTCTAGGCCTATTCATGAAAGAAAGCAAAAACAAAAAGAAAAAGCTACCATTTGATTCCTAGGTCTATTCATGCAAGCAACAAAAAGAAAAACTACAATTGGGTTTGGGGGAACCTGCTATAGCAGATGCACAAGTTCTTACCTTTCGTCTTAAATTTCCCCCGCCACCAAGCTAATGCTAAGGTATAGAAATGATCTAATTCTTAATTACTTCTTACCTTAAGACAACTCCTCGGCGATGGCGCCAAAATGTTAGGTGTTTTATATGTACTAAAAAATACACTAAACTACCCTCAATTAAATTTTCAACCCGGGGTAAGTAAACTTAGAGTTGTAGAAAAATATATGCCAAAGGTAAAAAGGTTGGTAGGAGTGTAGACTAACTAAGGAAAGCAACTATCTAGGGCTAATCTACTCAAGAAAACCTATCTAATGAACAAACCCTACTAAGAAAATTGAAACTAGGTAACCTAAGTACTTTTGGGCCAAGGACTGATGGATAGTTCCTAAGAAAGCGAATGAAAACTCTATGTAAAGAAAACTAGTTTATGACAGTAAGCAAAGGTAAACTACTAAGCATACTCAACAAATGATGAAAGCAAACTACCTTTAACTTGCCAACCTACATTCAATGAGAAACTACCCTATGAAAGAAAATAAATAAGCAACTAAGCAAAAGCACCTATATAACCTATTAAAGAAAATAGACAAGCAAGAAAAAACACCTAACTACCCTACTAAAGAAAATAGACAAGCAAGCAAAAGCACCTAACTAACCTATTAAATCAAATAGACAAGCAAGCAAAAGCATAAAGCAAAAGACAAGTAAGCAAAGACTTCTCATTGAACAACTACCTAGCCTAAGAGGCAAGTGAACTAAATGCCTAATGCAAAACTATTTCTCTTGTGTGAAAGGAAATTTAAATGATCAATGCAATGCATGAAAGGAAATCTATTCTATTGAAAGAAAGAAAGACTATCAACTAAACTTATGAAAACAAGAAACTATCTCTTCTAATCTACGAAAGAAAGAAACTATCTTTAATCTATGAAACACTCAATGTAATGTTGGTGGTTGTGTGAATGCCTTCGGTGGTGATGGATTATATCTCAATGACACTTGAAAACAAAGGACAGTTCTAATGGTATACGCTCAATACTACTTTCAATGGAAAAATGAAAGGTGTGAAGTAAACAGTCCAATGAAAACTTAGCCATGATAAAAGTAATGTTAAATACCCTACATATTCATGTATAAACCATCAACATCATGATGAGATCATCATTATCTAATTAAGAAATTCAATTGCATCTTAATCTATGAAAAGAAATTGCATGGAAGGAAACTATACTATGTCTAGTTTAATCATCCAAGCTATGATAAGAAAATGACTAAAAACAAAAATTGAAAACATGATATTAAAAAGTGAATTGACAATTACATTTAACCAATAACTAAGAAAGTGAAATCTATCTAAAACTGAAGTAAGCAAGCTATGATTCAAAAACTGGAAGCAAATCTATTCATCCATCAATCTTTGTCAGAAGAAACCCAAATTAAAACTCTATTCTATCTAATTAAAAATATGTTCTCAACTTATCTATAAAATCATAAAATAAAGCACAATTTAACATCTAACTGCGTGCAGGGTTAGTATAGTGAGAGAAAGACTTGCAAGCCTTTTCTAATCTATGAGATTAATGCATGTTAATACATCTCATCATTCTAACCTGTAAAAGAGAAGCAAATCAGTTAAGCTACAACAAATTAATTAACTAAATAAAAATATGCATGTACAACATATAAATAAAGAGCAATTAAATTAAGAAATGTATAAATCAACATGAAGAGAGTTACTAGACTACTGGTGGCCCCCCCCATCAAGTCGTGGTCACTCTCTAAAATCACACCATGACTTCAGCAGGCCAAATTCACCATAAAAATCCAAAAACACAGTTTTGGCACTATTCTGGCAATGTAAAACTAGAAACAAAGCAAAATCATTTTTCTGGCAATTATGATGCTTATGCTACTTGGTTAACAATATAATGAGCATCCTATTGGTATTTATAAGCTTACAACCCAGGTGGTCGACCACGGGAGGGTCAAACCACCTCTAAATTCAGAAAGTTGCATTAAATGCATCAATAACTAACAAAACGGAGGAACCCAATAAGCGCCCTCTTTGGACAACTGAAATCGAGTTGTATTAAGCTTAGTAGCTGGAGGGGGCGATGACAAACAAAACCCATGTGCTCGATTTTTCCACCACTAGCCGCCAATACCATAACTGCCAACTTGCCTTGCATTTTTGTGCAATATTGGGTGTCGAAACGAGTGTCGGATCAAGTATCAGAACGAGTACTGGATCAAGTGTCGAAACAAGTGCCGAACCAAGAAACATGGTGCATTTTTCCCTGTAACAGCAGAAAAACATGAATTAACTCTTGGAAACCATAAAATATGATAAATTAATCTTGATTGAATCACAAAACATGAATTATATGTACCTCATGCCGATTGTATCATTTTACCATAAAATTCTTCAAAAAGCTCCTTTGAAAGATAAAAAAACGCATATATACATATGAAAAAAAGTGTATAATAACGTCATGAAGATGATCATATCTCAGGCCCAACAACCTGCTAATGGAATCCTGCCATAAATCTGTCTTCTTCAAGTTTGACGAGCTGGGCAAGCCTCTCACGAACAGCACCAGTGTCATTCATGTCTGTAAATGCAACAATTCTTAAGCTCGATACCAAGTACTCTATCGAGACAACAACTTCAAGACCATACACCAACTTGAAAGGGGTCTGCATTGTTAATTTATTACAAGTGGTTCTATAAGCCCATAGTACTGCTGGTACTCTTAAATCCCAGTCATCCCTGTTCACATTGCAAATCTTTGTCAATGTTGTCTCCAAGATTTTGTTGAATGCTTCAACTGTTCCGTTTGCTTGTGGATGGTAAGGTGTACTCTTCTGATGGTGGACTGCAAATTCTTCAGTCGGGGCCTCAACTGTCTTGTTGATGAAATGAGTGCCTTGATCACTCATTAGGGTCTTAGGGAATCCAAACCTGGTTATTATGTCATCAAATATAAAATGTGTGGCTGTAGTTGCACTACAATCCTTGACTACTCTTGCTTCGGCCCATCTAGTCAGGTATTCTGTCGCAGTGATAATATACCTTGCTCCTGTGCTCTTTCCTGGTGGGTTTACAGGCCCCACAAAGTCAATGGCCCATTTTTTAAATGCTTGTAGGGTCATCTGCAGTGCTAGTGGCATTTCATCTCTTCTGGATGGTTTTCCAACTCTCTGGTATACATCACAGGCTCTGGTATACTCTTTAGCATATTTGTGTAAAGTAGGCCACCAAAGGCTATCTCGTAGAACTTTCTGCGTAGTTTCTTTTCCTGCATAATGTCCTCCTTCAATGCTCTCATGAGATTCTGTGAGGATCAATGGGCGCTCTACCTCCATCACACATCTTCATAGTATCTCATCGGGTCCCATCTTATATAGCTGACCAACTATTAGTGAAAATTTTGCAGCGCGCACCACTAGTTGTTTCTTCTGGGAAATTGTATACTCACTTGGAGCCATTTTTGTTGACAGGAATTGGACTATGTTTGTGAAGTGGTTATACATCTTCTTGATGGCAAGCAGTTGTGCATTCGGTAGTGTATCCTCTAGATTGGTGGGTTCTTCGCCATGTTCCAACCTCGACAGGTGACCAGGTCCCTTGTTCATTCTTCCTGGCCTAACTATGATCTCAAAATCATATTCTTGAAATAGGAGAAGCCATCGGCATATTTGCCCCCCCAACACTATCTTGTTGACTAGATACTTCAGCACAGAGTGATCAATAGACATTTTAAAGTGTCCTCCTAGTAAGTAATGGCGAAATTTTTGCAGCGCTTACACCATGGCTAATCCTTCTCTCTCTGTAGTAGTGTAATTGATTTTAGCTGTAGATAGATTTCTTCTAGCAAATTCTAATGGATGATCAATGTCCCCTTCTCCAAGTTGTGTTGGTACTGCTCCTAATGCAATGGAAGATGCATCAACATGCACATGAAATTGCTCCAATCTGGAAAGACCAGAATAGGAGCAGTCACCATCTTTTGTTTCAGTGTATCGAATCTCTACTTGCATTCTTCTATCCAACCAGACTGAAAGTCTTTCTTTAATAACTTCTCCATTGGTGCAGTAATCTAAGCATATCCTTTGATAAATTTCCTATAATAACCAGTATGTCCTAGCGCAGTGCGTAGTTGTTTGACTGAGGTAGGAGGTGGTAAATCAACTATAATTGCAATTTTGGATGGATCCACCAACAATCCTTGATTGCATACAATATGACCTAATAATACTCTAAATGGTGAGAAGAAGATGCACTTCTTCAAATTCAAAGAAATTTGACATTGCCTGCATTTATCCAACATTAGCCTTAGACATTCAACATGATTTTTCAGCAAACTAAAAATAGTCCAGTCATCAAAATAGGCTTCTAAAAACTTATGAAAAAATTCTTTGAACGCTTCGACCAACACCCTAGAAAATATGGCTGGGGAATTCTTCAGTCCAAATGGCATCATTGTGTATTGGTAGGATCCCCATTCTATGGAAAATTTGGTCTTGTGGTGGTCCTCCTTGGAAATATGGATCTAATCGTATCCTGAAAACCCGTCTGTAAAAGAATATACCTCCTGGCCTCCCACATTGTCTAATACTTCATATGTGAATGGTGTAGGGAAGGGGTCATGTAAACAGGCATCATTCAACTTTATGAGGTCCACACATATTACTACCATAGGGATGATCCACTCAAACTCCTTGACAGGTTCGATAATCCCTACTTCCAGCACTCTGTCGAGCTCAATATTCACTTTTTCCTTATACTTCGGGTTCAATCTATAGGGTCTTTGCTTGACTGTCTTTGCATCTGGTTTCAAAGGTATTCTTATTTCTCCCATGGGTCCTTTGATACCTTTCATATCAGTGAACTTGGTCGGAAATAAGTCCTGATACTCATGCAGTAATTCTGTAATTTTTTCAATCGTAGCAGCATCCCAATAATCTCCGACATTGGCAAGTTTCAGTGTCTCCTATGTTCCAATATTAACTTTCTTTATCTTTATCGGTTGTCCAATGAATGGTAGTTCAACTCCTGGTCCTTCCACATCCCTGTGGCCTTCTGTCTCAGCAATGTTTACCTTCCTCAGATCATCATCTTCGTCGACATTAATGTTGTAACATCCTTGTAATTTCTGGAATGGCGTAGTCCATTCACCCTGTTCTTTCTCCATAGGGAGGCTAGATGAATCTTTAAATACTTTCTGCCTCACAGTCTTTAATGCTTGATCTACTGAGGGGAATTCACTTTCAAATAAAAAGGTGGTTACAAAATTCTGAAGCATACCTTCCCAATCTGTGGTGATAAGGCGCAACTCTGCTTGAAGGTACCAGTTAATAGGGGTCATATCCAGCATGTTAATTAATATGTGTACCCATTGTTCTATAGGAATGTCACTCCAGGCCTCTTTGCAGCTTCGTACATGGTCCTTTGGGCAGCTTCGACCTGTGTCCCTCACTTCGTGGCTTCCTACTTGTGTTGAAAATTGCGTTGTCATCAAGGTTCGACATTGTGTCCAGTCTGTGATATTGCTTTTATGTGTTCCCCACCATCTTGCTGGTGTAGATTTCAGAGCCTCATCCATAGACAAGATCCTCTGTTGTGCTGGTACAATTGTTTCAAAGTCCATCAAGAAGGATTCTAAAGGATTCAAACCATCAAAGGTAGGTAAGTTACTTGTTGTGGTACCAATCCAGCAAACTTCTCTAGTCAAGCAAGCACATCTCCTTGTGGATACTTCATACATCTGGTTCTGCCAGTTCTCCAACGCTTCTTCTGAATCTGATGAACATGCGCTATCACTTCGCCAGCTTAGATTCTCATCGACAGTAGGGTTAATGTAATCCTATTGTATGGCTCTTAATTTGTAGATGTTTTCCATCTCATATGTGTAGTCTTCTTCTCTGATGGGCTCTATATACCGCGGACCTTCATATGGATCTAAGGGTGCAATGACCCTAAGGCCATATCCTTCAAATGTCATGCATCTTTTCTTTAAATCGACCACAGTTGAATTGTTGAAGGCCCAATCAATTCCTAGTAATGCAGGGTAAGGGCAGCTATCATCAACAATTTCAATTACCTTGAAGTCTGCAAAGGTCCTAACTCCATGAATGTCTGCGAGAACATGCTCCAATCATCCAAATGGGCTGACAGCTTGCTGATTAGTCATGTGAAGCCTGATAGGGGAATATATCAACTTGGGTTTTCCCATCAGTGCCCAAGTTTTCTTCGTCATGACATTGACCTATGATCCTAAGTCGAGGACCACATAGTCTATATCATACTCTCCTATTTGAGCATTCAAATGCAATTCTTGTTTGTTATTATCTTCTTAGCAATCTAGTGTACTACCCTATTCAACAAGGGGTCTATCTTTCCTAGCTCATACTACCTAATTAGGTTCTGTAACTCTTGTATATATTTCTCATCCTGAAATAATTTAAGACAAGTGTACAAAAAGTCGATGAGCATACTTACCTCTTTTTTTTCTTTATGCGCAACCAATTGATCAAATGCCTGAGGAATTATGTACTCTTTTACTTCTGGTTATGCTCTAGATGAAGATCCTTGGTTCCTCTTGAACTCTTGTCTTGCTTCCTCAAAGATTTGTCTTTTTTTCTTCGCATCAAAAGCCTGAGTCTTCTCCTCATCTTTCCTGATACCTGACTCTTCTGCAATCTTTCTTTGGGTTGTTTTATCCTCTCCTGTAGCAACACATCCTCGGGTAATGACAAGGACTCTAGGTTCAGTTCTGTGAGGTTCAGCATATATCAGTTGTACTTATGGGTTTTGCTGGGGTCCTCGTCTTTCCTGAAGCATAGCCAGTAGCACAAGGCATTCTTCTATGACATGCTCGAAAGAGTTACAATAACTATAGGTTGTGAAAGGGTTCTGACAATCCCTTGCTAAGTGTCCTGGCTACGTGCAGTTATAACATATTATTTTTCCTCAGCCTCGACCCATACCTCCTCCTCGTCCTTGTCCTCTGTATCCACCATGAGGAGTGAATCTTCCTCTCCCTGGAGAGTTGTACTACGGAGTATTTCCTTCTTGTTGTACTTTGCCCTGAATCTTGTATATGTCTCTTGACCTTTCATGCAAGAGATCATAAGCTCTACAATCTTGATCATCATGCCCTACTGATTTACAGAATGTGCAGTACAAGTTAGTGGGTGTCTGAACATACTTCTGCATGTAATAGCACTCACCTGGGTGATGCCTATTTCTGCACACATCGCACCAAGGCAGGTTAAGTTGCTTCAAGGGAATTGGCACTCTGGAGGCCAAATACTCATGGAATAAGGGACAGTGCTCCTTATCATGACCTTCTGATCTACATCTCACACACCAAATATCTTCCCTTTTGTCTTTTCCCTTATATTTCTTCATATCCTCAACCTGTAAGGACAAACTGGTTAGCTGAGTCAAGAGCTGTCTCATGTCTGAGCTCGATTCTCCCATAGGTGTTGATTCAAGATTCATGGCGATTTCCAAAGCTTCTGCCTGTGATGCAGTCTTCTGTTGCATTATAGGGACTCTGATGTGTGGTAACAACACAACGATGAACCATTATTTGTTCTGTTCATCGGGGATCTGAAAATTTAATCGGTCTATCAGGGTCTTGAATCTCTGGTTGAACTCCCAAACAAGTTCTGCTACCTTTTATTTGATCTCTTTTAGCTCTGTAATACACTGTGACTCCGACTTAGGTTTCTTAAACTCTACAATCAACATATTCTTGATCTTTTTCAGTGGCTTAGGTTGCGCCAGTCCTTGGACAAGCTTCATGTACCAGCTCAATGCGTGGTCCCTTAGCGTAGTGCTGAACTGGTTTCTCTTGAAGGCTTCATCGGTGATACTTTTAATGTTCCATATGGCTTCACACAGAAACCAATGTTGATCTAGGTCTTCAGATCCATCTCCTTTAAAGATAGGGAGCCTCATTTCATCTGCCATAGAGTTGACTAGGATTTTTGTCTGAGTAGATGCTAAGCTACCAGTAACAGTGCTCTGAGGACTCTAGTGGTTCTGACTATTCTGACCACTAAGTACTATTGAGAAAATAGGAAGATTAATGTTACTTACTTCAGTGGTATGCACAGTTCCTGAGGTCTTTGGCTCGCTTTGGCGAAGTTCTTCATCTTCCCCTTCTTATGTTCTAGTGGGCTCTGAATGTTCTTCGTCAGTTAGATCTACCTCTTCTCCACTGTAGAAACCCTCTTCTCCGTAGTTTTGTTTAAACAAGTTCTCAAGGTGAACCCCTCAGAATAATTTCCCACTCCAGGTATGCCCTGCTTCTGTGTCACTGTCATTGTCTGAGATCTTGAACATTAGCCCTTTCAGGTCTGACCAATCTATTGTATCTTCAAGATGTGGTTTTCATGCAAGAGCATCTTGATCCTCAGCTTCAGAAAGTGAAACAAAATTCCTCTAGGTCCTTTTAAAAAGTATCTCTCGACTTGGCTATACGATTATGTTCTGTCAACAACAAACCCAGTGATATACCCTCCAATGGTGTTATCAAACCAATGATCTACTTCTCTAGATACAACGTTGTCAACTCTCTTGACCTTCTGGATCAGTACTGACGTCCAAACCACATGAGGTCTAGATCTAATCTCGAACTGGGTATCGGTTAACCTAGCCAACCATTCAAACAATTCCTAGTGGATTCCCCCAAAGAAGATCTCATGAATGTTGGTGAATATGTATCTTTGTAGCCAATCTTCATTATTCAGTTTAGGGTTCTTGTTCTGGGCTTCAACGAAGTCCCTCTCTTGATCCTCTATCCACTTTTGAATCTCAGTCTTTGATGGGAACCACCTTGACATTCCCTTGAATAGATTCTTGTCCCAGCAATAGAACCATTTGTTGGCACATGGGCAGACCTGGGTTTCACTCCAAGAGAACACCAACAAGCCCTAGCTACTGACCCTTTCGGAAACACCTGCAAAACAGATGCAGTCTCACCCGAAGAAACTAAGAGGGGGGTTGCAGGACAAAGGTGTCTATGACCAGAGGAATATCAAGTAGAACTAATACACAATAATGTAGCATCCATATATCTCTTATCAGCTAGATCTATTATGCGCAACTATACGTATGATCTAACACAATAATGCAAATAACAATATAACAATGACAAAGATCTAGGCATCAACCACTCATACAGCAAAAAATATACATGAGTCACCCTCTCTCTAGGGCTACATCCATAGAACTGTGCTTATGACATATTAAGGTAAAGCTTATAGTTTTGATCTGCGCTCTTAGTCAACAGATCTTCTCTCTCTTCTTCTATCTTTCTCCCACCTTCCTGCGCACCCAGTTGCAGGACTTGATCTTCACACCCAACTGAAGATCTTACAATACGAGAAGGCTCTCACTCTCAGCACTCCTCTCTTTCACAGTACAATAATCTCTCAATCAATATCAATACCCAACCTTAGTACCGACCCGAACTAGGTCCTCTTGACCTCTATTTATACATTATAGTCCCTCACTGACATCCTTAGGTCGAACCCTAGGTGTCAAAACCCAAATTACCCAAAACCCTAGGTATCTAAAACCCTAGGTCAACTTGACCCGCGTTTTTAGGGCTTCACCAGCCTGTCTTTCCTCCCTTATCGCGCGGTGCTCCAAAGTATCCAATGGTGGATTTCTCTACTTGTTGAGTTGTCTATCATTATTTTCTCTTGTTGATCTATCATCTCTGATATCCCCTTTCAACGGCTTGCTTTTTCGTGCTTCGCTCCATCTTTTCTGCTCTTTTGCTTACTTCGACCCAGGGACAGTCACTGTGTCTTCCGCATAGTTCATGTTTGACCTTTTCTTCCTCGATCTTCGCTCTCTTCCATCACCAAGGGACAACACCATGGCTCTGGGAGTTTACATGTCTTCTTTTGGAAGTTACTTAGGGAGTAAAAGTCTCCATGCAAGTTTTTTGTTTTTGTTGAAGTATTTTTTGGAGACTTGTGATAGCTCCATTCTACTTCAACAACTTTGTCACTTAGATCACATTGATGTGTATGGTGTTACAACCTCTTCAATAACTTGTTTGTTGGGATAATTTCAATTGGTTTTGAGAATTCATATGATCCTATATGGATTTGGGTTCTACTTATTTGACTCGCTGATTTCATAATACATCTACCACTCTTTACCTTATCAACATCAACAACATCGACTACAACACCAACATTTTTTTCTATATTGCTTGATAGCATTAGATGCCAATGCTTCTTAGGTTAGGAGGAATGACAAGGATTCAAATCCATATGATTTTCATATGTATTGTCATCTCCAATAATTATGATTAGGATATTATTATTTAGAATTCATTTGTCGAATCCTTTTGATTTCCTACTCATAGGGACCAGTTGAGATTTTTATGGGAATGGCTGAGATATTTCCTCAACCTATTCCTTATTTTGGTGTATAGATCTTATTTTGTTGGATTTGGAGATTTTTTCTCTCCTTAGTTGCTTGAGTTAGTTTACCTCTTATAAAGCTATATAAGCTTCTTATTTGATCAATAAAAATTAGTCTCGGTTTTTATTCAACATTTTGTGTATGAACTTGGATTTATTGAGTGTGATTTTCCCACTTCGTGGGGAAATCCCATATCAAATGAGAAACTAATAAGGCATGGTTTATGGTGGTAGGAGTTCCCGAATGTGAATTCATTGGTTTCTTAGAGATACCTGGAACATTATATGCAAGAGGTTTTCTTTGATTCCCATTTGAGGAGGATGGTTGTTTGGAACCCATTTTGTCCTTAACCATTTTCCATTGTTCTTCCTTGTCAGAGTTTTCTTGAGGTCGAGAAAAAAAATTGTAATCCTTTGCAAAATTCCCATATTCATGGAATTTTTTAAATTTAAAGGGAAAATGTTTGCAATTCATCTTATGCACATGCTTCCAAGTATCAAGCATAAGAAGAATAGCTTCCGACATACATTTTTCTGAATCAACTTCAACACAAATCCTTGTGCATGCAAACATATTTTATTTTGGTTCAAATTTATGAATGTAGTTCACCAATGAATTCCATGTGCTTCAAGGAGAGTTTTCATTCCAAAAACATAGAGATAAATAGAGAAAACAAACCCAAACATGAAAAGGTAAAGGGACATCTAACTCAAGATTGAATTTAGTGGTCCATTGATTCAATTACATCCCTTTGGTGCCAAAGAAGTGAGGTCCATTTATGAATATTACATCCCTATAATCCTTTTTCTCAAAAAAAAAAAAAAAAAAAACACTTTGCAAGGTACCGGATGTATTATAATAAGCAGAAACAAAAATATTTCAACAAATACCAACAGGACAACAAAATATAGAGAATCACAAAACCAAAATGATACCTTTATTGATAGAAAGCCAAGTTCACTTACCTCTTCAAGGGGGAAACCTCCAACAGAGGAGAGCTATATTACAATAGTTCTCAATACAAGACTTCCCCATACCTTCTACTTCTATTTATACAAACTCTATCTTCTAAAGAACATTCTAGGGGAAGATCCTTCTAAAAACGGAAGCTTCTATTCAATATTCTTACATTAGACTTGTTCACATTATTGTATAGGCCTTATTTACTAATGTTGGCCTTTATTACATAGAAAACATATTACTCTATCTACATGAGGGGTTAGGGAGGTTAGGTCTCTAACATGCCCCCCCCTTGAAAAATAGCCTTGTCCTCAAGGCTTGAGATGGGGAAATTGTTGTAGAATGGTAGTCATCTCCAAAGTGGAATCTTTTGGAGGTTTATCCTTCCACTGAACTAAAACTCCATTGATGGTGCATTGATGAATATGACACTCACACTAGTCCAATACTGCTTATGGTTGCAACCAAATGGATCCTTGTTTATCCAACTCAAGGAGATTAGTTTGAGCCTGACACTTTGTTCCAATCACTTTCTTTAAGCATGAGACACAGAGCATATGATGGAACTTAGAATGACTGGGAACAGATAATTGGTAGGCCATGGGACCCACTCGCTTGAGAATTGAATAAGGACCATAGAACTTGGGGGAAATTTTTTGGCAGTGTTCAAATTTGAGTGAAGTTTTCTTATAAGGTTGTAGACGAAGAAACACCTAATCCCCTTTCTGCAAATTGATGTTCTAAATGACCCTAATCTGCTTGTTACTTCATCTGATTCTGATCCATGACCAAATGTTATTTGAGTGTACAAAGAATAGTCATGCGGACTATAAGATTTTTTTTTATCTATAGAACCTTGGAGACACCTAACATGTATGAGAGAACCAATGATGGATTTTTCCTGTAGACTACTTCAAATGGATTCATACAAGTGGTGGTATGGTAAGAGGTGTTGTACCACCTTTCCACTAGCAATAATCACTGATCCTACTAAGTTTTTCGGTCAGAAACAAAACACCTCAAATATGTTTCCAAACAATTATTGACAACTTCAATTTGTCCATCATTTTGGGGATGATATACGGTGCTGAGATGCAATTGGGTTCCTTGGACCCTGAACACTTTTTTCCAAAAATTGCTGGTAAAAGTTGGATCACAGTCGGAGATAATAGAATGAGGCATGCCATGGAGTTTGAATATATTATTCATAAAAATTTGAGCCACCTTAAAGGTTGTGAACGGGTGTTGAAGAGAACAGAAATGATCATACTTGAAAATGTGATCTACTACCACTGTGATGAATGAATTATTGCTCGATTTAGGTAGACCCACAATGAAGTCCATAGAAATATCTGTCCAAATAGTAGGTGGAATGAGGAGCGTTTGGAGTGTGCCTAGAGATTTGACAGTTTCTCTCTTATTGCGTTGACATGTATCACATTCAACAACAAAGGTGTGGATGTCTTGTTTCATACCTTCCTAGAAGAAAGAACATTTGACCCATTCCTAGATTTTGGTAAAACCTAAATGACCAATTGTGGGAGGATCATGAAGCATAGAGAGCACAATGGATTTAAGGTTCAACTGCCTACTTAAATACAGATGACCTTTATAGAAAAGTTGATCATTGTGCCAAGAGTTCCCTGGAGAATCTTGAGAATCATGTTGCAATTGTTTGATTAGGCTAGAAATTTTGGGGTCTTGTGACCATTCCTGGTGAACTGCTTGAAGCCAATATGCTACAATGAAATAGAGGGAAAAGTGGGACCCTTCATCTTCATATTTCCTTGAAAGGGAATCGGTAACCATATTTTATTTTCCTTTCTTGTAAATGATCTCACAATAATATCCAAACAGCCTGGTCACCCATTTTTGTTGCTCTAGGGATGATATTCTTTGTTTCAGAAAACACTCAAGGCTATAATGATCAGTTTTAATTTTAAAGTGGGTCCCCAATAGACAAGGATGCCAGAGATCCACCGCATGCATAATAGCCAACATTTCCTTTTGATCATTTGATTGGCCTAAATGTTTCCGTGAAATTTGTTTGCTAGTAAAAGCCAAATGTTGGCCATCTTGCATAAGGACTGTGTAATGAACCAAAATGCTAAAAGTATTATCAAATAGTAGATGTACATACCATGTATAGAATTTCAACGTGGAGAAAAACTCCAATATAGATAAGTTACACAATAACTCCTTAAAGAATAGGGGAACCCCCTCTGAATAACCAAATATCATTCATACTTCACCATTCACCTGTTAATAATGAATACATGATCTCTTATATATAGCTATTCACACTTGCACGTGAGGCCCCTTTATCACTAGGCCAACCCTATTACATATGTATTTACACATTACATGTACATTTAGGCCCATATATGCCCCCTTGGGGTCATATCATATACATTTAGGAATATATATGCCCCCCTTGGGTCATAACATACTACCCTCCTTCAAAAATATCCATCCTCAAAGCTTTGCATTTAAAGGATTCACATGTGATGAAAGCAAGTAATATTATTTTCTTATTTTCCTTCTTTCTTCATTCCATTGTTAATTATCTATCCATACAAAATCAATTATTTTCATTCCTAATCCTTGGTGTCTAGTTGTTGCATAATTTTCTTTCCTTTGATTCCATGTATTTTTGCTGAAGCTTCTCCAATTTGTAAGGGTTGTTGGTCTCTAATAATAGATTGTTGAAGAGTAGTTTGGTGATGCCTTGTTCCATGAATATTGACAAGTATTCCATATTCTTCCTTCATAATGTTGATATCATCCTTCTTGTCATCCTTGAAATATTTCTTGGTAATGAGGGTGTCAATACAGTTTCACATTTGATGGTCTTCCTTCATTTTGCACATGCATTTCATCTATCTTCTTTTCAACGACAATGGCATCTTCGATCATCTTTTCTTGGACTTTGATTACTCTAGTATTCGAGATAATACCATCATATTTGGCATGTACATCCTCTAGATGGAGTTCAACTTCTTCAAGTATCTTTTGTTGACCTTCTTGAATCTTGTCTTCATTCTCCTTTTGAAGCTAAAATGTGATCCCATCTAAAAAAATTTGAATTCCTTCTTCAATTATGGCTTGTATTTATGATTTTACCTCATCAGTGTTTAAGGATTCCTCAACCTTCATGCAAATTTCATCTTCCAGTGTTTTGGTAGATTCTTCATCCAAGATCCTTTTTTCTTCTTGATTTTAACAATTCTTCTTTTCTTCTTTCAATATATTGACCTCATCCAATAGTTTCTTATTATGGTTTCGTAATCTACATATATTTTTATCTTTCTTTTTCAAATCTTCCCTTGACTCGTCATTTTCCCACTTTGATTTACTATTATTTTCTTGATTTAAGTTCTTAACCTCCTTAATGTGTGATTCATTAAGGGATCATATCTTAGATATCTCCTCACCCTTCTTCTTAATATCTTCCTTTGATTCTTTTAATTAATCTTGAATTATATACAATTCCTCCATTTTTGTATCCCTAATGCATTTATCTAAGAAGAGTTTTTCAAAGTATTCCCATGTGCAGTGCCACCTAGTATTTTGATCAACACTCATCCACCACTTCCAAGATTCATCAAAAAAATAATTTCTTGCCTTCGAAGGATTCATATTATATTCTTTTACCAACCTCAACCATTCCATAGGATTGATTTCATTTTTATCTTCATCTCCTATAAATTTAGGTATTTCCATTGATTCTTAATTGAGGTCTAATCCCAACCCTCAAATACCAACCTCAATATATTAAGGATAAATATATCAAATTGTTGTAATCCTTGATCCAATATTCTCTTTTATGTGTTATCTTTCCAATGGATTTTGAATCAACTCAATCGGACATTCCAATCAAAATTATGATAGTTTTAAGTGAACATACCTTTGAAACCCTGATTTGGAGTATGTTCTCCTGACCGACCTTACTTATGATGTGTCTTTGAAATTTTGGCCCTTCTCATTATGAAATTTTCACCTGTAGTACTATGAAATTTTGTCTCTACAATGCCACAGGTCTGACCAAAATTGGATGTGCCAAGTGGAATTTATGGTAACTTCCCCACACTTTGTTGATTTTTGGCCTTTCCAGGAGAGCACACTTGTACATCATTCCCCACACACAATAATTGATCTAAAATTATAAAAAGTGTACCATAAATACTATATACTTTACATGGTCCAATGAAACTAGTCTCACTCAATTTTTATCTTCTATGAAGAAGTTATGGTTGTTTTACCCAAAACACATGTTTGAGACTAGTCAGATACCCTATCTTCCACAGAGTGTAACTTTGAAAGTACAACAACCCAGAAGATGAAATTCATACCACATGTACTTTGATAAGTCTTCTCAATATTGTTTAGGTTTCTCCTTCTGAAAATTCTCCAAGAAAAATTTATAGTGAAAATGAAAAAATGACTATCTTGAGGAGCAAAACCCTAAGATCGATGCTCTGATACCAAATGTAATGAACCAAAATGCTCAAAATATCATAAAATAGTAGAAGTACATATCGTGTACATAATGTCAACGTGGATCACAACTCCACTATAGATAAGTTACATAATGACTCCTTAAAGAATAGGGGAACCCCCTCCAAATAACCAAATACCATTCATACTTCACCATTCACATGTCAATAATGAATACATGATCTCTTATATTTATCTATTCACTCTTGCACATGAGGCCCCTTTATCACTAGGCATACCCTATTACATATGTATTTACACATTACATGTACATTTAGTCCCATATATGCCCCCCATTGGGGTCATATCATATACATTTAGGCATATATATGCCCCCCTTGGGTCATAACAGATTGCCCCAATTCCTTTCCCTGACGCATCGCATTCTATGACAAAAATCTTGGTGAAGTATGGTAGTGTGAGGAAAAGAGTCGTGCACATAGCCTCTTTCAAGGTGTGTAAGGATTGATCAACTTTGGGAATCAAACTAAATTCATTATTTGTAAGGAGAGCAGTGAGAGAAGTGACGATGCTTCCATAATTATGAATAAACTTGTGATAATATCCCATTAAACCCAAGAAACCACAAAATATTTTAATAGTTTTAAGGTGAGGCCAATATTTCATAGCTTCAATTTTCTTAACACCCACCCTTACACCATCCTTTCCTACAATATGAATCAAGTACTCAACTTCAAAGGCTCCAATAGCGCATTTAGACTGTTTGAGAAAAAGTTGGTTTTTAGATAAGGGATGGAGAACTTGATCCGCATGGGAGAGATGGGCTTGCCAAGTTTTACTATATATGAGAATACCATCAAAGAAAACTAAGACAAAGTGACAAAGGAAAGGATGGAATACATGATTCATGAGACTTTGAAAAGTGGAGGGAGCATTTCACAGGCCAAAGGGCATGACCAAGGACTCATAGTGACCCTCATGGGTTCTAAATGTTGTCTTGGGAATGTGTTCTTACTTCATGTGTATTCGGTGGTAGCTAGGATAGAGATCAAGTTTGGTAAAGTACCGAGCACCACTCAATTCATCCAAAAGGTCATCAATGATAGGAATAGGAAATTTTTCTTTGATTGTGAGGTTGTTGAGAGAACGAAAATCAAGACACATGTGCCAAGTGCCTTCTTTCTTGAGTACCATGATTATTGTATAAGAATAGGGGATGGTAATCGAATGGATAACACCCACTTCTAGAAATTCTTGAACAATTTTAACAATTTTATCAATTTCAGTTTTCTGGGAAAAGGGATGACGATAAGGGGAAACATTTGGAGGAAGATTGCCTAGGATTAAAGGAATGGAATGATTATGGATGCCACTGGAAGGGGGAAGTCCATGGTGGGTGTTAAAAATAGTTTGGTTTCGAGATATTATTGATAGGAGGTTAGGATGTACAAAGGATGTCTCAATGGATTCAATAGAATGGATTTGGGACACCCTACATGGTGAGGTCCTTAAAATCCATGGTAATGGGGCCAAGAGTGTGTAATCATTCAACACCAAGCATAATGTCACAACCTCCCATGTCTATAGAAAACATATGATATTTCAAGTGGTACTGACTAATTTCTAGGTCTACATTTTCACAATGCCCCCCATATTTCATGGAACCGCCATTAGCAATCATGATCTAAAAATTATTGAATGCATAGATATAACAATTGATTTCTTGGGAAATGCGGTGATGAATAAAATTATGGATGCTTCCAATGCTTAATGTAGTTAATTAACTTAAGGGTTTGGGGAGAAGAGAAGCCAGTGAGGGTGTTTAGTGAAATCAATGGTTCAATTTCTAGAGGATTAGAGGGCGAGGTAGGATCATTTGCTTGGGGTATCTATTCAACATGAGAAACATCAATATATTCGTCAACAACATCATAAGAAATAGCCATAAAAATATTTTATTCTTTTCACTTCTACCTCGAAAAATATTTATCATCACAATAATATCAAAGGCCCTTGAGTTAGCATTCATCCATTTCTGCACGATTTGATTTCTTAATCTTGAGGGGAGTATCCTAAGGGACATGATTGGTGCATTGAGGGCGAGGAATAAAAGAGGGTTTTTAGTTCTAGGAAGATACAACTTGTTGTGCTTCCTTGGAATGTTTAGTAGTTTCCGTCCAAGTCTAGGGGCAAGCCAATAGAACGTGGGCTCTAATTTCATCCTTTAGGCCACTAATAAATCATTCCCTGGATAATGCATCTTACATGCCTTTTGTATTGAAATCCAAGAGCTCAAAAGTGACAATAAAGTCTTCCATGGTGATAGACAATTTCAACTTAGTCAAATGACCCAAATGGTGTGTGTCAGTGTGAAAGCATTCATAAAGTTTGACCACAAATTGTGTCCAAGCAACAGACCCCTGGTGTGAAGTTTTACTCCATTCCCGCCATTTCTAGCGTTCAGGATCTAGATAGAAGACAACGTAATGAATTTTGTCGAACTCATCATCAATGCCATGCAAAGAGAAGTGATGCTCCATTTGAGTGACCCAACCAGTGGGATTTGATCCATCAAATTTGTTCACCTGCACTCTCGGAAGACACAAATCACGATGAAGGTGATTGGACTGAAAATCCTGGGAGTTGGAGGAAGCAACACCTTCTGGGTTATAATATTTTTCAAAGGAGGTAAGGCCTCTGGGAGTATTCAGTAATTCAGTGATCTTGGCAATAAAGGATTCAAGTTGGAGGTCTATGTGGGAATTGATGTCATGTTTCATGTCTTCCACTTTGGCCTTTATTGCAATATACCAAATGAATAATAACATGTGGAACAAAAATATTTAGCAAGCAATAATAGAACAACAAGATTATAGCTAAAACAATACCAGAATAACACCATAAAGAGCACCTTTATTAAAGATAACAATGTTCACTTGGCTCTTCGAGGGGGAAACCTCCAGCAGAATAGAGCTCTATTACAATAATCTCCAATACAAAAATATCCAATACTTCCTACTCTTATTTATACCAATTCTACCTTCTAAGGAAACTTCTAGAGGAAGATATTTCTAGAAGAAAAATATTATATTATGTCTTCTTACATTGACTTATTCTCTTTTATTTATTAGTAATTATTAACTAATGTTGACATTTATTACATAGAAAACATATCCTAATAACTAATGACCCATGAAGAGGGGTTAGGATTAGATCCTAACATGCCCCCCCCCTTCAAAAACAACCTTGTCCTCAATGTTGAAGATGTAGAAATTGATGGAGTATGGTCGATGGTTGCCAAGTCATACCCTCTAGTGTTGTTTCCTTCCACTTGATCAACACTTCCTTGATATTTCGGCCACACAACTGAAGTTCATGTGTATTGAGGACTGCTTCTGGTTGGAGCCAAAGGGATCCTTCTTCATGTAATTGCGTAAGGATGGTTTGGACCCTACAGTTTTGTCCCACCACTTTATTCAAACATAAAACATGGAATACCAGATGGATTTTGGAAGTGGCTAGAAGTGTCAATTTGTATTCCACTTAAACAATACGCTTGATGATCTGGTAGGGCCCATAAAACTTAGGGGCCAACTTGTGATGTCCCTAACCTTTTGATCTGAATTATTTTTGGCACAAAATGAGAGCGAAGATATAATAAATAAATGCATCATAGATGAAACCATAAACACGGATATACATTAATACACAATTTTCTATTAATGAGTGAAAATGTACAAAGACTATAAAATATAGAGTGCAAAAAGACTCACTAGAATGGTGGCAGCTTATCTCTGAGAAGAGATGTGACGGCTACTCGCATCCGTGAGAAGCTGATTTTACAATGAGGATGCAAAGGCATTTGTATCATAAATAAAATCCAAAACTCTAACCCCGGAAGATGAAAAGACAACAATTTTTTGGACCTTGTTTTGGGTAGTTTGGTGTATCAACTTCCCGGGGACGTAACTTTGGCATACAATCTTTGTTTGGGGCACATAATAGCTTGTTGGAAAGGCATCTTCGAGGAGATTAATTTTGGGGGATTATTCAGAGACTTTCATTATCATTGAGAAGCTCACTCCCGAAAAACCTTCATTTAGGCCCTCAAAATGGCCCCAGAAGTTAAAAACTGCTAAAAATAGTAAATTGCCAAAATTGTCAGAAAACTGTTTTGAGCGATTTGGAAAAGGTGGGTGGCCATCGATATCCACCTGGATCAGATTTGAGAGATTTTGTTTTTAAAGGTTGGATCTAGAGAAACACTTGATCACCTTCCTGAAAACCCCCTTCTCAATGATGCTAGTCCTCTTGTTCCTTCATGTGATTTTGGGCCATGTGGAGGTTATCCTTTAGAGCCGCTAGGGTGACTATTCAGCCTTGCAACAATGTATCGATAGATTTGGCATTTTATGTGCCTGGAATATAGGTAGTGACTGTAGGTGGTTGTTGGCCATACACTGCTTCATATGGGGTCATTTTAGTGGTTGTATGATATGAATTATTGTACCACCATTCTGTCAAGGGAAGCCATTATACCCAATGGTGTTGTTTGTTCGAAGAAAAACACCTCAAGTAGGTTTCAAAACATTTTTTGACCACTTCCATTTTTCTGTCACACTGGGGATGATAGGAAATGCTCATGTTTAGTTGGGTTCCTTGAAATTTAAACAACTCTTTCCAAAATGTGCTAGTGAACTTTGGGTCATGATAAGATACAATAGAGGTGAGCATGCCATGTAACTTGAAAATATAATCCAGGAAAACTTGTGCTACTAGTGTCAGTGTGAAAGGATGGGGTAATGCACAAAAATGAGCATACTTGGAGAGGCGATCAACCACCACCATGATGACATACTTGTTCCCATATTTCAATAATCCCACTATAAAGTCCATGGAGATATCCTTCCACATAGAATATGGAATAGGTAGGGGTTAGAGAGCTCATGGAGGCTTGATGGTTTCCTCTTTATTACGTTGGCACACCTTGCATTCAGTGACAAATTGAAGGATATCATTCTTCATGTCTTCCTAGAAAAAAGAGAGACAGGCTCGAGTGACCTGCTATAGCTGGTGAGTGAAACTCATTTAAGAGCCTTGGCTTGAGTGATGAAGAGGACGAGAGAACCAGGAGATATTTATAGCTTAGAATATTGTCTTTCCAAGTGTAGCCGATGGGAAAATTAGGGTCCTCCTGAAGGCCTTGAATTAACATGGACATAATCGGTTGTGTTAGTCACTCTTGTCTTACTTCTTCAATCCAATCAGGGATCGATAAGGATAAGGAAAAGAGGGATCCATCCTCCTTATTTTGTCTTGACAATGAATCAACTACTATATTGTCTTTTCCCTTTTTATATATGATTTCATAATCATAACCCAACATTTTTGTCAGCCACTTGTTTTGTTCTAGGGAGGATAATTTTTGCTCCAAAATATACTTCAAACTATGGTGCTCTGTTTTGATCTAAAAATTACAACCCAAAAGATATGGTCGCCAGGTGTGCACTGCATTAAGAATAGCCATCATTTCTTTTTCATACGTAGATCTGCCCAAATTGTGGCCACTCAACGCTTGGCTAGTAAAGGTCAGCATACAACCATCTTGTGTGAGCACTGCTCCTATGCCAGTGCCAAAATCATTTGATTCTACCACAAAGGTTTTGCTGAAGTCGGGAGTTTCTAGGATAGAAGTAGTGCACATGCCATGCTTTAAATCTGTGAAGGCTTGTTCGATAACAAGTGTCCAATGAAATATATTTTTCTTCATAAGGTCAATCAAGGGCTTAGCAATTTTTCCATAATGTTGTACAAACTTCTTGTAATATCTTGTGAGACCTAGGAAACCTCTTAAGCACTTTAAGGTCGTGGCTTTTGGCCAATCTTGCATATCTTGTATCATTTTGGGGTCCATTTTTACCCCTTCTCTACCCACAATGTGTCCCAAGTATTCCACTTTGTTGGATCCAAAGGAACAATTGGGTTTTTGAAAAACGATTGGTGGTCCTAGAGAAAGTGAAGGCTTTTTTCCACATGGAGAAGGTGGATATCCCAAGTACGGATATAAATGATAATGTCATCAAATAAAACCAGGACAAACTTCCGAAGGTAAGGTTTCAATATTTTATTCATGAGACTTTGGAAGGTGGATGGGGCATTGCAAAGTACAAAAGGCATGACCAAGAATTCATAATGTCCTTCATGATTTCTTAAAGAAGTCTTTGAAATATCTGCCTCCTTCATCCGGATCTTGTGATAGTCGAATCGAAGGTCTAATTTGGTGAAGACACAAGCACCCTAGAGTTCATCCAATATATCATCAATGCCATGAATGGGAAACTTATCTTTGATAGTCATTTTATTCAGGGCATGACAAATGATAGGTACCTATAAAGACATTGGAATACATCTCTACCTTGAAAAAAACTTTACCCCACAAGTTATGCCCAAGAAGGAGCTCTGATACCACTTGTAATATACCAGATGAATAATAATATGTAGAGAAGAAATATGTAGCACGCAGTAATGGAACAACAAAATTATAGCTATAACAATACCATAATAACACCAGAAAGAGAACCTTTATTAAAGATAGCAATATTCACTTACCTCTTCGAGGGGGAAACCTCTAGCAGAGCAGAGTTCTATTACAATAATCTCCAAGACAAAAAATCCAATACCTCCTACTCATATTTATACCAATTCTACCTTCTAAAGAAACTTCTAGAGTAAGATCATTCTAGAAGTGGAAGCTTATATTAGGTATTCTTACATTGACTTATTCTCCTTTATTTGTTAGGCCTTATTAACTAATGTTGACCTTTATTACATAGAAAACATATCCTACTAACTATTGAACCATGAAGAGGGGTTGGGATCAGATCCTAACATCTATGGTGGAATGAATGGATAAATTGATGGTGGATATATTTGCATTGATTTGTCTCATTTCCTTTTGGCTCATGGAGATATCAAATGACAGGGAATTGAGGTAATTTTCAAGTTCTTGGGTGCGGGTTTGAGCCATGGTGAAAGGGAAACACAAGAATGGGGCTAGTATATCTGCATAGAAAAAAGGGTTACTGGTGAAAGGTACCACTATGATTAGTGCAAAGAGAGGAGTCCAATGGAATAGGTGGAAAATAAGGGTGTTAGAAAGGGTGGGTGGGTCTATGGAAAACAAAAGGATGGCAAGTGATAGGTACCACTACAATCGGGGAAAAGAGAGGATTCCAATGGGATAGTGTTAAGAACCAAATATCAATGTAGCATACAAAAACCTCAGAATAAGTACTCAACACCTTGAAAAAGAGAGAAATTTAGATAATAAGAATCTTCGAGGGGGCAACCTCCTTATGCCCACATAAATGTACAATTACAAGATGATTCCAAATGAAAATGTCTCCTTGGTATATATAGGAGACTAGGAGGTATAATTACAACTAATGGACTAAAGAAAACATAAATAAAATAGCATTACTAATGTAATATGCCCCAATTAAGGGGTATTGAGCTATTATTTAGGGATTAACATGCCCCTCCCTTTGAGACAAGTGTTGTCTGCAACACTTGAGTAACTCTGGATTCTTTTGTATAAAATACTCATCTTCCCAAGTGGAATCTTAATCCAGTAGTTTCCTCCATTTAATGAGATGATCTGAAATGGATCTTGCGTGAGGTACATCTGTTTGTATGGTTGTAGTCTTAAAAACACCCAATCTCCTACTTCAAAAATTCTTTCACTATGATGTTGATCTCCTTATTGTTTCATGCAATTTTGTGCCATGGTTAGGTTGTCCTTTAATATTTGGCGAACTTGTTGTTGATGCTCGATGTGATCTTCCACTACTTGAACCTTAGATTTTTATTTTAGAGAAGAAGTGATGGAAGGAGGGTGGTATCCATAGAGTTCCATAAATGGTGTGATTTTTGTTGTAGTATGAAAGGAAGTGTTATACCACCATTCTACCAAGGGTAACCATTTGAACCATTGTGTTTTTTTATTAGAGACAAATAAACAAAGGTATCCTTCTAGACATTCGTTCACTATCTCGGGTTGTCCATTAGATTGAGGATGATAGGATGAGATATGAGCCAATTGAGTACCCAAACAAGAAAATAATTTTGTCCAAAAATGTCTAGTGAAGATGGGATCTTTGTCACTTACAATAATCTTTGGGCTTCCATGTAGCTTTTGAACTGTCTCCATGAATGCGGTGGAAAGTGTACTGGCTTTGAAGAGATGAGAGAGTGCACAAAAGTGTGCGTACTTGGTCAGCCTATCAACAATCACCATGATGACACTCTTTCCTTTAGACTTCGGTAACCCTATGATGAAATCCATGGAAACCTCCTCCCAACGCTGACTTGGGGTGGCTAATGGTTGTAAAATACCTAGGGTATTAATTGTTTCCACCTTATTTTGTTGGCAAACCAAACATTCTACCAAAAACCTTTGAACATCAGTTTTAAGGTCATCCCAAAAGAATCCCTTCTTGACCCTATGGTAGGTTTTCAAAAATCTTGAGTGCCCTCCTACTGATAAGGTGTGCAATTCCAATATTACCTTTTGTTTGAGTTGGGAGTTCTTACATAAATATAAGCGATCTTTGTACCATAGTGAATCATTTTTCCATGTAAATGTATCTGATGCACTGGAATCCTGCTACAACCTTTGAATGAGAGTCCACACTTTTTCATCACTCTTCCATTCATCCCTTGCTTCTATTATCCAATCAATTTGGATGATCGAGATAGCACAAAAAAAGGCCTCAACATCTTCATCCTTTCTTAAGAGTGCATCTGCCACAACATTTTTCTTCCCTTTTTTATAGACGATTTCAAAATCATAACCCAATATCTTGGTTACCCATTTTTGTTGTTCTTATGAAGATAGTCTTTGTTCCAAGAAGTATTTAAGACTATCATGATCTGTTTTGACCTTGAAGTGTCAGCCTATTAGGTAAGGAAACCATTTATTAAATGCATGTAGTATTGCCATCATCTCCTTCTCATAAATTAGTTTGTGTAATTCCTTTCCCTTGAGCGGTAGACTTTCAAAATCCAGGGGCCTTCCTTCTTGCATTAGGACAACACCAATTCCATTTCCCGAGGCATCACATTCCACAATAAAGGTTTTTGTGAAGTCCAGAGTGGTCAAGACAAGAGCTTTTCACATCACCTCTTTAAGTTGTTCAAAAGCTTTAGTTGCCTCTAGAGTCCATGAAAATGCATCCTTCTTAGTTAGTGTCGTTAAAGGTGCTTCTATTCTTCCATAGTGCCGAACAAACTTGCGGTAGTAACCTGTCAAAACCAAAAATCCTCTAAGATTCTTCAATGTTTTGGGAATCAGCCTGTCCATCATGGCCTTAATCTTGTTAGGGTCTACCTTGACACCTTCATGAGATACAATATGACCCAAATACTCTACCTCCTTCACTCCAAAGAAACATTTGGATGGTTTGGCATATAGTTGTTGCT
>ML792978.1:14637-33250 GCA_009831015.1 Picea engelmannii | reverse complement strand
CTTATTGCATTTTCCTAAGCAATTGATAGTTCCTCCATCTGCAATCATTACTTGAAACTCTGGTGCTGGATATACAAAGCAATTGAGAGCTTTGGCTAATTTATAGTGAATGAAATTATGAGTACTGCCAGAATCAATTAGGATTGTTACCTTTTTATTTTTGATATATCCTTCGATCTTGAGGGTTTGAGGAGTGTTAATTCTAGCCAATGCATTACACGATATCGTGGGAGTCAACTCTTCTTATGAAATTGCTTCTACGTTTTCATCTTTAGATGGTTCTTGTTCTTGTTCTTGTTCTTGTTCTTGTTCTTGTTCTTGTTCTTCTTCCTCTTCACAATCTATGTAGAATAATTTCTTCTCACCACATTTATGTCCCTTACTGTACTTGCTATCATAATTAAAGCATAAACCTTTTTCTTTTCTTTCCTCCAATTGTTGAGGTGTCAACCTTGTAGGTTGAGGTGTTTTAGAAGGACGATAATTATTCTCTCTATAGTTGTTAGGATTAGTCCTTCTAGTAGCCATAGCCATATTTTTACTTTCAACATTTCTTGCCACCCTAAATGCATTCTCCAATGATTTGGGTTCCCAAAGGTGAAACTCATGTTGAATGTTATCCTTTAAAGTTCCTATGAATACATCAATCAAGTGTTCATATAGAATATATGTTACCTATATATTCAATCTTTGGAAGTTCTCAATGTGCTTTGTAACTGAACCCTTTTGCTTGAGATTTATCAATTGGCTAAAGAAGGTATTTCTCCTTGTATCCTCATAGTATGATATCATTTCTTCTGTGAAAATTGTCCAAGTGACGAGCAATTTGCAAGAACAAAGCCATCGATACCATACAAATTGATTGGGTTCTAAATATAAAGAAGCAATTCCTACCTTTTGTGTATGTGGCACATTATGTAGATCAAAGAATTGCTCCATCTGAAGTATCCATGTGATTGGGTCCCTACCATCAAACTTCCTCATATCGATCTTAGGAACGCGGTTGGTCTTCAACCCAAAGTTGGAGTTTCTCCATTGTTGATTCATCTTCCTTGTGTCCTCATCATGTATTTCATGGAACACATTTTCACTTTCAGGTGTCCTCTCTATTAGGAAATTTTTCATTCCTTCCATGATCTCCCTTTTTAAACCATCCATCTTAGTATTCATTATTGCCTCCAATTTAGATTTAGTTGAATCCATCATCCCTTGTAGTTCATATTTTGTCATTGTATTCTTTTGTAATTCATTTATGTCCCTACGCATTTCTTCACCTTCATCAAGAGTCCAAGTAGGAATTTCTAGAGGTTTATTTGGTGTAGAAGTTCCCTTTCTGGGTGGCATGTTGGCCAAGTATCACTTTTGAACCTTGATTTTGAGGTGGTTCTAATAGACAATCTTTCTTTAGTTGTATCTCCAAAGTTTCGGCACTTCTGGGTATGAAAATTTCTTTTTTGTAGTTCTCTAATATTTGTTCTCTGCAATGCCACAGGTCTGATCAAAATTGGATGTGCTAAGTGGAATTTATGGTAACGTCCCCACAACTTGCTGATTTTTTTCCTTTCAAGGAGATCTCACTTGTATAGCATGCCCCACACAAAATAATTGATATAAAATTATGAAACTCGTACCAGAATAGTGAAGATTGTCCACTATCCAATGCAACCAGTCTCATTCAATTTGGATACTCTGGGAAGAAGTTATGATTGTTTTACCTGGAACACCTTCTTGAGACTAGTCAATAGGACTAGTTAGATACCCTATCGTCCACAGGGTGTATATAAAAATATAAGATGACCCAGAAGCTAAAAATTTTACCACAGATACCTTTCTAATTTTTGTGAATAGCCTTCGAAGTTCAAGGTCTGAAACGTTACAGAAAAAAATTTATATCAAAAATTCCGCAATGACTCAGTTCAGGGTGATTCCAGAACTCTATCTTGCACAGGCTGTATCTCCGAAATTATAAGGCCTCAGGAGATAAAATTTTAACCCAACGTACCTATATCTGCCTACTAAATATCCTCCAAGTCATTCCTTATGAAACATTGTAGAAAAACATTTATAGAGAAAATTCCAAGGTGTCTCAGATGTAGGGCTTAACAGATAGGTCCTTAATAAGGGTGCGGGCATGACCACTATACTCCTTTTTTTTACTCCTACAAATTTGTACTCCATCCTAAAGAATATTGAAATGAAGAAATGCCCAAATATTTAATAGAGAAAATTGTGTAGGAATTTCACAACCAGGATGTAGGAGGCAGGGTTGCGTGGAAAAATATCCCTTCTGTTCCTTTTCTATTATGTTCTATTCCCAAGGGTTAGGGTTTGCAAGGGTCCTACAGACAAGGGTTTTCCATGTGCTATAGCTCTCTGATATACATGTAGGGTCGAACAGTAATACTCGTCCCAATATCTCAGGGAACCAACTAAGGAGGCTCAACCGTACCCTTAGTCGTAATAACCGATTACCCAGGTACTAGAGAGTATCTTCTAAGTGTTGTTCTCAATGTCACTATAGTAGTTAAGCAGTCGATCGACTGATCTAGAGCTAGTTTCAGGAGACCTAGGGGATTCCTAATATACCTAATGGTATGTGGAAGTGATGGTCGTGTATAGATTATGTTTGACGTAGTACTACTCGAAGGGGTACCAAAAAAGGTTACAGAGGTTTCCAACAAGGTGAAACGTTTGTTTTGAGTAACTCCATAAAATCATCTATATTTCCTATGTGTAGTCTTCCCCCTGCCACAATTTTACCCATTGAACAACATATCTTTGTGCTTTAAATATGTCGACAATACACGTCTCTACCCTGAAGGAAAAAAAATCCCACAATTTTTATAGAGGAAAGTGTTATGATACCACTTGTAAGGTATTGGATGTATTATAATAAGAAGAAACAGAAATACTGCAACAAATACCCAGCGAAACAAAAAAATATAGAGAACCACAACACCAAAATGATACCTTTATTGATAGAAAACCAAGTTCACTTGCCTCTTCAAGGGGGCAACCTCAAATAGAGCAAAGCTCTATTACAATAATTCTCAAGACAAGACTTTCCCATACCTTCTACTTCTATTTATACTAATTCTATCTTCTAAAGAACATTCTAGAGGAATATCTTTCTAGAAGGAGAAGCTTCTATTAAGTCTTCTTACATAAGACTTGTTCACATTATTATATAGGCCTTATTTACTAATTTTGGTCTTTATTATGTAGAAAATATATTATTCTAATAACACACCCTCTTCCACAAAAATAATGAGAGCGTTTTCATTTGATCAATCATTTCCAATTCTTTTGCAACCACAAAACCATCGACCTTGGTGAAGTCCATATCCCTATGAACTAATCAATAAGGCCTCTCTCTTCTAGCACTAAGGCCATATGTTGAGAAGAGGATGCAGGGAGTGGGATTTTTGGAATGTTGTCAAGCTTATTCACAAAACACAAAGATTGGGATTTATGAAAAGATTTACCAATAGTAGCCACCAAGGCGTGAAACACGATTTTCTCTATATATAAAGGAAGGAACAATTACCTTTAGGGTCAAGATGCATGGCAAAGAGCAATGTGGAATGGTGTCAAGAACCAAGATTCGTGACAATTCCTTTTTTTCATTAGTTAAAATCTCAAATGAAATTAAAACAAATATTTCGAGAGATTTTTTTTATAATTATGCAAATAATTTCAAAATATCATGAAATAAGCATATTTAACTATATTAAAAATTAAATTGTTAAAGGATAGTTCAACACTTGGAATTGAGTTTTACTTAAAAAAGCCTCAAGTTTAAGTTCAAAATGCAATAGGCGTAATACAACATGAGTGGGTCTAATGGTTAAGAACATGTGTTTCCACTTTGAAGGTCACGGATTCAAATCTAGAGGGGGGTAGGGTATGTACACTTCCATAAACTTTAGCAGGAAAATTAAATTATTATTATTAATTATAAATTCAAAATCTCTTATTATAAAGTAAACTTACTACACTAAGATAGAATTAGAATTTAAGTATTTAGCCAGAAAACAATTGAAGACAAAAAGGTAAATTAATTATCAGTGGAAAGAGTGTTATTTTTTTAATTAGAATAAGTTAAATTTATAGGAAACGGTATTTTCATTATTACAAAATTGATAAAAATATGAAAATGGTTGTATCATGATTTCAGATACGTGTATGGTTGAACAACACCATTCATTTCTTAAGTCAATGCATTTAAGATTATTTGTTTCTTAAGTTAGTTTGATACACATCTGTGCGTAAGATTATTCCTTTCTTAAGGCAGTTTGACACACGTGTGCGTTTTATTGGAGATCCCTTTTTTTTCCACAGAAAATTACGCTTTATATTTATATAAAATATAAATTGTTCTTGTACAGAAATGTCCCAAGATATATTATGGACAGTGCCTTCCTCACTAATATCACCGACATATTCAACCATAACTAAGTGAGGAGCAAGATACATATCATAAACTTTATCTAACTTCGTTCATCAACAAAAAGACAAAAGACTAGACAGATCTAACCATGGAGAGGCTAGAGTCCAACAAAATTCTACAAAAAATAATACAATGAAAACTAGGAGCATATAGTCTAATAAAGATCTAAAAATTGATGAGGACACTCATGTTCCTCATCACACTGAGAGTAGACTATTCTCCCTGGAGCTTGTAAGAGTGCATGTTTGGACAGGTTGTCTGCAACTTTGTTATTATCCCTGTAGACATGAGCAAAAGTGATTTTCTGAAATTCCTTGATGAGCTCTCTGAGACGGTCCTTCCATCATTCCAAGGCATCCACCTAAAGATGACCCTTCCCCTTCGTCCATTCAATGATGATTTTTGAATTTCCCTGAACATCTATCTCCAGAATCGATAGACAAGATGCCCAAGTGAGGAGGGCCCACGCTCCCAAGAGTTCAGCTTTTATATTTGTTCCCATCCCATAGTTGAAAAAACATTTATAAATTTTGTGCCCACTGATCCTTATTTTTCCACCAGCTCCAAAATTGTTGCATGATGACTGAGTTTCTCCATCAAACCAACTGATCATCCCACCTCCTTCCAGATTTATAGGAATATCATCGCGACAGGATTTTTTTTTTTTGTAGTTATAAATCCTTATATATGAAGTCGTGATAAATGCCACCTTCTGTGAACTAGGGATACCATCTTCATATGGCCAGGTTCCTTTCCTTCCAAATGTACCAACATAAGGCAGTCGATAAGCATGGATATGGAGTATTTTGAGCATTTCAGGATTTGAAACAGGCCGATAGGGTTTCCCCCGTCCACCTTGCTGTAAGATCTAAAGGTACAATAATCTTATTCCAGACCGTTGTGACAAAAGTGCATCCCACAAATAAATGATATACCATCTCCAAACTTTGATTGCATAACTGACACCTGCCTGGATCTAAGAAACCTCGACGTTGAAGTATATCCTAGGTGAGGATTTTATTCTCAACAATTAACCAATTAAAAAATTTTATTTTCAATGGGCACGACCAAGACCATAAAGCTTTCCTCTAGCCACCTGTCACAAAGCTCCATCTCTTTTTCTTCGTGGCCACAAATGCATTTTTAATAGAAATATGACCAGATGCATCTCCCCCTAACCAAATAAGCTCGTCTGGCTTCTCATGTAATAGAACTCTAGCATTAATGAGAACTCTACAAAATTGATTCCATTCCAGAGCAAGACAATCCACTAATCCCAGATCATCACTAGATAATCAATTTGAGCCAACCATCCCCACATGAGGTTCAAAATGTTCTTGATAAATATAGTGAATGCATTTCCTGTTGATAGAAATGATCAAATCTTCAGACAATATCGCCTCTTCCCTCATGCCTAAAATGTGATCTCTACCTAACATAATAGAATGTCCTGACCCTGGTCACCAAGCCAACCAATGAAGTATGATATGTAATGATTTCAGAAGGTGTTTCCAGGTATTGGAGCCTTTGGCCTCCACAACATTTACCATGCGCAGCCATCATGGAACAGAAATAAAGGGGAAGTATTTATCCTTTAATATTCGGTGCCATAAACCCTTCTGCATGAGCGCTCTCCAAAAAGTATTTGTTGCCATAGCTCTACTAAAAAAACCTAGGTTTCTCAATCCCCATCCCCCATGTTGTTTTGGAGGTGCAATATGTTTCCAAGCACATAGGTGAATCTTCTTTTTCTTGTTTCACCCGAACCAAAGGAAAATGAATATTAACTTTCGAATTCTTTAATGAATCTGGGAAGGCAAGTTTGTCAAAGCCAACCAATAGACTGGTTGGCTTTCGAGGACTACCTTAAATAGGATAAATCGACCCCTAATTAAAATCATTTTGTTGCACTAGTGGCTTATTCAACGTTCATACTTGTCAATAAGACATTGCCAGACCTATGACCTGTACCTATCAATCTTCAAATAATATCCCAGATACCTAAAACCAGCAGAAAGATCAAGGAAATTATAATGAAAAATAGCCTTTAAATTCACCAAAACATTTTGTTGCAAACCATGCTGTAGGAAAGTATTTTTCTTATCATTGATATTTAGACCAATAGCAAAACAAAATCTTCCCATCACTCTTTTAATTTCCTGCCATTCTGTCAGAGATGCTTTAGTCATAATCAGAATATCATTGACAAATAGAAGATGTAGGACCTTTATAAGCCTCAAAACTTTAATGCCCGTCAGTAAGCCTTCCTCCTAACTTTTTTTAATGCCAAACTCAGACCTTCCATAAATAAAATGAAAAATAGTGGCGATAGTGGGCACCCTTGTCAAAGCCCTCTTCCACTATTGAAAAAATCAGATGGCTCCCCATTAATTAAAATAGCATAGGTTGTTGATGTGATGAAACCCATAATCCACTTAGTCATTTTAAAACCGAAAACACATTGAAGTAAGACCAGCCTGAGGAAATCCCAACTTACATAGTCATAGGCTTTCTTCAAATCAATCTTGAGTATTAAATCCTGGAGCTTTTTGTCTTTTATATTGTGTAGGCATTCCTGCGTCGTCCCGATTTCATCTGTAATTTTCCTTCCTTTTAAAACCCCAAATTGTTCCTCAGACAAGGAACGAGACAAGATCAGTCTGATATGTTTTGCAATAATTTTTTAAAATATCTTATAGCAAATATTACATAGAGAAATCGGGCGAAATTCCTCAAAGGTAGTAGGACAGTTTACTTTCGGAATAAGTGAAATAAAAGTCGAATCAATATCTCTGCTCACTTCTCCAATCAAGCATGATTCCTCCACAACATCTAGTAAATCTTTTGCTACCAATTCATAAAAATGTAGATAAAATTCCACTGTTCGTCCGTCCAGGCCAGGACTTTTGTCTTTGAAAAATCCTTTTAACACCTCTAAGACTTCTTCCTTTTTAACAGTTTTTTCTAATAGCATGACTTCCTCCTCATTTACCATCTGTGGAAATAATCCCGCCATTTCCACATGTTCCTCAATTGTATTGATGCTCGATTCTTTATAGAATGCACTGAAATATCTTTGCGCTTCCAATTTTATGGCATCTTGTCCATAATGAGCCTGAGCTAAATCATCTTTAACCTCCCATATATGTTTTTTGTTCCGCATGTAGCTGGCATAGTGATTAAAATATTTAGTATTTATGTCCCCATTTTTTATCCATATATCCCTACTCTTCAAATGCCAATGCTCCTCCTCAGCCAAGAGCAATTTATTTCTATCATTTTCAAGAGTTTTTAACCGTAATCTAAATTCAGGACAATGATCATTTTCCAGAAGTTGCTTAGTAAGATGAGTGATATTCATTTATAGACTTTTATATGCTAAAAGTTATTTCTTCTTTTTATCAATCAGCCACATCTTTACCTAATTTTTCATTATAGGAATCGTCTTAGTCAGTCTATTTTGTGCTCCATACCCGTCTATATTCTGATGGTTATTCCAAACTGACCAAACAAGGTCACAAAAAGACTCCTCTTGTAAACAACCAAGATTGAATTTGAAGGGATAAGCCATAGGTTTGTAACCATAATCTAACTAAAGTAACACTGGTGCATGATCTGAAACGAATGGGAACTCCACCCACGATCTATACTTAGCATCATCACATAAGAGTGATTCTAAAACATAAGTTATGTCTAGTGTTTTATGGATCTCCTCCATCCCTCTCCTACCATTATGCGAGGTAGGTAGTAGCACCACAGGCATTACACACTAAATGGTTTGAAATAAAGAGATTTTTGGAAAATTCCACTAAGGGATCTGAAAAGGCCACCTCACCCCACACTTCCTTAAGGCTAGTAGTAAAATTCAAATCCCCTGCAAGGATACGATTCTTCTATGCTAATAATCCTTTAGCATCCATATGTTCCCAGAAATGTCTTTGGCCCAAGCATGGCCCATAAGAATGAATGAAACTGATCCTTTTTTTATCAGGAATGTGGGTACCTGTCAATAAAATTCCACTAGCACTTAGGAATGGTTGTAGCTCAAAAATGTTAGGATTCCAAGCCACCAAAAGTCCCCTCAACTTCCCAACAGAACTAAAAACACTAATTATCCAGTTAGGAAAAATAGAAAACATAAACTTTCTAGCCTTATCCTCTGAGGCTAGAGTCTCTTGGAAAAAAACAATATATGGTTTAGTATTTGTAAGAAGTCTATGCAAGGATGGCAGTTTAAGGGTGCCACATACCCCTCTTATGTTTAGGGTTAATAGGATCATGATTTTTCCCTTGCGAGGGCTTTCACGACTCTAAGCGCTCCCATATCAGGTGTGGAAACCAGATTCTGAACACCAGTAATAGATGTTGACCCTAATATTTTATGTGCACTACAAGTTTTAATACGAGAAACCTCCAAACCTATACCCCAAGACCAAGCCAATGTCTTCCCTTTTTCATCTCTTTGTCTAGTTACACTGTCACTCGTAACATTTTCTAATTTCCCAAGATAGGCTTCCAAAACCCAAAAAGTCAGTAAAGGTACAAAGCTAACTAAACCACTCGGAGTCAAGTTTACGATGTTATAGTTAAATCTAAACCAAGTTCTGTCTTTGTAAAAATAGGTACCTGAGAGGTAGATTCATTACAATCTAAACAAAGTTCCATCTCAATTGTAATTGGCACCTGTGAAGAAGTAGCATCACAGTCCCCCCTAGTCTGTAAAATGATGGCTTCGGGAACAATATTAGAATGTAAAGCATGCGGCGAGGCCACAATATTCCCAACAGCATCAAAGCTAGACTCTCCACTATCATATGAAACCTTTGATAAACCACCATGCTCAAGCTCTAATAAATTAGTAGAACGAAAAGACTTCTCCAGGAAATCGTGTTCCCATGATGATAGCTTAAAATACAAAGAAGGGAAATAGAATCTTAACTTACCAATAAAAGTGCATGAGAGGAGTTCAATTATGTCTTCTTCACTCTCCGAGGTAAATTCCCCCACTTCTTCAACATACCCTTCAATCATGTACTGATCATTGGTAGGTGATTCCATAGAATCCTTCGATATTCCGCCTCTAGTCGAAAAGGGACAGTCACTGCGTAGATGTCTTGTCCGCCTACAGGAATTACAGTGAAATGGTAATCCTTGTTAGTCAAGTCTCTACACCATCACCTTCCCTCTCCATTCCAACTCTAGAGATTCCATGAGGCTAGCGTGTATATCCAGCTCGACCAATACATGTGCCATACATTTATCCGGTGCTAGTAAACTCTTTTCGTCAACCTTAAGGAAGCGGTCGAGCAGATTTCCAATGGCCATTAGGGAATTTTTGTTCCATAAGTTGAGGGGAAACCCTAGAAGCATAACCCACACATGACGAAGGCTAAAAAATTCAGTAGCCATATCAAACCTTGTTCGCCACCTCTTAAGCATGAAACTGCCTCCTTCAAAATCCCAAAAACCACTAAGTATAATCTCAGCATCTTCCGGTATCTTAAATACCAAACCGAACCACCCATATGGTAGAGTAAAGTATTCTGGAACATACCCAATAATGGGTGTCCAGGTTCACTTCATCCACTCAGAGAATGGAATACTACTCTTCGATTTGTATGCAAACCTCCCTACCAATGCGCATAGGGATATTTTACAAGTTTCTTCTAATCCCACATCCATACCTATGACCAGGCGATGCCTAAACTTATTAGGTTTCCAAAATCATGTCACTTTTTTATAATGTATCTCCTTCACATGCAAGGCCTCCCTCTGTGCACAGTTTGTGCTTTGACCTGTAGCCTCTCTATGTAGCATTTTCTTCTTGTGAAGTTCTTCCTTCTCACTATCAAGGAAAAACTCACCGCCACTACGCCACACAGGTATCCTATTACCCATCCCCGAATCTACATAGTTCAATAAACCATGCACACCATCCCTCAATGTATTGGCCAAAACCTCCCATAGCTCATTGTTGAGTTAAGAAGCAGGTAAAAGTGAAGCAACCTCCTCAATTCCCGAAGATACCAACTTCGCCACCTTGTGTGAGTTTTTTAATTGAGTTACTAGAGACTTTAATGGGGGGTGGTTGTATTTATTTTTACCATCAACACATGTACAGTGATTTAAGTCTTCTACAGGATAGAAGAGACCTTTACGTCCCCCAAATCCCTCGTCTGCAACGCCCATATTGTCACTGACTACAAATACCATCCAATGTGTCTTGTCAGACAATAGGATGGGTTCCATCACCGTAAACTAATACCCAGGTGTTATGAAGGCCCTACCACCAAGGTATCCATCTCATAAAACGTAATAAGAACAAAAACTACCACCGAGGTCTCCATCTCATAAAGTGTTATAAAATGTAATAAACCTTCCCATTTGTTCCCATTGTTGGAACAAATGGGAAAGTTTATTCTTTTAATTCTCCCAACTCTGAAGTGAGTACCATGACTCATCTTAGGAAGACATTAAATTCCCTTAACAATAAATATCTCATGCCAAAAGTGTTTTTTTACTTTACCCATTTAGTTATATTAAACTTAATTTAAATTTTAATCCATAAATCATATTTAAGAAAAACATTGGGAAAGGGTGATGTTTGATTGTTTCGAAAGCTATTTCAGGTTTGTAAATAATAAATATATTAATAAATTGAAGGGGTTGGACTTTGATTCAGTTATATGTGTGTGGGAAGTGCAATGCAAGCTTAAAACATTTGACCATTATCTCTCTATCTTCTTATGGCATATAAGAGATTTGAAAGACTTTTACTTTACTGCATTATTATTAGCATCAAGAAATTATTTTATTATTAGTCCATAGGCTATACAACATAATAGCTAACCAGGGCTGAAATTTGAAGAGCATGGGATTTACATAATGGAACCAGGGCCGAATACCTGCAATTTTGGAGCTCAAGATTGTGGAGGTTTCCTTCTCAGGGGGTTATTTTTCCATTTTTCCTCACCTAGTTAGTACTTACATTGTTAATAGCTAAGCCAGGCCTCCATTTTAGCAGTTGTTTAACTGCTATTCTTGGGAACTGTACTAGAGTTTTCCTTCTCGGGGGGTCATTTTTCCTTTTTTTCTCACCTAGTTAGTGCTTACATTCTTAAAAGCTAAGTCATGTCTCCATTTTAGCAGTTGTTTAACTTCTATTCTTGGAAAATGAACTGTATTAAAGACAGTGGTTGGAACGTATTAGGTGGAGCACATGTGGCATAAGTTCCTTTACCAAGCTTTGTTTTCATTTCAACTTCCATTAATACTATTCTTAATAACTTGAACGCTTGGTATCTTGGAGTTTGAACGGTTTTAGTAGAGCCCAGGTGGCTCACGAAGGTGTTTGGCATGAGGAAGGTCTTTTCACAACGGTGGATTCTCTGGGGGCATGTACTAACACTTTAAATCACTCATCAATTGAACTAACTTCTCCTTAAGCACGTTTCCATAGTAGGATTTCTGGTGGAGTTCCCTCATTCTCTGACTTCCTACCTGGCTTGTATAATACTCCTCCAGAGGTGGAGAAGCTCTCATATGTGAGAGGTATTAGAGTGGAGGCTGGATGCATTGGCTTCATAGGTGCTTGGAGTAAGGCGATTAGAACTATTTATTCCTCCGGGATAAGTCGTAGGAGGTCCGGGATAAGTCGTAGGAGGTGGAAGGAAAAAATGTTGATTATAAATCGAATGGTGTTAGGGTCTGATATAGGTCTAGAGGAGACCTATGGAATGGAATTATGTGGTATGGTTGGGATCTTATCCTACAACAACTTGTATAAGACGTCGCTCCCTATCTAGGTTGAACATGCTTGGTTACCCATGTTTGGGTATACACCAGAGATTTTATTTTTATCTAAAGGATGGTTCGGCTTCATTTGTAAATCATCAGAAGACTCCTCGTCGTTACTGGATAGCAGGTGGATTAATGGAGGTAGCAGCATAATGCTAAAACTATGGAGGGTCGCTTTCGATCTATTGACAAAATATTTCCATCTTAGAAATTTGTGGGTTCTTTTACGTGGATTACCCATGCAACTATGGAATGAAGGAGCTATGCATGTCATCGAGAACTCACTGGGTAAGTTTATTTTGGTTGATATAACAACCCTTTCTGGGACATCTAGGAATTTTGGTAGAATATTGGTCAAAATGGATATACATATCGAGATTCCAGAAGTCATTGAGATAGAGTGGAGGGGTCGTCGTGTTCTTCATCATTTGGATTATCTAGGCATTCCTTTTAGATGCAGTATTTGCAAAAGCACTAGTCACCTACGGTGGGATTGTAGAGGCTACTTAGTAGAAGAA
This sequence comes from Picea engelmannii, assembly GCA_009831015.1. Taxonomy (NCBI): domain Eukaryota; kingdom Viridiplantae; phylum Streptophyta; class Pinopsida; order Pinales; family Pinaceae; genus Picea; species Picea engelmannii. The sequence goes on along the minus strand of ML792978.1, from coordinate 20,485 downwards.
GAAGAGACCGAAGAGATAGCCATGTTCAGAAGTACACCTGAATCTTCTCCGGATACTGGTTTCATTGGGAACGGGCCTTCCACTTTGCACAGGAAGATTCCAGCCAGTCAAAGTCCTTGGATTTGTTGATGGGTAAGTTAAAAAATCACTACCCTGCACTTTATTCTTCTCTATCGATGTGGGAAAGGGATGCTATGAATGCATCTGATTGGCTAAAGCTTTCAACTTCCAAAGAAAACGTGTCCATTTTGGTTGACAAGGGGGTCAGTGTCCCTACTGGATTGAGTATAGAGAGTCAGAAAGATAAGGTTTCCCTGCCGGTATGTCAATCGGGAGTAGAAACTATTGTTGTTTCCGCTAGTCTAGCTGAGTTAAGTGAAAAGGTAATCTCGTATGTTCCCTCACTTGTTTTTATTGTTCCTAGTCAATTGGGTCACCCTATACCGTCTCTTTTTCCATTGAATGGAGATTCGTCCTCTCCTCCTAGTTATCGGGAACCGAAAGAGGATGAAACATCCCTTAATGTTGTTCTTGACTCTTTATTACCCTTTATTCGTGACCAAAACTCTATTGTTCATTTGCCCATTTATCTTGGCAAATTTGTTCTAGAATCTGCTACTTGTGATGGGGAGGCTAGCGCTTCGTGCCCTCGTGCTGAAGGGGCAGAGAAGGAGTTTGTTTGGTCTAGGTGGATGGGTATAGAATACTCGTCAGTAAAGAATAGGAGTTCTCGGAAAAAGTCAGCAATATTGTCCTCCTTGGAAACTAATTCTCGTAATTCCACTGATAGTGGGGCACTTAGAGAAATGAAGGCCCTAACTCGGGCGAAATAATGATATTTCTCTCCTTAAACCTTAGAGGGACTGGAGGCACCCTAAAATCGGCCTATGTCTTTCGTGTTCTAGATAGAACACACCCTAATATTGTATTTTTTCAGGAAACATTGGTACACTCTGAAAAAGCCAGAACCTTCATGCATGTTTTTCGTTCGACTTGGGTTAGTTGTGTTGTTAATTTGGTTGGGAATTCAGGTGGACTATTGGTTACTTGGGACCCAAACATTTTTTATATGGTTCTGTATCTCACCTGTGGTGGAATTTTATTGACAGGAATCTGTATTGCTAGCAAAAGGGAGATTTCTTTGCTTAACATCTATGGTCCTTGCTTGGAGCGGACAAAGTTTTGGAACCTGTTGGTAGATTCTTATTTGTTATCTCTTAAAAACTTAATTATTGCGGGGGATCTGAACTTGACCTTATCCTCGAGTGATATTTGGGGAGGATCCTCCATAATTGGGCCCCTGTCCGGTTTTTTCAAAGCTTACTTTCAAAATAATAATCTCATTGACATCAAGCCGAGGAATGTTGTCCCCACTTGGAGGAATGGTAGTTCCTATGCAGACTTGATTGCAAAAATACTGGACAAGTTCTTCATTTCAAAAGAACTTCTATCAAATGTTGGAATTTACAATTCCTAGGTGGAATATCCATATGTATCGGATCATGCACAGGTTTTACTTCAGTTGGAAATTTCTCCACTCTACAAGGCTTATCCTTTTAAATTAAACTCTTAGTGGTTGTTGGATCAGGATTTCATAGATATGGTATAGAATCTTTGGAATGACCCTAAATTCCTTTGCGAGGGTGGAAAATAGAGAAGGTTGTTCTAGAAACTCAAAGAACTGAAGAAAAGCACAAAGCAATGGGAAAAGATTCACAACAACAAGGCTATTTCACATTTGGTGAAGTTGGAGGAAGAAATAAAAGCCACTTTGCATAACTTTCTGGAAGGACCGAGATTACCAGAGGAGGAAAGACATTTAAAAAATCTTGAGCAAGAAAGGAGCATGTTATTAAATGAAGAGGAAGAACTCTGGAGACAATGTAGTAGGACAATCTGGATCTAAAGTGGTGATCAAAAAACAAATTTGTTTCACAATTTTGACAATTACAGGAGGAATCGAAAGTTCGTCTGGGAGATGAGAGATGAATCGGGGCTTCTACACAATGGAAAGGAGAAATTAAAAGTTGATTCTTTGAAATACTTTGATTTTTTTTTCAAATCACAAGTTACTCCTTCAACAAGTGACCAAGCTAAAGTGGTGGGTCTTTTCTCGAGACTGGTAACTGAAGCCATGTTTAGTCCAATAAACTTGGGGGAATTAAAATAAGTTTTATCCAGATTCAAGGTGGATAAGAGTCCAGGACCTGATGGCTGGACATTTGAGTTTTTTATTCGATTCTTCATTCTGGTTGGGGGGGATCTCTTAGAAATGATGGAAGAATCGATATTAAAAGGTATTATTTCAGGAGGCCTAAACTCAAATTTTTTATCCTTAATTCCTAAAGTGAATAAGCCTCTCTCCTTTGGGGATTTCAAACCTATCTCTTTGTGTAACATGTGTTACAAAGTTATTTCAAATATGATAGAAAATTGAATAAATCCAATCTTGTCCAGGTCACTTTCAGAGGAGAAGTTGGGGTTTTTGCAAGGTAGACATAAATATTTTGAAAATTAGATCTAATATGGCTATAGACTGGAGAATCTAAAAGAAAGTGATTTTCATATTCAACCTTCTTAATGTCACAAAGGTGACACGCTCTTTCATCCCATGACATTTTAGGAATTTACCAACGCCCGGTTTCGCTATGGAGCTCATGATAATTTGTTCTTATTTTAGCAATGCTTATTTTTTTCTTTATGCTTAGCAAAACTGATAGATGATTTTGATCTTCTAGATTAGGGATGATTACATATTTATAATACCTTAATTTTTTTTTCCCTCTAACTCTTTATCACACCACATTTTTTCCTTAAATTTTGATTTGAGGTTTTTTTTAATATTATATTTAGTCTACAAAATGGTTTCTTCCATGATTCCCCAATAGTTTAGCCAAGACCGGGCACATTTATGCCATCCTCGCTTGAGTTGATGGTGGTTATGACTTGATTTTGAAGAAATTTTAGGTAGCCTCTTGTCTTCCATGTTGTTTAACTTGTTCTTATACAATAGGTATCTAGTCATAACCATGCTCTCAATGGGGAAGAGGCTTGTTTCTAAGAGGAGGATGGGATATGGCGTATTTCCTTTAATTTTGAGAGTATAGGTTATAAAATTATTTTGTATTTGCTATATCTTTCTCCAGGATTCACGAGAGATACTACAACCCCAGACTTCACATCCATAAAGAATAACATGTGTAACAAGAGTCTCAAAGATGAGTTTCTTCTTATCCCAACTCCAAATATCAGTTGATTTACAATTGTTTTCAAGCCCATAATAATCTTTCCATCCCCCAATAATCATTTTCTCAATGCTATAATTCCAATTGATCTTGTGGTGAATATCAATTCCAGGATATTTGTATGAAGTCACTTCCTCCAAGTTGTTGTTGTCATATACAAAGGTATCATAAGGGATATTATAGGATTTAATAATCATGACCTTAGTATCATCAGTATTAACAGTCATACCCATATTGGAGAAAAAATCCTTGAGGATTCTTAGTTGGTTTTCAAGATCATGTGGACTCCTTGCCATAAGAACGATATCATCAGCATAAAGAAGAATATTGATTACTATACCAGTGAGAGTAGGGCCGACACAACCTACTTTTTCCAAGCATTCTTCTAACTTGTCAATGTATATGCCAAAAAGGGTAGGGGACAAGGGACAACCTTGTTTGACTCTGATATTGCAGTTAATCTCTTTTGACCAGCCCTCAGTGTTTTTAAACATAGCAATAATGTTCTCATACATCCTTATTGCAACATCCCTCAACTTGAGAGGCACTTTTATCTCTTCCAACCTATTCCAAAGGTTTTTCCTAGGAGCCATGTCAAAAGATTTGCTAAAGTCAACAAAACAACAAAAAAGATTGGTTTTAGTATTGTGGAACTCCTCTGCAATGATCCTAAAGGTAACAAGATGGTCCACGGTTGAATGATATCTCCTAAACTCGGCATGGCCTTTAGCTCTTTTACTGTGACTTTCTAGCCAAAGGATAATGTTCTTTTCCAAAATAATTCCATAAAGCTTGGCTAAAATTGGGCTAATCATAATGGTCCTATAATTTAACACTAATTCTCTGCGGTTTTGAAATTATTTCTCTGTGGTTTTGAACGGGAATAATGTTTCTCCGTGGTTTTGAACGGAAATACTACTTCTATGCGGTTTTGAACGGAAATAATATTTCTCCGCGGTTTTGAAATTATATCTTCGGTTTTGAACGGGAATAATACTTCTCTGTTTTTTTTGTTTTTTTAAGGAGATATTTTATTTCTAAGATTATATATCTAGGGTTTTGAACAAGAATAATACTTCTCTTTGGTTTTTATCTTTTTTACCCAGAATAATCTTTGTAGTTTCTCCGGATTTCTCTGCAGTTTTCAAAAATTATTTTTGGCTTCTTCAACGGATTGAGCAATTGGACATCGAAATGAGGTGAGTCACTTTTTACTTTGATTCAATTTTAATATAACGTAAAGAGATTTAAATATATTTTATTTTAAGTTTCATAAGTAAAAGTTGATTTGAGAGATAAAGTCAATCCATAATAATAATTGTTACATCTTTTTTCTCTTCTTTTCAATATGAGCACTCCACCACCTATTCCAAAAACTCAGCCTAGCAAGGGGAGGCCCCCCAAAATCACCCTAGATATCCTTTATGATTATATGGAATCAATAGAAAAAAGAAGAGAAGAGAGAGATGCCAAAATCCAAATAGATTTAGAAACATTAGAAAAAAGGAGTGAAGAAAGAGACGTAAAACTCCAAATAGAGATAGAAGCAATGATTGATAAAAAAATTAAAGATACCATTCAAACTCAAATAGAGGATAGATTCTTAGGGTTCAAGAGTGAATTGCAGACAATGAAGGGTAGAATTCAGGAAATGGAAAAACATAAACAATCAACCCAAGAAGGAGGGGTTGAAGAAAATCACAACATGAGAGAAATGATTAAAGAGCTAGAAGAAAAACTAACCAACAATTTGACCCTCAGTAATATGGAAAAAAATTGGATATCAAACCCATCAAAGAGGAAATGAATAAGTTAATCGAACTGGACCATGAGCGTAACAAAAGAGCCTTGAACCTCATAATTTTTGGTATAAAAGAACAACAAGAGGAGGATACACTAGCAATAGTAAAAGAAGAATTAAAAAATAAATCACAAATTGATACAACTTACCTCATAGAAGCAAAGAGGCTAGGAAAAATAATTGATCACAAAGATAGGTTGATCCTTGTCAATGTAAGTTGTAATGACCATCAATATAGCATACTTAGTAAATCTTTGAGCTTAAAAGGGTAAGGAATATTTATAAATGAAGACCTCATTCCTAAAGACCAAGTTAAATTAAGGAAGGAAGTTCAAAAGGTAAAAGAAGCCAGGAAAGAAGGAAAATGGGCAATAATTAGAAATCGAAAAGCTGTTGTTAGGGATAGAGACCAGAAGGATAATAATAAATAGAAATTTGGGACACTCGGGATCCTTTTTTGGAATTTTTATGGCTTTCCATGGCGCAAAGGTCCTATGATAAGTTGGATCCCGAGTGATGTTCATATTATCTATCTAGTTGAAACTTGGGAGCATGAGGAGTGTAAGGTCCCTAACATGGAAGGATTTGTCTTATGGTCACCACGGAACAAAAAATCCCACCATAGAGGGATAGGAGGCATAACTTGTTATATTAGAAAGATCATTTCTCCTCACATTCAACTTCATAAGATTGACCCTCTTAATCAATACATTTGGATAGAAATTTCAGACACCAATGCTAAGAAGATGTATATAGCAATTTATTATTTTGCACCTATTAATTCTACTTTTTATAAGAAAAA
>ML792977.1:391253-421417 GCA_009831015.1 Picea engelmannii | reverse complement strand
CCGCCCCTCCCACCCTCTATAGAGGGTGGGAGGGGAGGACACACCTATCATACTTAGAGGGGGGGGTGAATGAGTGTGGGGATCTTTTTCCCAAAACTTCTCTCTTACACAAAAACTCCTTAGTTAACATTCAACATTTGTTCATTACTCATTGCTGTCATTTATAATCAGTTATATGTGAATACATATCAACAACATATGATCAACAAATCATCTCCACAAGGAACACACAGAACACAATATGTATGTACAATTTTTCCTTTTATTATGGACTTGAATCCGAGGGTTTTTCAGCAACAACTGAATAAAGTAAAACTCTACAAGATAACCATCTCTATATGCAAGACTCAACTTACATTCTCAGCACCAATTGAGATGAGGCAACAATCCTCAACATATATCAATCTGTTAACATAAACAAGTGCATCAACCATGCACCAACCTATGCCAAACAACCTGTAATCAACCTGTTCCATAAACAAGTGCATCCAACCATGTACCAACTATATACCAATAATGTGTCAACTACTCATCAACAATGACTCATCAATATGTACCAACATCATCAACTATACACCTCATGTATGTGCCAACTCATCAACTACTTGTCTCAACCATGACTAGTTTTGGATTAGTCAACAACCCCAACTTGAAATAATCATAACTTTGTACCTGTAATGAATAAATATTTGAAACTGATTCACAATGTTCTTCAATTTTTTTTATGCAATTCCTCTAGGTGGAACTACATGGAACCTCTCAGAAAATGAGTTATAGAAAAAATGGCATACCTTGCTGAATTCTGGATTATTCTAGAGAGAGACCTTGTAGAGAGTGCCCAGCACCAAATATTAGTTTAATTGATCTTAAAAGGTTACCAAAAATACTACAGACTGTACCCTAACCAACACATGTGGTCTCACTGAATTTTTATCTGTAATGAAGAAGTTATGACATTTTTACCCGAAACACCTGTTTTTGACTAGTTTTAGGACTAGCCACAAACCCTATTTTCCACGGAGTGTAACTCCCAAAATAAAAAGACCCACAAGCTGAATTTTTTACCACAGATACTTGGGTATGTTTTATCAATGGAATATCAATTAAATGGTCTGAATCAGTATAGAAAAAAAGTTATAGCAAAAATGGTGAGATGACCTGTAAATAACGTACCTTATAAAGCATCATCAAAAGAATTTATCCTCCCTTCAATTCTGGCCCTCTTTTCTTCACCTTCCTTCTGAAATTCAGCTTGGATATCCTAGGTTACCTTAGTCACCTATAGATATTAAATATTCTCAAGTTTTCCACACCAAAAATTCTCAAGAAGCTCTCACAAGAAGCTCTCCATCAATACTCCAAAAGATATTCTCACAAGAAGCTCTCCATCAATACTCCAAAAGATATTCTCACAAGAAGCTCTCCATTGATCCACAAAAGGGATGATCTACAAGAGACCATTGCTATCTTATTTATAATTTCACACTCTAGGTCACTTAACCCATTTCTAGGTCACTTAACCTATTTTCCTTATTTTAGGGTTAACCACTTTCCATAAATAGAAATTTCTCCAATATTTTATCATTTAAATATTCCTTCTTGATTTTCTCATCTTACTTTATCATTTCTTGATTTTTTCACTTCTCTTTATTATTTAAATAATCCACCTTGACTTTGTCACCTTAATTTATCATTTAAATAATGATTTCTTTTTTTTTAGGTCACTTAACCCATTTCTATGTCACTTAACCTATTTTCCTTATTTTTAGGGTTAACCACTTTCCATAAATATTCCTTCTTGATTTTGTCACCTTACTTTATCATTTCTTGATTTTGTCACTTCTCTTTATTATTTAAATAATCCACCTTGACTTTGTCACTTTACTTTATCATTTAAATAATGATTTCTTCTTTTAGGTCACTTTGACTTCTTTGACCTTGGGGGCTTCAAGCTTTCATGTGGGAGTCCTTCATCTTCATAAGGCCATAACTCTCAAAAAATGAGGAGTTATGTGACATTCCACATACCACCGGAAATGAAATGACAAGCACTATCCATATAGGATACTTTCACCAACAATTTCCTTGATCTTCATCTCATTATTCTACATACAAGCATGGGTCCTCCAACCATTCTTCTAGGATAACTCAATCTGTAAAGTGTCTTCCCATGAGGGATTTCACCATAAGGGGACCACTTTAGAGTTCATCCATTTGTTCACCTTATCAATCATGATAAGAAAATAATGATAGCAAGTGTCCTCCAACCATTCTTCTAGGATAACTCAATCCCCAAAGCGTCTTCTCGTGAGGGTTTTCACCATATGGGGACCACTTTGGAGTTCATCCATTTGTGCACCTTATCAATCATGATAAGACAATAATGATTCATTTATACATTTTTCCAACAATGCATCATAAAGCAATGAAACCACAACGATCCATCTTCATCATGTATCAATGACAACTCATTGATACATCTTCATCATATCAATGACAACTCATTGATCCATCTTCATCTATTGATGCGAATCTGCCCCTCGTAGGCAAATCGCTTCCACCAGGACCTTCTTCAACTCAGGCCTGAAGAGTCAAAGAACTCTTCCCACTCCTTCCGGGAGTTCTCAATACCCACAGGAATCTCCTTTCGGTGATCTCCTCTTTGCCTTGTCGGGAAATCGTGTTTCGCAATATCGCGAAACTCGTGGGCACGGTTCTCGTGCTAACCAAAACCCCTAACCCTGATGGGTCAAAGGCCAATGCTTCCGTACTTGTCGGGGATTTTCCTATCGGGAAATCGGAACATGCGAAGTCGCGATTCACATGCACCACAAATCTCCAAACCCTGAACCCCGATACACACGTACGCTTCCTTCCTGCCACGTCACCTTCTCTCTCCGCTCTATCGGGAATCGCGTGATTGTGATTTCACCCGTCGAAATTTCTTTGCACCGGGAAGCCCCAAATGCCGAATCTCGACTCTCCGGGATCCCGTGCCACGTGTCCCCGGAGTGATCGACGGCTCCGACGGCTTCGGTAAATCGCCAATCGTGATTTCTATAATTTTGAAACTCTCGCCTCCACAAACTCCGAAGGCCAAGTCCCCGAAGGCTCTTGGACTCCTCCTGCACCTAAGAGTTAAATCCCGCGCAACTTCTCCAAGATCTGACGGTAGGCGGGACTTCGCAAGTCTCCCCTGCGAACCCTGACCGTCGACTCCTCCTCTTTGGGTCTTCTCGCTCTAAAGCTCCTTCCTGTCCACACCTGCTCCTGGGTCCGTCTCCGCAGTATCACGGGGAACTATCCTTCCTGAGCTTGTCAACTCTAACTCCCTCAGAGACCTGGCGTACACTTCCCGTGTTCGACCTTCAACAACTCTCAAAGTGTTGAGTCTTTCAGACCCTGTGCACTTACGGCCATAGTAGTCTCTGCCTTCTTCTGCTCAGATTAGTCACTGAGACTTCAAACTCAGCCTGCACCTCTCCTGCACGACTCTACCAACCCAAACCAACTTCTGGGTGAATGAGAATAAGGGTTTAACTGTTGGGCCTCATCAACGCACTCTATGCAGATGAATTCAACTACACTCTATGCAGGAATCTCCTGGGTCAAACAGAGAAACAATTGAAACTCATTCCCTTTTCTCATAGACTTCAGTTAAAACCCTGAAATCACATGCATAACATCTTCAAGCAATCGCATGAACAAGAAACAAACATTCATGAATACACAAGAATCATACACAGAGAAACAACACCAGCCGTGAAATTGAATCAAAGACTCTCTTATATTAATTCAATAACATCTGTACATGGGTGTTCTGCACAATTTCTCTGCTTGCTCTCCTCTTCTGAATGCTGCTATTGTTACAATGATACAAAGGAGGGTGTCTATATCCGTTTTCCCTCACAATTCTAAAGCTATCAAATCTAGAATTAAATATCCTATCTACCTGCATTAAATCTATTAAATGCCTTCCTATCTACTAAGGACGAGAGCTTAAAGGCTTAAGGTCCCCTTTACAATACAAGTGCGCTTCTTTATGAATGACTTCATTAAAGAGCGGCGCAACAACTTCCAAAGTATCTCAAAATGCATGCTGGTGCTATCCAGCTGTTTCCTCTCGATGTGCTAGCTCGCTTGATGAGTGAACGATGCTCCTGCATCATACTCCTTGGCTTGAAAACTTTCATGGGCTCTTTTCCATGAGCTCCTGCACGGTCCGTCCATGCTTCTATATCACTACTTCATTTTCCCAACTAGCATCTTCCACTGGGTGATTTTTCCATTTGACTAGGTACTCGAAATACTGCTTTCGCCTGGTTTTCTTGCCCATTCTTTTGTCTAGTATGTACTCCATCTGCGGCTTCTATGCTACTGGTAATTGCTTCTGCCACTGGATTACTGGTTCCTCAGTTCTATTCTCTACTTCTCTAGCCTTATATGGATATAAATCCGAAACATTAAATATTGGAGATATCCCGATGCCATCCGACAATTCAATCTCATACGCATTCTCTCCAAATTTCTTCAGGACTCTGCACGGTCCGATTTTCTTCATCTTCAGCTTGTTGTATGTTCCCCTTGGGAACCTTTCCTTCCTTAAGTGTGCTAGAACCAAATCACCAACTTCAAACTGAAGTTGTCTCTTCCGCTGATCGACTCTGCGCTTGTAATCCTGATTTGAGTCTTGCAATCGCTGCTTCACCTTGCTGTGAAGTTCTCTCATCGCTTCAGTGAACTCTTCAGCGCTCGCACTGCTAGTTGCAACCTGATCTGAGTCCCTGAGTTCAGAAACTCCCCTGGGATGTGTCCCAAACACAATCTAAAATGGACTTTTTCTCGTACTCCGATTCACTGAATCGTTGTATGCAAACTCTGCCTGCGGAAAGATGTTGTCCTAGCTGCTATGGTGCTCTGTCACTAGGCTTCTCGGCAAGTCTCCAAGAATTATGTTGACCACCTCTGTTTGTCCATCTGTCTGCGAGTGATAAGCAGAACTAAATTCCAAGTTTATCCCTAGCTTCTTCCATAGCGTCCTCCAAAAATGACCTATGAACTTGGTATCCCTGTCCGAGACTATGCTTCTCGGTAATCCATGAAGTCTGACAATCTCTTTGAAAAACAAGTTTGCGATGTGCGTCGCATCGCTGGTCTTCTGACACGGAATAAAATGTGCCATCTTTGAAAACCTGTCCACCACCACAAAGATGGAATCAACCCTTCTCTGCGTCCTCGACAAACCCAATACAAAATCCATGCTTATCGCCTCCCATGGTCTCTCTGGTATAGGTAATGGCTGATAAAAACCCGCGTTCTACTTTCTGCCTTTCGAATGTTGACAAATTCGACACCTGTCAACAAACCTCTTGACATCTTCTCGCATGCCCGGCCAAAAATACGATTCACTCAGCTTTGCGAATGTTTTATCGTGGCCGAAATGCCCTGCTAAGCCTCCGCTTTGCTTTTCCTTTAGCAGATTCTCCCTCATGGAGCAATTCAGAATGCATAACTGGTTGCCTTTGAACAACAATCCTTCTTGGATCATATATTCTATCCAAGGACTCCAATCTCTGAGAACTGGATTCTCAGCTGCTTCATATGCTTGTCCGAAGTCTGCATCTCCTGCATACATGTCCTTCAGATTTTCAAAACCTAATGTTTTGACCCGAAACTCCTGCAGCAACAAACATTTCCTGCTCAAAGCATCAGCCACTTTGTTAGCAGTTCCTGAAATTTGTTTAATTACAAATGTGAAATTTTGCATGTACTCTACCCATTTTGCATGCTTCTGGTTCAACTTCTCTTGTTGACTCACAAACTGCAATGCATGATTGTCACTATACAATACAAATTCCTTCGGGATCAAATAATGCCTCCACTTCTTTAATGCCTGTATGATGGCATAAAACTCTTTATCATACGTGGAGTATTTCAACTTTGCTTCATCCAGCTTCTCGCTGAAATATGCAACTGGCCTGTCCTCCTGACTCAAGACCGCTCCTATAGCATATCCGCTGGCATCACATTTCACCTGAAATGTCTTCTGAAAGTCAGGCAACACCAAAATTGGTCTCTCTGTGATCTTCTGCTTCAATAGATTGAATCTTTTCTCAGCCTCTGCTGTCCAGTGAAAAGACTTGTGCTGCTTTTTCACTGTGTCCATCATTGTTGCGCTAATTCCACTGAAATTCCTGATGAACTTTCTGTAGAAACTAGCCAGTCCATGAAAAATCCTCACCTCGAAAACATTCCTGGGTGATGGCCAATTCTTTATCACTTCCACCTTCTCAGGATCCATCTTCAACTCATTTGCTGATATGACAAAACCCAAATAAATGAGCTTTGTCTTCATGAATGAACATTTCTTCATGTTGATCAACAACTTTTCTTGCTGTAGCCTCCTCATTACAATGGCCAAATGTTCTAAATGTTCATCCTTCGTCTTACTGTAGATCAATATATCATCCAGATATACGACAACAAATTTCCCGATGAATTCCCTCAGGACTTCATTCATCAATCTCATGAATGTGCTCGGCGCGTTTGTCAAACCAAACGGCATGACCAACCATTCGTACAATCCTTCGTTTGTCTTGAATGTTGTCTTCCATTCATCACCTTCCCTCATGCGAATCTGGTGATATCCGCTCTTCAGATCAATCTTGGAAAAATAATTTGCCCCGCTCAGGCAATCCATCAGATCATCCATTCTCAGCAGTGGAAATCTGTACCTAATGGTTATCTTATTTATCGCTCTGGATTCTGTACACATCCTCCAACCTCCATCCTTATTTGGACTTAGCACTGTCGGAACAACACACAGACTTAGACTCTCCCTGACCAGTCCTTTATCCAATAAATCCTGGACCTGATTCTTGACTTCCTCGTTCTCCTGAGGTGTCAGACTGTATGCAGTGTTATTCGGTAAACTGCTACCTGGTATGAGGTCAATGTGATGACTCACACTCCTCATCGGTGGTAACGAACGAGGTAATTCGTTCACGATGATGTCAGCGAACTCTCCTAGCAGTTTCTGAATCTCATCCGGTAAGTCATCCACTCTTGTGCTAGTCAGGACAATTCTCGGTTTCCTGACCACAAAGAATTGTGGATCTTCCTTCTTCTCCATTCTGTGAGAAGCTCTTTCCCACTCATGAGAAGTATGGCACTGCTTACTTCTGGCTTCACTTCTTTATATTTTATTGGAAGCAACTTATGGGTTCTTCCATTCTTCTCCAAAGTGTATGTGTTCATCCTTCCGTCATGAACCACATTCCGGTCATATTGCCATGGTCTACCCAGCAATACATGACATACATCCATGGGAATAACATCACACAGAATCTTATCATTGTAATTCCCTATCTTGAATTCAACTAAGCATTGTTTAGTGACACTCACCCGATGTCCTTTTTGTAGCCATGAGACTTTATATGGGCTCGGGTGCTTGACTGTTTCCATCCCTAATTTCTCCACCATCTCGTTCGAAACGAGATTATCGGTGCTCCCGCTGTCCACAATGACTTTGCATTTCCAGCCCTTGGCTGTGCAAGCCGTCCTGAACAGTTTGCTCCTCTGTACTGAGCTCTCCACCTCCTTCTCAGGTGTCAAAAGGACCTTATGCATCCCAAGCGATCTTCCGCTGTCTGCATCTTCTGACTCAGTATCACGCCTGTGCGCCTCAGTGATGTGAGATTCTCCTTTGTCTGTTTTCCTGTCTGGACAATCAACGGGTTTATGTCCATCCTTTCCACATGTGAAACATGTGATGATTCCTCCTCTGCCTCTTCCTCTACCTCTGGTACGAGGAAAAATGTTCGCGTCAGCATATCTGCCAACCTGCTCTGTATGCTGTCTCCTCGGCTCAACATATTGCTGTCCTCGCTATGAGGTTCCACCCCTTTCAGTCTTACCTTGAGGTTTCTTCCATTCCTCCTTGGGCTTCTGAGTTCTTTCTTGGGCAACTGCCTCTGGGATGACTTCTGCCTCACCCTCGCTGACCTTTCTTACGGCTCAGCTTCTCCTCGGCTTTCAGAGCCATCTGGTAAGCATCCTCCACCGTTCGGATGGTAAGCATGCTCAATTCATCCTGAATGTCATATCTCAACCCATTCAGGTATCTGGCTACCTTCTCATCATCGCTCTCCCGATGACCTACTTGGATATTGAGCTTGTAGAACTCTTCGGTGTACTCCTTCACCGTCATCAACTTCTGTCTTAGGTTCTGCATTCGCCTGAACAGAGTGATTTGGTAATCTCTGGGGATGAACTTCGTTTTCAGCTTTGCAATCATTCTATCCCAACTTTTAATCTTCTGCTTGCCTTTGCAGCGTCTGTCAGCTTGTAGCTCGTCCCACTACAATGCTGCATGTCCCTTCAATTTGGTAACAGCATGTCTTACCTTTTTATCCTCTTCGATGTCCTCATAATCGAAGTAGGTGTCAAGAGCTCGGATCCAGTCCAGTAGCTCTTCTGCATCCAGACTCCCTTCATAGACTGGAATATCCATTTTGGTCTTTCAACTCATCCGAGCGATAGCCTTAATCAATCGTTCGGTTGATGCATCCTCTGTTGTGACCTCTTCTTCGTGTCCAGCCTCTTCTTCAACTTCGGAATTGCTAAGATCCCCTGCACCAACTCCTCATCTTTGTGCAGTCTCCATCTCCTCAAGCCTTGCTCGGAGATCTCGCATTTGCCTTTCCATCTCTGGATTTCCTGCTGGCCTACCTCTTCTCCTCACCTCCCTGTCCTCTGGGTCGGGTGACTGTCTCTCCCTTCTGGGCGGCATGATGAATTCCTCTTTCTCCTTCTCTGCTACAGAAATAGATAACTTATCCCACTCTGATACCACTTGATGCGAATCTGCCCCTCGTAGGCAAACCGCTTCCACCAGGACCTTCTTCAACTCAGGCCCGAAGAGTCAAAGAACTCTTCCCACTCCTTCCGGGAGTCCTCAATACCCACAGGAATCTCCTTTCGGTGATCTCCCCTTTGCCTTGTCGAGAAATCGGGTTTCGCAATATCGCGAAACTCGTGGGCACGGTTCTCGTGCTAACCAAAACCCCGAACCCCAATGGGTCAAAGGTCAACGCTTCCGTACTTGTCGAGAATTTTCCTATCGGGAAATCGGAACATGAGAAGTCGCGGTTCACATGCACCACAAATATCTGAACCCTGAACCCCGATACACACGTACGCTTCCTTCCTGCCACATCACCTTCTCTCTCCTCTCTATCGGGAATCGCGTGATCGCGATTTCACCCGTCGAAATTTCTTTGCACCGGGAAGCCCCGAATGCCGAATCTCGACTCTCCGGGATCTCATGCCACGTGTCCCTGGAGTGATCAACGGCTCTGACGGCTTCGGTAAATCGCCAATCACGATTTCGATCAGTTTGAAACTCTCGCCTCCACAAACTCCGAAGGCCAAATCCCCGAAGGCTCTTGGACTCCTCCTGCGCCTAAGAGTTAAATCCCGTGCAACTTCTCCAAGATCTGACGGTAGGCGGGACTTCGCAAGTCTCCTCTACGAACCCTGACCGTCGACTCCTCCTCTTTGGGTCTTTTCGCTCTAAAGCTCCTTCCTGTCCACACCTGCTCCTGGGTCCATCTCTGCAGTATCACGGGGAACTATCCTTCCTGAGCTTGTCAACTCTGACTCCCTCAGAGACCTGGCATACACTTCTCGTGTTCGACCTTCAACAACTCTCAAAGTGTTGAGTCTTTCAAACCCTGTGCACTTACGACCACAGTAGTCTCTGCCTTCTTCTGCTCAGATTAGTCACTGAGACTTCAAACTCAGCTTGCACCTCTCCTGCACGACTCTACCAACCCAAACCAACTTCTGGGTGAATGAGAATAAGGGTTTAACTGTCGGGCCTCATCAACGCACTCTATGCAGATGAATTCAACTTCACTCTATGTAGGAATCTCCTGGATCAAACAGAGAAACAATTGAAACTCATTCCCTTTTCTCACAGACTTCAGTTAAAACCCTAAAATCACATGCACAACATCTTCAAGCAATCGCATGAACATGAAACAAACATTCATGAATACATAAGCATCATACACAGAGAAACAACACCAGCCGTGAAATTGAATCAAAGACTCTCTTCTATTAATTCAATAACATCTGTACATGGGTGTTCTGCACAATTTCTCTGCTTGCTCTCCTCTTCTGAATGCTACTATTGTTACAATGATACAAAGGAGGGTGTCTATATCCGTTTTCCCTCACAATTCTAAAGCTATCAAATCTAGAATTAAATATCCTATCTACTTGCATTAAATCTATTAAATGCCTTCATATCTACTAAGGACGAGAGCTTAAAGGCTCAAGGTCCCCTTTACAATACAAGTGCGCTTCTTTATGAATGACTTCATTAAAAAGCGGCGCAACAACTTCCAAAGTATCTCAAAATGCATGCTGGCGCTATCCAGCTGTTTCCTCTCGATGTGCTGGCTCGCTTGATGAGTGAGCGATGCTCCTGCATCATCTATGCATTCTCATCAAGGAAAATACATATTATATTACATCAATCATCAATCAATAAATCCTTTGACATCAATCAATCACTTGAAATCAATCAATGACATCAATCAATCAAACCATTGGCATCAATGACAACATGATCCAACAATTGCGACTGGCTCGTCGCGCTGATTTTGGCCATATATTTACTTTCTCAAATGGACATCGTATGCGAAAGTTATCACACTCTGGCCGCTTTCCCAAACAACTAAAAAATTCAATAGTCAAACTGGAAAAAAGTCATTGATGATGTCAGCATGACATCACCAAGATGACATCAACATGGTGACATGTGGCATCACGGCAACAAGGTGACTGGACAATGACATGGACCTATAACATGTCGACACATGGCATCGAGGACAAAAAATGGTGGGATTCCATGTGGCCTAGACATGGGCTGCCACGTGGCACCCATTGGTTGGACATTAGGTTCATTGCAAAAATTATTCTGGAGTAGCAGGAATAGAACCCACGACCTCTCCCAATGAGCATAGCACTTTCACAAAGGCCCCAACTATCAATGCACCACAATGGTTCTTATGTAATGTAAGCCACTTTATTTTTAATAAAGAGAATGTAATAGTAAGGAGGGTGTAAAGGGGCTGGGGCTAAGCCCCAGCCCACGATTTATGTAAAACACATGACCACCAGGAATAAGAGCACGGGGGGTCTTTATTTTAACCACCAGCATGGATAGCACCAGCCCCTAGATTTTGGGAATATCCCATACGACTCGGGGCTCAACCTTAAGAGTTGACATGTTTTTGGGTAGGCAAGGTCCTATTGAATGGGCATGTGACCAAGGATTTCAGGATGAGGGGACAATGCATAGCCCTTCGGGTTGGCGCTTGGCCACATGTCTATCCATGCGACCTTATTTGAGGGTGCATGCACCTGATTTAGGGGGCTACTCTATGTATTTTTGAATTTTTGTTACAGAGTGGGTTTTATTGTATGGTTTGGGATTTTTTTATAGATTTTCAAGCCTATTAATGGAGGAAAATCCCAATATCTCCCAATAATGGCCAAATCCTCCATTAACAGGCCTAAAAATCAATAAAAAAATCCCAAACCATACAATAAAACTCACTCTGTAACAAAAATTCAAAAATACACAGAGTAGCCCCCTAAATCAGGTGCGCACCCCCTCAAATAAGGTCACATGGATAGACATGTGGCCAAGTGCCAGCCTGAAGGGATGTGCGTTGCCCCCTCATCCCAAAATCCTTTGTCATATGCCCATTCAATAGGACCTTGCCTACCCAAAAACGTGCCAGCTCTTAAGGTTGAGCCCTGAGTCATATGGGATATGCCCGGAATCTGGGGGTTGGTGCTATCCGCGCTGGAGGTTAAAAGAAAGACCCCCCATGCCCTTATTTCTGGTGGTCATGTGTTTTACATAAATTGTGGGCTGGGGCTTAGCCCCATCCCCTTTACACCCTCCTTACTATTACATTCTCTTTATTAAAAATAAAGTGGCTTACATTACATAAGAACCATTGTGGCACGTTGGCAGTTGGGGCCTTTGTGAAAGAGATATGCTCATTGGGAGAGGTCGCAGGTTCTATTCCTACTACTCCACAATAATTTTTGCAATGAACCTAATGTCCAACCAATGGGTGCAATGTGGCAACCCATGTTTGGGTCACGTGGCATCCCACCATTTGTTGTCCTTGATGCCATGTGTCGACATGCTATAGGTCCATGTCATTGTCCAGTCACCCTGTTTTCGTGATGCCACATGTCACCATGATGATGTCAGCTTGGTGATGTCATGCTGACATCATCAATGACTTTTTTCTAGTTTGACTGTTGACTTTTTTAGCTATTTGGGAAAGCGGTCAGAGTGCGATAAATTTCGCATATGACGTCCATTTGAGAAAGTAAATATATGGCCAGAACCAACATGATGAGACGGTCACAATCACATTGGTTTCGTCTGATTTTGAGAACTTTGATTTTTGAGCCTTTTCTAGACCTGGGAAGCCTCCTGGATCCAATTCTGGATCACACCTCCGTAGTAAAGGACCTTTTGGTCCCCAAAAGGTTACTGACTAGTCAACAAGCTCGGGATATGCCACCCGACTTGTCCTTTGTCTCTGAACTTTGTCCTGTGCACCTGTCTCATTAAGATCAACTATAACACAATCATGACAACTGACAGCATATTGTTAGCCATTTGAACCCTGTTACATCTTACTGAAGCCACTATCATCCATGTAGACAACATTACTAATGATAGCATCAAAAAGATGACTGCAAATGAGCTGATGTACTTATAATATTTGCACGACATGAGCTTATCTTGAAGCAACCTGTGATTGATTTTCCATTCAACAATCATTTCTTGTTCTTTCTTAAGATCGATTACTTCATTTGAAACAATTATTGGTTTGTTGCTTGCTTGCACCACCTTCTTTAATTGTTCCATTGTTTGAAGTGTTTTATTTGCCTTAACATGATGAGTATAAGCCACATAATCTTGACCTGCTTTAGTTAATTGATATTGATTCTTTGTCCTGTAGAAGACCACCTTACGATCATATAAGTATGGATTACCTAAGACCATTCCACATTCACTTAATGACACTACATCACATGTTACCTCGTCCACATACTTAGATGAAATTGCAAATTTGATTATGCACTGTTTTGTTATGTGCATTT
Organism: Picea engelmannii; assembly: GCA_009831015.1. Taxonomy (NCBI): domain Eukaryota; kingdom Viridiplantae; phylum Streptophyta; class Pinopsida; order Pinales; family Pinaceae; genus Picea; species Picea engelmannii. Next base: position 408,211 of record ML792977.1, on the reverse strand, counting down.
GATGATGATTGCTTATCCATTTAAGTGTGTAAGGCTTATGATGTACTTGTGTTTTTAACCCCAATTGCTTAACCAATTCTTCTGAGATTAGATTAGCTTGAGATCCATTGTCGATTAATGTGTCTATCTTAGTGTGTCGCATGATGGTCCTTATATGAAACAAGTTACTTCTACAATCAATGCCTTCACCAAGTTTACCTATTATACCAACTAATGAGACCTTAGATTCGTCACTCGAATCCGATCCCAAGTCTGTGGGTATTGTTGTCGCTACCACTGTTTTCCTTCCCTACTTTTCCTTGAACCACTTTGGCCTCTTCTCAGGATGCAACTGCCAAAAACGTTCCTCATCATGCCCCTCTTTCTTGCAATGCTTGCAAGAGGGATTCTCTTCCTTTCTCGCCACTGTATTTGCCTTTTTTCCTGTCCACTTCCTCTTGTCCTCTTTCCTTGAAGACGATTACCCCGATACACCTACTTTCCTTGCTTCAATGTATGTCACTTGAACATAAACCTCATCAAGGTTAGTGGGTCCAAACATGAATACAGTGTTTCTAATATGTGCAGGTAAACCTCCTATATACTTCATAAGGGTTTCCTGTGTATGTAAAGGGATATCTAACATCAATGCCACTTTTCGAAATCCATATGTATACTCTTGCACTGTTTGTCATTTTCTTAGTTTTAAAGCTTGCCATTCAATTAATGATTTTTCTTTATAACCCAAAGGATAGAATTTCTTTCTAAGTGCAGAAATGAAACTTTGCCATGATGGAAATACATTACCCACTTGTTGCGTTTCGTTTTGCAACTTGCTTTGCCACATAATGAGAGTCGTGCCTGCAAGTCTCAAAGATGCCAACTTGATTTGTGTGGTCTCATCCTTGATTTGTTGCACACTGCAGTAAACCTCCATTTGCCTAATCCAATTATCAAGTTTCTCTGCATTTACTTCACCATCATATATGGGCAACTCAAATTTAACATAAAGTTTTAACAATGGAATTTCATTCTTATGTTTATGAACATGTTTCTTTGCATTGGATTTAGAACTTGAACTTGAAGAAGAAGGAGAAGGAGGTGATGATGGAGGTGAAGGAGGAATATGAGGAGGATCCTCTTCCTCTTCACTTTTTCCCTTTGAATATTTCCCAAGAACTGGTATCTTTCGTTCCAAGTAATCCTCGTACAAAACTTTCACCATCTTCGACATAGCAAGGAAAGTTTTTTGAAACTCTTTCTCATCAAGAGAAAGTCCCTCTTTCGATGCCATCTTCTCGCTGTGAGAAGCTCTTTTTCTCAATCCAATTAATGGATTCTCTTCAAAAATCTCACCTTCACCACACTGTAGCATTTCCCTAGTTAACATTCAAAACTCAAATCCAAACGTCAACTAGCTTTGATACCACTTGATCCAAAAAGATCTTTTAATGACCGTGGTTGAGTTATTTTTGCATGTGTTTATTAACCATTTAAGAAGATAATGAAAGAGGATGAAGATAAGATAATTATATCATAGCCATAAACTCATATATAAAACTGAACTGAAGCAATAAGAACAATATACCATAACAAGAGAAGTGATAACGAAGTTCAACACAAAATTGCCTACGTCTTCGGGCCATTGTCTCAGTGGGGGAGGCTTCTTTATTAATTCTTCAATTCTTGCAAGGTATAGAAAAAGTACATCAAATGGACTTCATACTGATATCACTATGTTCTTCTCAACCTCAAAAATCCAACACAACTGACGGCACTGAAAAAGGCTGAGTATAGCCTCCGGAAATGGCCTCCAAAGTTTTGCTCCTCAACAACTCCCCTACATCAAAATGGTTTTGGTTTTGCTTTGCTTCATCATAACTCTGCTCTAACTATCCTCATGGCCTCAAACAGGCCTGGTTTTTATATATCTTAAGTTGGTTATCCTTCCCCAACTTCCTCCCAAAATCTGGGCTCAAAAAAGGCCCAATATCTCCCAATAATGGCCAAATCCTCCATTAACAGGCCTGGAAATCAATAAAAAAATCCCAAACCATACAATAAAACCCACTCTGTAACAAAAATTCAAAAATACACAAAGTAGCCCCCTAAATCAAGTGCGCTCCCCCTCAAATAAGGTCACATGGATAGACATGTGGCCAAGCGCCAGCCCGAAGGGCTGTGTGGTGCTCCCTCATCCCGAAATCCTTGGTCACATGCCCATTCAATAGGACCTTGCCTACCCAAAAACATGCCATCTCTTAAGGGTGGCCTATCCTGAGCTTGTTGACTGGTTAGTAACCTTTTGGGGACCAAAAGGTCATTTAATGTGGAGGTGTGATCCAGAATCGGATCTAGGAGGCTTCCCAGGTCCAAAAAATGCTCAAAATGAAAGTTCTCAGAATCAGACGAAAACAATTTCATTGAGACCGTCTCGTCGCACTAATTCTGGCCATATATTTACTTTCTCAAATGGATGTTGTATGTGAAAGTTATCACACTCTGATCATTTTGCCAAACAGGCAAAAAGTAAAAAAAAATTCAACAGTCAAAGGGTGATGTGGCACTCTCTGGAGGTGACACATGGCAGTGGCAGAAGTGACATGTGGCAGCAGTGGCGACATGTGACTAGGTAGATGATGCATACTTGGACCAATGGCAGAGTGACACTTGCCAATATTCGGACAAATATGGTGGTGCCACGTGGCCCAGGCATGGGCAACCACGTGGCACCCAGTCAATAGTTGTGTGGCAAGTTTAAATTTTTTGGGGGTAGATGGGTTTGGAACCCACGACCTTTGACTGAGCATAGACTTTGGGAAAGTTCCAACGACCAACGCACCACATTATTTCTTGTTATTTGAAACCCCATCAAATATAATTAAAGTGTATGTATTTTATTATGGGCGGAAAGGGGCTGGGGCTAAGCCCCAGCCCACGGTTGCATTGTATTCTATGACCACAGTTAAGGGCGCGGGTGCCATAAGTTAACAACCAGCGCAGAGTTAGCACCAGCCCTCGGATTCCGGGCGTATCCCACGTGACTGGGGCTATATGATATGTGTTAGCACGGGTTTTATGGGGCACAGTCATATTAAAAACCACCACATGACCCTATTGTTTCGGGCTAAGGGGCTAGTGCACAGCCCTTTGGGCTGGCGCTTGGCCACTTAAGTGCCATGTGACCGATAATTGGGGGGCGCGCATCCATTGTGGGGGGCTTAAGCCCTATATTAAACATAAATTGGGTTTTATATTATGGTTTTGGATTTTTTTAATGGATTTAGGCTTGTAATAGAGGATTTTTCCCATTTTTGGGGGATATTGGGCTCTTTTTGAGCCCATATTTTGGGAGCAAGTTGGGGATGGATAACCAACTTCAGATATATAAAAATCAGGCCTATTTGAGACCATGGAGGACAGTCAAAGTAGATTTATGCTGAAGCAAAGCCAAGCCAAAGCCATTTTTATGTAGGGAAGTTGTTGAGGAGCAGACGCTTGCGGGCCATTTCTGGGAGCTCTGGTCATCCGTTTTGAGTGTCGTTTCTTCTGTTGGATTCTAGAGATCTGGAAGAACAAGAATAGATTAGTCTTATAGCCTTATGGAACTTTTGTGTTGTACTTATTGAGCTTTGAACAAAAATAAAGAAGCCTCCCCCACTGAGACAAAGGCCCAGTGACGTAGGCAAATTTGTGCCAAACTTCGTTATCACTTCTCTTGTTATGGTTTGTTGTTCTTCTTGCTTCAGTTTAGATCTGTATATTGTTTTATGGTTGCTATGTTCCTTCATTAAATTCATCCTCTTTCATTCAACTTCATAAATGGTTAGTTAACACATGCAATTAATAACTCAACCATAGTCATTAAAAGATCTTTTTGGATCACCAACACATCACAATAAAAAACCATCAACCATGTACATAAACCATGCACATAAATACATGTACCTTATATCATACCATGTGCCAACCATGAAATGTAACTCATATATCATATCAAGCAACAAACTTGTACTATACTATGTACCATAAGATATGCTGAACAAGTAATACCAAAAGTGTATCTCAAACAAGTACCATCTCCACTAAGAGATGTATCCTATGCATGTACTACCATATGCCAAGTGTATATCTCAATAATGTATCAATATCAATGGTATACCACCAACACAACAACCATACACCTTGTACCAATGTACCAATAATGTATCTCACCCAACATGTACCATATACCATGAAATGTCTCCAGTCATGTGCCTCAAGTATGCTACTTAATATCACAAAGATGTAGTCTCATAACACAATATGAAAAGCCTCAAGTATATGGAAATACCACAAAAATGTGCCTCTAACAAGGAACCATAACAACCATATAGTAAGTACCAAGAGTGTTTCTCAAGCATGTAAAAATCTTACCACAACCATGTACCATCAAGGGCCTCCAAGACATACCTTAATCATATGCCATGTCATCCAAGATTCAAGCCTCAAAAAAATACATAAATGACATACCTTTACTCATGAGAACCTGTAGAATGTTGACCTAGGAACTTACTTCAGACTTCAAGAACCTGGTACTAACATCCACTGAAGTTTTTCATGATTTTTTCAAATGTACACTACCTCTTCATGTACATCCCACGTACGTAAGCTACCTCGTCTACTGTCAGCCCACATATGTACGCTACCTCTTCTACTGTCAACCCGCATACACCTAAAAAACTAGGGTTTTTTAAGTTCTGTAACTTCAAAAACCCTTCCTTTACTACCTCAGACTTGCTTAACTTAATGTATCAATGTGTACCTGCAATAGACCTTTCATAAAATAGATGTTCAATGATATTCAAATAGGTAGGGTTAGGTGCTAATGGGACTTCCTTTCTCTCTTATTTATACTCTCCAAGTAGCTTCCTCAAGGGGTTACCTTCTAACTAAATTTACCCAACTTCCTTCTTCTAGGGCTAACCCACTTCTAACCACTTGTTCACTTCTAACCAATTTATACAAAAATAGTAATCTCTCCAATTCTAGTTGCAACTAACTTTATTATTTAATTAATTTCTTTTGCAACCACTTTGGCTTATCTATAAATAGTAAACTCACCACTTCTTGTTTTTTCTTTGTTTTCTAGTTTTTCTGTGACCTGCGGGAATAGTCTATAGCTGAGAAACTGTGACTCAGGGGAATCTAAGCCATCAAAATCACCTGGGGATTGCACCCAGCCTGAGCCACACCAACCCTTAACATGGATGGATTTTTTTTCCCCATAGGTTTCAAACCAGTGACTTTAACATCACAAAGAGCCTTAACAACACACTTTGTCATCGATTGTCCTACACCTCGGGGAAAACTCACCACTTCTTGTTGCAACCACTTTAATATTTAAATAATTTCTCTTTACAACCACTTTGACTAGTTTGTTATTTAAATAATTTCTCTTTGCAATCACTTTACCATAATTAAAAAACTCACAACTTCTTATTTGAACTAATTTATTTTTAATTATTTTCTTAATGCAACAACTTTACCCATGATTAGCTCCTAGTTACTATCAATTTTACTAGTACACTTCTTCTAGGATCTTATAGAATAATTGACTTCTTTGACCTTCTAGGGGCTTATAGATAACTCATGAAGGTTCCCCAACTTCACTAAGCTATATCTCCTCAATCGTGAGGAATTACATGATGTACCACATATCATAGGAAATGGCATGACATGTACTATCCATATAGAATAGTATTACTTGCATATTCATTGATCTTCATGCATTTATACCTCAAACAAACTTGGGTCCCTTACCCATACCCTTGTATTACCAGAATTCACTACTAGACTTCTCCAAGGGTTGACATAAATCTCTAAGGTTTGACATCAATCTACAATATCAAGCTCCAATCTTTTACATCAATGACAACAAAAAATCCAAACCAACTGTTTGAAAATACCCCCCTTTGGAATTGATGGAAACACTAACATTGATGTAAACACTTAGTCATGATAACATTCATGTTCATAATCCTCATCAATGTTTCTGTCTCTCCCCCATTTGACATCAATGACAAAGGGTATCTCCCTTTGGGGCTGCTCCCCCTGACTGAAATCTCCTTGGGGCTGCTACCCCTGTCTAAATTCCTTTGATCTTTCTATGTGTTTCTAAGCTTGTGATTACTCTCTCTCCCTTCATCTGAATAATATCTTCCCCTTTGACAAAGGGTATCCCTCTTATGCAACATTGAAGTCATATCACTCATGCTTCCCTTGTGACCATCGCTCCCCTCAGAATCATGCCTATGTTCTCTCTCTCCAAGTATCTAACTCTCTATCCATGCATATAAGAAATCTCTTCACTTAGAATCATACCTTTGTTCTTACCTCTATCTTTGAAAAATTCTCTGAATGATATTTCTACCTGTCTTCCTGCTTTTGTTTCTGTGCATTGACTTTTCTGCATGATTTCGTGTAGATCACATGTATGGATTCCTATAAATTCTTCCTTTTGGAGTTTTTGTCCATTGGTGCTTCCTTGTGTAATCAACTGACATATATGAAAAGAATTCAAAAATAAGCATTCAAATATTCCTGTGTCATTATCATCCATTATGATAATGTTCCTTTATCTCTTAACCACTCTCTGAACTAGTCTATGAACCAATATCTAAATCCATGCTCTCATCCATTGACATATATTTGTCCAAACCTACTAAGTGTTCTTACAAATTCATCTCTTTCCATACTTTCCATGACTCTACTACTCAACTATCCACAATGTTGACCCATCTGTCACTGTACTATTATGAAGTATTCGCTGTTGCAACTGATCATCAAACGTCAAATGTGTCCACTAGTCTTGTCTATATGTAATCCAAACTTTGCATGTCTGGAACAACTTGTGTTGAAGATATATATTTTTCTGAATACAATCATAGACTTCTTTTGGTGTAATTTTGTCAACTAATCAATCGGTCATAATATACTTCTTTTAATTGACTTCTCTGAGTCTGTCTACTCGAACTTTGTAAGTTGCTCGAAACATGGTTCTATAAACTATCTCAATGACTGCATAGAATCCCCCTATCTAATATTCATATTACTTGGGAGTCTCCAATCCGAATGGCTCAGAAAAATACCTTTCCTATGTAGTCATCATCCTCGTTGTTAGAATCAACATCTCTCTAAAATATGACTTCTTTCTTTCTATCTGTGGATTCATCTTGCACTACAATTCCTAAAGTACAATCTCTCAAACCTATTCTTTATTCATCCAATCCTCTTTTATTTCTCGTACTATTGCAAATCCTACGATCTATGGAACCTTCTCTTTATTTACCTACTCTTTATTACGATCTTTCTTTGATGCGGATTCTAAAAATATGGTTCTTGAAACATGTTACTCTTTTGCTTTCTTTCCTTGTCTTTCTCTAACTATGGAAAGTCTTGTAATTTATGGAGTTTGTTCGTCTTTCACTTGATTTTCTCGAACTAATATATGTCTTGCGATTTTTGGGACGTGTTCTCTATTCACTTGATTTTCTTATTGTTCTTTTCTTTTCCAAATATTGGTGTATCTAATATCGATTTCTTTCTTCATGGATGGAACTGTTACGCTTCTACAATTCCAAAATAAATGACCATAGATGTGGCATTTGTAGCATTCAAAAATCTATGGGGCCACAAAATCATTTATTACTTAAACATTTATTTCATAAGCCCTGCAATTTGCAACCTTATGTCCAAAGTTAGTACAATAAAAACAATGACCATAAAATAAATTTGTATACCTGGGAGTGAATGATCTTCTTTGTGGTGCAGTCCTTCTGAATTCATGCCTTGATTGATCATGATCATGATTGAAGCCTCTTTGTGGCTTGAATATGGAGGGTCTTCTTCTGTAGTCTTGTTCTTGAGACTTTTTCACTTCTAGAATGTTCTTCTTTAGGGGTTTGCAATCTTCTTTCTTCATCGAACCTTTGATGGATTCTGCATAAGTCTTTCACTTCTCTTCGTTATTTATTTTTGGTACTTCAATTGACGATGTGGATATTTTGTCTCTTCAACGTTCTTGCTGAGCTGGACGACTTTGACTCTTAGTGCGAAAACTTATTCTTCAAGATTTTCAACCTCTTCTACTTTCTTCATCATCTGAGACTTTATGAATTCTTTTGTTCTCTTTGCTTCTTCAAGTTGGATCTTTAATGTGATTATTTATTCTTCAAGTCTTTTCTCTTCTTGACCAAACTCTGCCTCAAGTTGGTTTAGATTGTTATTTCTTTCCTTAAGATGATTTGTCAGTATCGTCTCTCTCATTTCTGCTTCTTCCTTCTGTGTTTCAATGTTAACTTCCAAATACTGCTTTTGATCTTCAAGATTTTATTCGATCTTTCTAGATTATTCTAGTTGAGCTCTTAAGTTCTTGATGACATGTTGGGCTTCTTAAAAAATATGAACACTTTCCTGTTCCTTCATCAATTATTTCTTGAGTGACATATTTTCTTCTCTTTCTTTCCTTGGTTCCTCTAAATCACTGATTAGTTATGCTTCATGATTCTTTTCCTTTTCAATCTCAAGATTCTCTTCTATTTCATTAGGATTTTCTATCTCATCACTTTCAATTTTCAAATAAAGGCATTCAAATTCAAGATGTCCGTGCTTTTTAAAATTGAAGAAAAAGAAATCACCTACGTTGGCTTCTGTCACTTCACACTCTTCTTCTTCTTAATCTATCTGACATGATGAGCATCTTTCTTCCTGTTTTGTACCTATATCTTCTTTATCAAACTCTAACTTTGTGATGGGAGAAAAATAGATATCATGTAATTTATCCCAAATTTCTTTAGATGATGAACATTTTCCCACTTTGTCCTTTGTTGTATCACATAGTCCGTCCATGATGATATGCATTTCTATTTTGTTATTTCTCTTTAATTCCTTTTTAGCTGCAGTCATTGGTTTCCTTGTAGCATTGTATCATGTCACAACTGATTTTGAAATATCATGCTCATTTTCCTTTAAAAAGTCTCTTATCCTTATGTTCCACATTTCATACTCTAGATCATTCTGACCATTAAACAATGGTACTCCATTCTCATAATAATACATGATCTCCTTCCAATGGTTAAATTGTTTCCTGAAGGAAACCACTCTGATACCAATTGTTGGATTATTGATATGGGGGGTGAATCGATAATGAGCAATTTATACCACTTATTAATCATTTTAACCACAATGTATATTCCTTTAACTTATTCAAAATTTTTCATTAGTTCATCATTAATATTTTATTGCATCATATAACATTGATATCCATCAATGCATAATAAACAATAATAGACATCCATACAATGCACACTACACCAGTATTTTATGTGGAAACCCAATGCGGGAGAAAACCACAATTTTTTTTTCTTATATGTCTTTAGGAATTACATTCAAGGAAGCACCAACTTCGAATTCTCCAGCTCCAACTGGAAGGAGGCTCCAAACCCCTAGTTTCTCAGGCTCCAGCCTGAAGGAGGCTACAACCCCCTGGGTTCTCCGAGTACAACCAGAAGGTGGCTACAAACACCTAGTTTTTAGGCTCCAACCTGAAGGAATCTCCAACTCCCTGATTCTACGACACCAAATAGAAGGAGGATACAACCCCCTTTCCTTGCCCCATCCAACCACCCTGAAATATAAGTGAAATGATAAAACCACTACCACATTGTCGTTGTGATATATACCATTGTAAACTTGTACCAATTTGTGTCAACAACTTGTAACCAACTAGTACCAATAGACTGTAATCAATCTTGTACCATGAGTCAACATGTGCCAACAAATACCAATAGGTATGTGACCTATATATACTACAAATTGCATATGTACATGCCATGTTTATACTATATCCTATGTATGTACACAACCTGTCTATACTGCAACCTGCATACACCTTCAGAAGGCTATGGTTCTCACTTTTTTGAAACTTAGACCCTTTGTTGCCTATGTCACATCAAACTGCAACCTATCCCAACCTGTACCAATCAACCTGTACTGTCAACCATGTACATCAATCACTCACACAACCTATACCATCACAAGTGCATCAACTATGTACATCACAATACTTCATAACCATCACCAAGAACAATATGTGCTTTTACTAATATATCAAGATATCTATGCAACATCATCCATATACCATGTGTTAACAATACTACTAGCAAGTGCCTCTAAACATGTACCAAGCATGTACCAATCATAGAAACTCCCTCTAAACATGTACCAAGAATATCCCTCAATAGATCATATATGATAACATAGATCTCATACTCAATATCACAATAATATCATTCAAACCATGTGCATCTATGTCTCTCTAGTCATGTTCCATACATGTGCATACAATCTTAATAATGTGTAATAAACCCTCACATGGAATAGACATCAAACCCTCACTGATATGCATCCTCAAACTAACCAACAACTTCATCAACACATCAATACTAACCATGCACACCAATACTTGTACCTTGCAATGTTAGCTTCCAAATACTGCTTTTGATCTTCAAGATTGTCTTCGATCTTTCTAGATTCTTCTAGTTGATCTCTTAAGTTCTTAATAACTTGTTGGGCTTCTTCAAAAATATGAACACTTTTTTTTTCCTTCATCAATTCTTTCTTGAGTGACATGTTTTCTTCTCTTTCTTTCCTTAGTTCCTCTAAATCACTGATTAGTTATGTTTCATGATTCTTTTCCTTTTCAATCTCAAGATTCTCTTCTATTTCATTAGGATATTTTGTCTCATCACTTTCAATTTTCAAATAAAGTCATTCAAATTCAAGATGTCTATGCTTTTCACAATTAAATAAAAATAAATCACCTATGTTGGCTTTTGTCTCTTCACACTCTTCTTCTTCTTAATCTGTCTGACACGATGAGCATATTTCTTCCTGTTTTGTACCTATATCTTCTTTATCAAACTCTAATTCTGTGATGGGAGAAAAATAGATATCATGTAATTTATCCCAGATTTCTTTAGTTGATGAACATTTTCCCACTTTGTCCTTTTTTGAATCACATAGTCCTTCAATGATGATATCAATTGCTATTTTGTTATTTCTCTTTAATTCCTTCTTGGCTATAGTCTTTTCTTTCCTTGTAGCATTGTATCATATCACAACTGACTGCCAAATACCATATCCCCGTGCCTTTAAAAATACTCTTGTCCTTATGCTCCACATCTCATACTCTAGACCATTCTGACCATTAAACAATGGTACTCCATTCTCATAATAATCCATGATCTCCTTCCAGTGGTTAAATTGTCTTCTGAAGGAACCCGCTCTGATACAAATTGTTGGATTACTAAGAGGAGGGGTGAATCAGTAATGAACAATTTATACCACTTATTAATCCTTTTAACCACAATGTATACTCATTTAAATTATTTAAAAATGTTCATTAATTCATCATTAATATGTTATTGCATCATATACCATTAAGATCCATCGGTACATAATAAACAATAATAGACACATCCACACAATGCACAATACACCAGTTTTTTATGTGGAAACCCAATGCGGGAGAAAAACACAAAATGATTTTCTTATATGTCCTTAAGAATTACATTCAAAGAAGCACCAACTTCCAATTCTCCAGCTCCAATTGGAAGGAGGCTCCAATCCCCTAGTTTCTCATTCTCCAACCCAAAGGAGGCTACAACCCCTTGGGTTCTCTGGGTACAACCAGAAAGTGGATACAACCACCTAGTTTCTCAAGATCCAACCTGAAGGAAGCTCCAACTCCATGATTATCGGGCACCAACCAGAAGGAGGCTACAACCCCCTTTCCTTGCCCCATCCAATCGCCCTCAAATATAAGTGAAATGATGAAACCGCTGTCACTATGAGATATACCACTATAAACCTGTACCAATCCGTGCCAAGAACCTTTAACCAACATGTACCAATATCTTGTAATCAATCATGTACTAGAATTCAGCATGTACCAACAAATACCAACATGCATGCGGCCTATATATGTTGCAGTTCAGGTATGTATGCACCATGTCTATATTGCAACCTATGTATGCATGCGGCTTGTCTATACTGCAGCCTACGTACATCTTCAGAAGGATAGGGTTCTCACTTTACTGAAAATCAGACCCTTTGTTGCCTATGTCACATCGACTTGCAACTTGTCCCAAACTATACCAATCAACCTGTACTATCAACCATGTACATCAATCACTCACACAAACTGTACCATCATAAGTGCATCAACTATGCACATCAAAATACCTCATAACCATCACAAAGACCAAGATGTGCTTTTACTAATATATCAAGATATCTATGTCACATCATCCATATACCATGTGTCAACAATACTATGAGCAAGTGCCTATAAACATGTACCAAGCATGCACCAATCATAGCAAGTGCCTCTAAACATGTACCAAGAATATCCCTCAATAGATCAGATATGATAACATAGATCTCATACTCAATATCACAAGAACATAATTCAAACCATGTGCATCCATGTCTCTATATTCATGTGCCATACATGCACATACAATCATAATCATGTGTAATAAACCCTCACATGGACTACACATCAAACCCTCACTGATATGCAACCTCAAACTAACCAACAACTTCACCAACACATCACAATAAAAAACCCTCAACTATGTACATCAACCATGCACATCAATACCTGCACCTTATACCATACCATGTGCCAACCATGAAATGTATCTCATATATCATATCAAGCATCAAACCTGTACTATACCATGTACCATAAGATATGCTGAACAAGTAATACCAAAAGTGTATCTCAACCAAGTACCATCACCACTAAGAGATGTCTCCTATGCATGTACTACCATATGCCAAGTGTATATCTCAATAATGTATCAATATCAATGGTAGACCACCAACACAACAACCATACACCTTGTACCAATGTACCAACAATATATCTCACCCAACATGTACCATATACCATGAAATGCCTCTAGTCATGTGCCTCAAGCATGCTCCTCAATATCACAAGATGTAATCTCATAAGACAATATGAAATGCCTCAAGTATATGCCAATACCACAAAGTTGTGACTCTAACAAGAAACCATGAAAACCATATACTAAGTACCAAGAGTGTGTCTCAAGCATGGAACAATCTTACCTCAACCATGTACCATCAAGGGCCTCAAAGACATACCTTAATCATGTGCCATATTATCCAAGATTCAAGCCTCAAACAAATACATAAATTACATATCTTTACTCATGAGAACTTGAAGAATGTTGACCTAGGAACTTGCTTCAGACTTTAGGAACTTGGTACTAACATCCACTCAAATTTTTCATGAGTTTTTCAAATGTACGCTACCTCTTCATGTAAATCCCGTGTACGTACGCTACCTCTTCTACTATTAGCTCACGTATGTATTCTACCTCTTCTATTGCCAGCCTACGTATGCCTCATAAACTAGGGTTTTTTAAGTTCTGCAACTCTGAAACTTTCACCGTCAACCTTCCTTTACTACCTCAGACTTGTGTAACTTGATGTAACAATGTGTACCTACAATATACCTTTCATAAAATAGATATTCAACGATATTCAAATAGGCAGGGTTGGGTGCTAATGGGAGTTCCTTGCTCTCTTATTTATACTCTCCAAGTAGCTTCCTCAAGGGGTTGCCTTCTAACTAACTTTACCCAACTTCCTTCTTCTTGGGCTAACCCACTTATAATCACTTGTCCACTTACAACCACTTTATCCACAAGTAGTAATATCTCCACTTCTAGTTGCAACTAACTTTATTATTTAATTAATTTCTTTTGCAACCACTTTGACTTATCTAAAAATAGTAGTCTCACCACTTCTTGTTGCAACCACTTTATTATTTAAATAATTTCTCTTTTTAACCACTTTACCATAATTAAAAAACTCACAACTTCTTGTTGCAACTAATTTATTTTTAATTATTTTCTTAATGAAACAACTTTTTTCCATGATTAACTCCTAGTTACCATCAATTTTACTAGTATACTTCTTCTAAGAGCTTCTAGAATAATTGACTTCTTTGACCTTCTAGGGGCTTCTAGATAACTCATGAGGGTTCTCCAACTTCACTAAGACATATCTCCTCAACCATGAGGAACTACGTGAGGTACCACATATCACCAGAAATGACATGACATGTACTATCCATATAGAATAGTCTTACCTACATATTCACTGTTTTTCATTCCTTTATACTTCAAACAAAGTTGGGTCCCTTAAACATACTTTTGTGCTACCAGAATTCACTACCAGACTTCTCCAAGGGTTGAAATCAATCTCTAAGGGTTGAAATCAATCTAAAATATCAATCTCCAAGGGTTGGCATTAATGAAAACCAACAATCCAAACCAATTGTCTGATCGATTGCCTGGTTCTCTCAACCTCCTCAGCACTCAAGCCCATGCTCTTAAATGAATTACACTCCTCAACTATAGCGGGTCATTCAGACTTCCAAAAGACATATGCTCATGCTCGACATTCTTTTTTTTTGGGCATGCATGAAGAAGGATATACTTCAATTTGTCACAAAATGTGAGGTGTGCCAATGTAATAAAGGTGAAACGATCAAGTCTCCAGGCATCCTACAACCCTTACCCATTCTAGCTTCTCTGTGGACAAAAATATCCATGGATTTTATAGTGGGCCTTCCTAAATCCGAGGACATGTCTTTCATCATGGTGGTGATGATTGCCTCTCCAAATATGCTCATTTTTCCCCTTACCTCACCCTTTCACACTGGCACTCGTAGCACAAGTCTTCCTTGATCATATTTTCAAGCTACATGGCATGCCAACCTCTATTGTCTCTCATCATGACCCAACTTTCACCAACACATATTGGCAAGAGTTGTTTAAATTTCAAGGAACCCAATTGAACATGAGCACAATTTATCACCCTCAGTCTGATGACCAAATGAAAGTAGTCAAGAAATGTTTGAAAACTTGCATTATTTTGCTTCAGACAAACAACACTAGTGGGTGCAATGGTTTCCCTTGGAAGAATGGTGTTATAATACTTATGATCATACGACCACTAAAATGACCCCATATGAAGCGGTGTATGGCCAAAGGCCATCGAAATTCACTACCTATCTTCTTGGCACATCCAAGATCCAATCTATTGATACAATGTTGTGAGGTCATACAACTACTCTAGTGACTCTAAAGGATAACCTCCACATAGACCAAAATCGCATGAAGCAACAAGCAGACCAACACCGTTCATAAATGGTTTTTCAGGAAGGTGATCAGGTGTTTCTCATGCTCCAACCTTACAAACAAACATCTCTCAAAGCTCAGGGACATAAAAAATTGGCACCTAAGTTTTATGGACCCTACCAGATCATCAAGAGTATTGGTTTTGTGGCTTACAAATTGGTCCTTCTTGCTACTTCCAAAATCCATTTGATGTTCCATGTTTCTTGTCTGAATAAAGTAGTGGGACAAAATTGCAGAGTCCAAACCATCCTGTCGGAATTAGATGAAGAAGGTTCCCTATGGTTCCAACCAGAAGAAATATTCAATAACCGTGAACATCAACTGCGCGACCACACTATCAAGGAAGTGTTGGTCAAGTGGAAGGACACAACACTAGAGGAGGCAACCTGAGAACCTGTGACCATACTTCAGCAGTTTCCGCACATGAAGCCTTGAGGACAAGGCTTCTTTTGAAGCGAGAGAGAATGTTAGGATATGATCTTAACCCTTCTTTATGGGTTATTAGTTAGTAGTGTATGTTTTTTGTTTAATAAAGGTCGACATTAGTTAATAAGGCCTAATAAATAAAGAAGAATAAGTCAATGTAATAAGACCTAATAGAAGCTCATGCTTCTAGAAAGATCTTCCTCTAGAAGTTTCCTTAGAAGGTAGAATTAGTATAAATAAGAGTAGGAGGCATTGGATATTTTGTCTTGGAGATTATTGTAATAGAGATCTACTCTACTAGAGGCTTCCCCCTCGAAGAGGCAAGTGAACATTGCTATCATAATAAAGTTTCTCTTCTTGGTGATTATTCTTGTGTTATTATGGTGTTCTTCTGATATTATTCTAGATATATCATTATTATTTTTCCATTGTTTGATAAATATTTTTTGTTCTGCATAATATATTGTATCAGGAATATTGCAACAAGACATTTTGGTATTGGGAACACAGTTGTTGACTTACAAAGGTATGTGTATTGTCACAGAATGGAAGAATATGTAACACAACATATTAGAGGATGCATACTTTGTTGTACCAACAAGCCCAATAATAGAAAGTGAGGTCTATACCATCCCTTACCTATACCCACTCGACCTTGGGAAAAAATTTCCATGGATTTTGTGGGAGGTTTACCAACAACTAGGAAGGGACACGACTATTTATTTGTGGTAGTTGACAAATTCAACAAGATGTGCATTTTTATACCTTGTAAAAAGACCATCAAAGTACTAGAAGCAACAAACATGTTCTTTGAATAATTCTAGGTGCACTTTAGGATATTAAAGAGCATCATCTCAAATAAGGACAGACATGATAAACACATAACAAAAAAATCATTCAAATTGAAAGATAGAGTTTGATTACAACTGAATAAAAAAAGACTATAACATCTTGGTAAGAAGATCAAGGCTCTATGGTATGGCCCTTTTGAGATATTAGAGAATATGGGTGACAAAGCTTACAAACTTAGTATACCCCCATACATGCACATTTAATTAATAGGAAATTGAGGAGCAAGTCCTACTTACCATAGAGGAATTAGCACCCGAATATCATGTAGAGTTTGTAGAATATACAGTTTTAACATAGTTACCAACTTAACGAGAACTCTACAGAGTTCTTTTTTTTGGGGGGGTTAAGTTTTTTACCCCGTTTTTAAAAATGGTGCTACCGGTAGCTCCCCCTCTCCCTTTTTAGGTGATCTTTTGATAT
>ML792977.1:288518-365332 GCA_009831015.1 Picea engelmannii | reverse complement strand
ACTTGAGTTTTATTTATTATTTTAATATTATAATTTTAATTTTAAGAATCAACCACTTGAGTTTTATTTATTATTTTAATATTATAATTATAATTATAATTTAATTTAATTTATATTGAATTTTTTATTTTATTTTATTTTTTATATGGATTTTATTTTTAATAGTTTATATATATATGTGGAGATAAAATCATAACCTGAAATAAAATTATTAATTTATTAAATTTTTAGATTAGAAAATTATTTATTTATCATTTTTTCTTTACATTTTATAAAATTAATTCTCTCATATATATATATATATATATATATATAGGATGAGAGAATCTAACACCTTTATAATAGTAAGTTGGTAGAAGATGAAAAGTAATCTCTTACTTTAAAGGTTTCAGTGGAGGTTGTCCATCATCATCATCAGGGTTCCAGTGGAAGTTGTCCATCATCATCATCATTTTATGACTTTTATGTATTGAAAAAAAAAGAATATATTAAACTATCTATGAGAAATATAAATACAATTTTAAAAGTTTTCTATTTCTTTGTTTTATGTTTTTTCTATTTTGAATCTTCTTAATATATATTAAATAAAAGTTAAAGAAAAACCATAAAAAAGGGAATCTTTCTCTATATATATTAAATAATTTTATTTGATAAAACACTTTATAAATGAGAAAAAGGAAAAGTTGAAAATTCAAATATTAAGATCTAAGAACTAGGTGTGGTGCTATTTGCAACAAAAAGGGACTCTTTAAATTTCAAGAATGTGTATTATTATTGTTTTATTGAAATGCCTAGCATGTCAAATGCAAAAAAAAATAGAGGGAGAAAAAATTGGGTGTAATGCAAAACTTAAATAAAAGAAAAACATTTTATAGATAATTTTTTTTTATAAATGACTAATTAATTTTGAAAAATAAATATTTCTTTTAAATAAACTTATTTGACATTGTAAATATGATATAGTTAAGCTTTAAATAATGTAAGGTAAATCTAGTATGTTATTTTTATTTTGTCTAAACACAAAACAAAAAGATTGAATATAACAAAAAATTGATAGATTATTATTTTTTATGAACCTAAACATAAAAGAGGAATAAAAATATTGAATCCTAAAGATTGTTAAATTATGTATTGAAAAGGATAATAAAAATATTGAAGAGTCGTGAATCTAATAAAAATATTTAAGAGTCATGAATTTTCTAGGCAAGGATGAACACCTCATGATGTTTAAAAAACTCAGAGTTTCTTGCTTAGATGTTGATGGCAGGCTGGGGGTATTGTCAGGATTTCAAGTGGAATTCTAACAAATGTTTTTTCAATTGTTAATGAATTATGTAAAGCTTTTGAAATCAATAATTTGGGCATTAATGGATGTATTCTTAGTGTATACAATCCATACAATGTTACACAAATGTATTGGGAGAAGTTATTTGTTCTTAGTGTCCTTAACCAAGTCTTTGTAGTGATAGGTGGAGACTTGAGCTTCATCTAGAATAGGTTTGAAGTTTGAGGACCTTCAACAAGGATTGATAGATTAGGGGATTTCTGCACACATAATTTTGAATTGTGCATTCTAAACGTGCTATGATTTTGACCTTTTCCAACCATATTTTTTTGACCATTTTTTCCTATAATATTGTTAAAAAATTAGAAGAATTGTTCGAATCACAAATATTTGTTGTTGAGATTGCACAATCCAAGTGAAATAGGGGGCTTTGAGGATGTTGAAACTATTTATGCATTCAAAATGCAATTTCAACAATGAAAATTTTCAATTTGACCAAAAATTGTATAGTCGAATTCCGACGATGATTAAAAAAAATTCCAAATTTTGTAATGTTTAGACTTCTCTATTTTGAATAGGTAGGTTTAATTGATGTTGAAACACTAAAGATTACTCCAAACCGGAGGAGCACCGAACTTGGAAATGATAGTGTTTCAAAGTGATTGGATTGATTTCTTATATTAGAATAGTCATGGGAAAGGTTAACAGATCTAGATCATGGGCGGGCGGTGGTTGAGGCTTTGACCATTATTCAATATTTCTTCATATAGAGTCAAGAAATAATAAACATCCCTCTCCCTTTAAATTCAATTCAAGTTGGTTGAAGGAGGGAGAGTTTTAGAGTTTAGTTAAAATTGAGCGGAGGGGTTATGATGGTAGCTCTTGGATCCCAACTTGTGTTTAGTTTACTTAGTGTATGAAGAATATAAGGTCCAAAGTGATGGAGTGGGAAGTTGAAAGGCACAAATCCAAAGACAAGGCTTTAAAATATGTTGAGGAAGAAATTACAAGGACGCATTGGGATGATATTTTGGGGTTCTTCAACAAGGAAGAAAAAAATAAAATTCAATGAGTTGGAATGCAAAGTTAGGAAGATTTTGACAGATAGAGAAGTTGAGTGGAGATTGAGTAGAGTTATCTAGCTTGAAAATGGTGGTGAAAATACTAATTTTTTTCACCCTTTTGCAAATCAAAAGAAACAGAAGAATATGGGAAATGAAGGATGAGGTAGGAGAATGGGTAAGAAGTTATGGGGAAATTACTAGAGTATGAGTTAGGAATTTTCAAACTATTTATAAGGAGCCCACCCAAGTGAATATTGTAAAAATTGTCAAACTGGCTACTTACTTTCCTATATTTGTGATTGGATAATAAAATGAGGATCTCTTGGAGGAAGTGACTAATGAGGATTTAATGAATGTACTATATTCTTTAAAAAAAGATAAAATTCAATGTCTCGATGGATGGAATATTGAATTTTTTCTTATTTTTTGTGATTTGGCTGAGGAGGATTTATTAATAGTGATTGAGGAAGTAAAATTTTTAGGAAGAATGCCTGGGTGCTTTGATTCAACATTTATAGAAATAATTATAAAGAAAGAAAAAAACATATTCCTTTGATGAGTTCAGGCCCATATCACTTTGCAATTGTATCTACAAAATAATAGAAAAAATGGAAGTTGTTAGTTTCAAGAGTGTGTTGTTAGGGGTGATATCATTAAAACAGTTTGGTTTCCTAGAAGGTAGGCCATTGCATGAGGCCATTGGTACTACACATGAAAGTGTCCATTTCATTAAGAGTAAAAAATGGATGGACACTAAATTGGACCTATCAAAGGCATATGACATAACTAACTGGTTATATTTGAGATATTTTTTTTATTCATGTAGGGTTTAATCTATTTTTAGTTAAATGGATTATGGGATGTATATCATTTGTGAATTTATCTTTATTGATAAATGGGGTAGCTTCAAAATTCTTCAAGCCAATGAGAGGATTAAGGCAAGGTTGTCTTCTATCCACTTTATTATTCCTATTGATAACTAAATGGATTTCTAGGGCCATCATGGATGGAAAAAGGAGTGGAATAATTTGTAATGACCTTGCTCGTTACGACAACATGCACCGCATAACAAGTGCAAATTTTTTGTTTTTTTCCAGGAAGGTAACAGTGACAACAGTTAATCAATGCAACTCGACGATGAACACAACACATGAAAATCATGCAACAACATCATAACAACCTAGCATACTAGCACATCATGCAGCTGGAAGCAACATACAACATTCAAGCAGACGAAGAGTAAAAACGATTACCCGCTCGTCCTACCCTGCAAGGTTAGGACCTCCAGGACACATAAGCAATGCTCAAGCCCAGGTTCCCATCTATTTTGACCATTTAAGGTCTCAAGGTTGGTGACTGTTCTGAGGAACAAGGAGGAGTCTACATCCCGCCTGACACAAGCAAGACAACACCTACAAGATAAAAGACAATCATCAAATCAAAAAATGCAACCGCACCAACCGACACACGTAACACAAACCTTCAATGCAATCGATACTTAGCAATCAATGAATCAACAATGCATGGGGCACAAATAAATAACAACAATCGAACATTAGTGGCCCTTTGTCGCGCACCGCCAGATAATATAATATTTAGACAAGCACAACCTTACTTAAAATAAAACATCATCCACAGCGGGATGCACATGATCCAAAGTTAGGTTTGTATGTGAATGTCGATAAATGCGCGCAATGACCCATTCATAAGGTATCACATCGCCACTTTGCGATTGAGGCGCTAGGGACCCACGTGCAAACAAAATGATTCCAAACCTTCTACCAAACATAAAATCTAATGCGCCTGAAATCCACTGGAACTAACCTACATTGTTACTAAAGATGGTGTTTTAAAGTTGTAAATAAAAGAGAAAGTGCTGAAGGTGAAGAACTTGTAGTTTGTGAAATCATAGACTAACTTCTATATGATTTTCTTATTTCATTAAAAATTTTCACATTAAAACAAGGTCTTAGGAAAATCTTATACCTATTACAGAACTAATATCAAATCGAAGAGTTCTAGATAAGGTAAAGAAAAGAACTATGATCAAAACATAATTTTTGGTAAGGCGAAGGACAAGGTTCTAAATTATCAAGGGGAAAGGGGATGTGTCAAAAAGAAGACATTTAAGGTTGCAAAACTACAACCCAACTTTAATAACCCTTTCAATAGAAAATTTAATAGCAATGGTTGTATCATACATCCAAAAATTATAAACATTGAGGACCCATCACCTTTATATCAAATAGGAAAAACCAAATTAGGATAGATGTGAATAGTCAGTATATCACCAAAGGTAGATTTGGTTTATAAATCATTAACCACATTATGCAAGAAACAAATTGGTGTTATCAATCTTAAATAAAGTATTATAACTATTGTTTCTTCTTTTAGAAAGGTGCTCATATACATATTATAGATCTAATACCAGTTTTGAAGAATTCAAGATAGCAATTAAAATCCATGTGTAGTAATGATTGGAATTTAATGGAAATAAACATATCTGTGTAGTAATAACTGCAATTCAATAGCAATAAAATTTTCAGTGCTATTTGCTACCAAAAACAAACATTTCTAAATTGCAAAAATACTGCCAGCTCTTAACCACTCAATAATTAAACAAAACAAAACATTTGCAATTACATAATACTGCCAGTTCTTAACCACTCAATAATTAAATAAAACAAAACATTTCCAATTACATAATGTTGTTAGTTCTTAACCACTCCATAATTAAATCTTCTGGGTGTCTATAGAACTCTGTAAAATAATAATAAAAACTCTGTGTAATTGCATGAAAATTGCAGGGTGGTTATTAAAGGAATGGGTAAGATCTGGGCATAGATAGACCATGATTTGATGCATCAGTTATCACTGCGCATGCAGGTGCAGCATGGTAAGCGCGGCATGGTCTTACACCTGTCCAAGTGAGATAACGGTTGAACTGCGGGAGAGGGAAATTAAAGCCGGGTGCAGTGACCCCACCTCCTTACACTGACACAGACAAGTCTAAAGAAAAAACACTCTATTTGGTTAACGCAAGAAGAAAACAAATGATTCTAACAAAATCCTAAGGGACAAGTACGAAAGGGAGATCTCTGTGTTTACAGGTACCTTAGTTGATTTCAGTATGCAAACTCTTGCCAAATCCCAATCAACTCTTAATCTCTCGCCTAGCTAACTTTTTAGCGAAACTGAAATTTGTAACTTTGAATGGTATATAGTTTAATATATTAAGTGCATTGTCAAAAACTTGATAGACCAGGGGCATTGAAAAATTCAACCCAACACCAAACATGAAGTACTAAGTGTGCTTGGGGATCTTTCATCTTAATCTTTCTGACTAGGGAGTCTTTAATCACATAAAACGTGAGTTAGTGTGGCAAAATAATTTAACAAGACCAGATCATGATAGAGATCAACTCATTATATTCGAAGGGTTCAGTAGATATTACCGCATAGATACATCACAACACATATTTCATGTAGATATTACAGGGTAGATGTATTACAATGTAGATGTAATACCACACATAAAATCTGGAGACGCCAACCTCTGCTCAACCAAATAACATTTGGTTTCGAACGTAAGACACCACTTTATGGAGGTCTCAGTCACTGCTTAGTCCACCAGGTTCGATCCGTGAAATGCATGTTCACAAATGATAGGGTTTGCCAAACATGTTGAATTCTTTTTTGCGTTGAGGGGATATCGTAAGCTCCTCGTGTCCCAAGCAATGACAAGTCAGAAGTCGGTTGAATTTAAAGGTTCTGAGTGATGTAGCCAGCACAGGAAGGAAGAAAAATCTTTTAGTTTCCAAATGAAGAGAAGATAACAATAATGATATGTAAGAAGTGTTGAATAAAGGGCATTGAAAACTGGGAAAAAATATCACAAGAAAAAAATAAATACAGTAAGTTAAACTTCAACTTAGACATTTCCAAAGATGCACCGTAGGAAGAATAAAACCAGTGAAATAAAACCCATATAGACATTGTCAATGCCACGCCACAGGAAGAACAACCACAATAATATATTATTCATTTAGACATTTCTTGCAGTGCTACCAGACATCAATTTAAGCAACCAAAATTCCTTTGAGCGAAACATGAAGAATACCATTAAACAAAACACAACTTATACTGATTGGAAACAAATAAACAACCTATGCATACTGATGTTCACGGCCGTGGCAACGATGACGAGAAGGTTCTTCCATCGAAATTACCTTTCACAACTGCGGTCCAAAATATATCTTCAACATTCACCATTATCGATATTCATATACAGAAATTAAACTAATCTTTTAAATGCAACTCACACACACGTACATTGTCCTATACATAAAGCTAACTACCTTTTTAGTACAAAATTTACACAAGTGTATCGTAGCTAATGGAGAAGAACCGAAAGTTGTTATCCCGTGCTTGCGCCTCATTTGAGTCCTGCTTGCGCTCTGTCCAAGTACTGCTTTCCAACCATTGAGACCTCACCGGTACCTCCCAGCCAACGCTAGGGGTAATCTTTTTCCCCTTGATCCCCTCGAGCCGAAAAGTGGCCACAGACACAATACTAGAGAATTCTAGCTTCCCATCTCACCTCGCAAGGTCAAGCTACCACTCGTTGTCGGAGCTCGGTATCCCAACTCCCACAAGAGAAAATTCAGTCAAGATAAAATTCAGCAGCGTAATGTTACGCAAGCCATATGTGATCCATACTCCTCCACCATCCTTTTTATGGAGTTTCTTATTCATTAGTTTCCCAAACCCTCATTAGATTCCTTTTTCATTTATTTAATCAGGAAAAACCTCCCCCGTACACATGTCGCCCGATCCCCTAGTTGCACCAGAAAATCAATTTATCAATTAAATAATTTATTCTATTTCCCTCACCCACCTAACAACGTTCCTAAAAATGCTCCTTGGTGTCCCATTATTCCCTTACAATTCTTAAATGACTTACGCCTTACTTAATTCCTAGTTGAGTTCATAAATAGAAAGTTCCAAAGGCTAGATTGCTTACTAAGTTAGACATTCCCTTTTTCCCTTAAGTTTTCCCTTTTCTTTAAGTTTCCCTTTTTCTTTAAGTTTCCCCCATTTTTCTTTTTAACTAAAAATCAGATTTAGCAACTGTAGAAAAACAACCATTGACCCTTTTAATAAATTTAATCCTCCATTATAACTTTTACTTTAATAATTAAAGTTTGAATTTCTTTACCCCCTTCTTGTTATACGTCTAATTATTTTTTTGTTCAGAGGTTCTACTTAGACCTAGGTTTTAAATTCACTAGGCTTGGCGACAATTCTTAAGGGAAAATTATTTGTTATTAAACTTTACTCATTACATTATTCACTTTAAGGTCAACTAGGTCCTAAGGAGGCATAATATTCTAGGCACTAGGTTTATTAACTTACCATAGTTAAAATCACGACGTGTCCTTCCGGACGCACTACGTGTTCCAAGGGTGTCACTCGCCTCTTTCCGTTTTATTTGTGCGACGTTTCCTTTAGGACGCACTACGTGCTCCAAGGGTGCCACTTGCCTCTTGACTGGATTTGGTAGATTTCAAACCCTTGGATTCAATACTCCGTCAGGTGATCTTGTGGGAGACTAAGGGCCTCTAAGGAATAAGGACCCTTCCTTATTGTGCGCCCCTTAGAATCATCATGAGTGACTGTCACAGTCTGCCCTCATGGCATCATGGGTCTCTCAAACTAGGTAATCATTAACCTACAATTCGAGCCACAGTGGGAGTGCTAGTAGGCTGTGGCAGGGTTGCTGCCACACCTCTCCCTCAATGTCTCTGGTTGTCATGCGTGACCCCTTTACTCCAAATGTGATTTTGGTCAACAAGATATCGTCAGCTTGCATCCATCAACAAATCATGTTAGCAATAAAAATCAACATCATAATATCTAATCATATGTACATATGTCACATCAACAACATTCAAACCCTAACAGTCCACTCCCTGACTCGATCTAGAGTCCCAGGAGTTTCCTCGATGCCTTGACATCCTCAATGTCTAGATCCCTGCACACTCAAGAAAACCTAGTCAATAGCACTTGTCGATGTAAACACAACAAAAATAACATATCATCAAATCCACAATGTCTCATAATCATAATCAAAACAACCAATAGTATAATGACCCGGATCACTTTCACACAAGTGTCCTCAAATAATAAGTCCTCTTAGTGCAAGCAAGAGTGGGATGTTACAACATTCAAGATATGAAATTTGGATCTCTAATGCAACCAGAATCCCATTTGAGCTGGGATACTCCTAATTTTGAATATGTCCTATTGAATTCTTAAAATTCTTTTAACCTCACTCATTAATTCTCTGAAACCATAATCAATTATTCCCAATAGGGATTTGATACCATTCTGTAATATACCTAGACCCTTTTTCATGTTCTAATACCAAAAATGTAACAAGATGCAATGCATATGATACAATTATGCAAGCCAATAACATGTAGTCTCATGCATAACCATATAAACATCCACAAATATAATGTGCATCTTATTCATTAAAACTACAACAAAAATCAAACACATAAGTATGCATTATACATATCAATAAAAGCACATATAAACATGGCACTTATATTATATAAAAGAACCATATGGCTACAAATCTTAGACATTCCACCTAGACATAGACATTGTTGTTCTAGTTCTCTGAATAGTAGGTCACCCTTGAGTCGGGGCTATGAATCCACCAGGTAAAAGCCTACCTAACCCATCTGAAGTCTCACAATGAGAGAAAACAATGACTAGGACAAGGTAACAAACTACAACAACAATTCCAACCTACGTCCTCTCATTCCCCATTAGCTTGTGCAACCCAAGGAAGTGTACCCATTTCTTCCCTCCAAATTCCCCCAGGTTGTCCGACTTCCCTTCCAAGGATCCAATATAGGATGGCCACAAAGTTTTAGAGCTCTATGGCTTTAGGAACTCTATCTTCTATAATGGAGTCTCCAAGCACTCTCCAGGCCTCACAACTAAGGAAACCTATCCTAGGTTGATCCGAATTGGATCATCATATAATTTTTCATCTATCTTGGTCCTTTTTAGGTGGAAAAATTGGAGTAATTGTCTTGTAGGGCCATTTTAGTGGTAGGTCACAGTTTGAGAAATTAGGGTTTGGAACCTTTTGGAGAAATTTTGAGGCATTAAATGGATTTTTTTGGGGTCACAATGTCTAGAACTTATTCCCACACCCTCGCCATTGATATACACACCAAGACCTTCCCAATGGTGTAAAAATCACCTCAATCAGAGATCGTTTGAGAAAGTTGTTCATCCCACAAGTTGACCTACCTTTTTGACCACCGTGGTACAAGTGAATGCCACATCAACCCCCATTACTCACACATGTAGGTCTAGCCATGTGTGGAATTTCAAGAATATTATATAAGGTCCAAACCTTATCACTAATTGAGGGTTAAGGAATCCAAAACCCTAAACTCAGATGACCATCAGGATATGCTAAATACTAGTCCACTAGGAGGAGAAAGGGTTCCATTCTTTAGCATTATATTTGTTCCATAGTTTAGCAGAGCATATGGGAGTGGTATTTTGAGATAATAATAGGGGAGGAAAATATCCTATAGCAACCATATAGGCCATTGTCAAAAGAAACTCCATAGTGAGTGCCTCTTTCTTTATATTTGCATTTCCATATTTGAAGAAAAGAGAGTAGAGCATAGGCCTCATATTCTAGATGGGTTTTCTCCCATATTGGGTTTCTTGGGATATATCTCGTGTTCATTTGTGTGTAGATGGTGTGTTATTTAACTCACTTGTTTCATTTTCATAATTTAGTTATTTCATAAATTCAAGGAAAGCTAATAATTAATTAATCTAGGATCTAAGGAAAATTAGTTTGCATAGTCTAAGATTTCATAATATTATAAGATCTGTTGTGATTAATTTTTCAAGTGGAATATCCATGGAAGTTTACAAATCATATTGATATTAGATCCATTTTCTTTGGGTATTTATGGAAATTTGCAGGATCTAGGAATTGGTTTAAGAAGAAAGTCACAGAACCCTAGCCATGGTAGATGAGTTTGTTCACAATAACCCTTGAGATACAACAAGAGAGATATTTGCAAGGCTAGAAGAAAAATTCTCTAACCCTCCTTATGATTTCTCTAGAAAACAATATTAGACCATTCAGGGAGGTTGGAGGTGTTGGCGCTGCGTGCAGTTGTAAGACCCTAGGTGTGAGTTATCTTTGACCAACAAAACCCTTCAGACACCAGCCCTTTCGGAATCACCTGCTTGTGTAGATGAAGTATCACCCGAGGTATCTATTGGGACTACAAGAACCAGGTTTCTACAGTAGTGAGGGAATAGGAGGTGATCATTTTATTCAATCTTCCTTATTAGTTATGTGCGCATAAGTCTGTATTTATCCTTCGTGAGTTACTTAGAGATTTCAGTTTCATATTACCATTATATTCCAAATTACTGCATAAACTCATTACTATAACAATCATAACTATTGCGCCATGAATACACATAAGACAAATCTACTCTAATATGCATCGAGACATATTCCATAAACAATCACACAAAAGACATGTAACACAACATTTAATGTGGTTCACCTAACTCTAGACTACGACCACAACGATTGGATTTTTTATTATGCATTTGGTAATTGCTTCAGGATTGCGCATTGTGCTTACAAATATAGATCATGATTATCTCCCTCTCACCTAGCCTAGCCATTTTGTAGTGCAAGCCTCTCTCCCTCTTTGCATTCTCTCCTTAGAATTCAAACATGGGTTCCTCTCTTTTACATAACAGAATCATCACAGTAATTATCAGAAAACCCAACAATGAGTAACATGAACATATGAGGAAGAAGAAGAACAACCCCTATTCTCCCAACCCATTACATATTTATACATACATTATAGGGTTTAAAACCCTACTTTGTTCATCCCAAAACCCTATTACAATGCATGACTACTCCAGCTAACTGGCTATTCGGGTTGCTTTCACTTGATTTTCCATTTGCATGTTTCTTTTGCACTCTAACTATTGTTCTTCTTGTTTTTGCGCATCCTTCTATCTTTAACATGTCGAGTTGTCATCCTTCCTTTTCACTCGCTTTCTTCTCCTTTTGTCTTCTCTTCTTTATTATTCTCTCTTGTTTATTCTTCTCCCTGCTTTATTCTCTTTTTATGCATGATGTCCTCCTGGATGCACCTCAACTGTGCACTCCCTAGTCTTTTTTCTTCCTCTACGCACTTCTTGTACACTTAAATTTTTTTATCAAAATTGTATCCCAAAACTTCCTATCCAACAGGACCCCAACACTCGCATGTGGTTTGTGTCAAGCCACTTAGGCACGTTTCTTGATCCTCCATGCTTCAACGAACCTTTGGGAGGCTCCCTTAGATACCTATACTTCCTTTTGTATTTATTCCTTTGTTTCTGTGATCTCTTCACCCCCCTGTGCAGTCAAGGCTGTAAGTTTCTCTTTTACTTCAGAAGCTGCTTGCTTCACATTACCCTATGAAATGTCTAGTTCACCAATCACCCTCATTTCTTCTTCTTGCAATGGTCCTAAATGTTGTTGAAGGATCTTCTATTGATCCCTCATCTGTTCCACTTCCACATATGACTGCCTCTGTGCCAAAATTGTTGTCATATGTTTAGCTAGTGGAAGTTTAGTGATCCTCTTTCAAGCTTGGTGGGAATTTTCTTGTGATTCTCTTAGTTTGGCCTCTACAACCTTCATATCTAGATCTTCCACTAAGTCTATCCATATTTGTGTGCTCTCATCGCAGGTTTTTGCACACTCTTCTTCTATCTTTTTAATGTTGGTGACTGTTGTCATCACCATTTTGTCTCTTCCTTCTCTTACTTCTGGTGGTGTGAATGGAGTACTATGTAATTGTAGGTATTCTATCTGTGATCAAAATCCTTTAATGACTTCACCTATTTGCAATACCTGTTCTTCCATAGTAGCCTCGACTACTATAAGGACTTCCAGAATTTCCTTGTAGAATTTCTGGATGACTACTTTTGTTTTCTGCGCCATAATTTCATGTTCATCCTTTTCCTTGAGTGTTTTCTTTACCCTTTCCTCGACCTCATTTTTTTCTTTCATAACTTCCTCCACTCGGCCTTCAACTTCCTTCTTCTGCTGGAGCGCAACGTCATATTCTAGCTGCAGCGGAGCTCTTTCATCCTGTTAGCACTCTGTAAATTTTGTCTCGCTGGATAGACAAACGACATAGGTAAATGTTTCAAATAGATTTAGAGATGAGGCACTAGCCTACTCAACTCAAAGAGGGCTCTCTCATGTCACTGGGTATATCTGTGGAAATCAGTGGCTAGATTTGGTTTGTTTGGGGGTTTTATAAAATTGTTGGCAAAGAAGGGGAGAAACACAATGGGTTATGGAGTCAAAATTATGAAAGTAAACGGAAACAAAGCATCGAATGATAGAACTCTCCAGAGGACAAAGGCTAAATGAGGTGATGAATCTAAGTTATTCTTAAAAATAAAAAAGAGTGTAGGAAGATACAGAGAAAAAATAACTGTATCGGAGCATTACCAAAATGAATTCTGAATAAGTTAAGAAGACAATCACATAGTTTAAATTTCTTAAGCCGAGAGCATCGCAAGATGAATTATGGGCCACATTTTATTGATTTGTTGTATTCTCTGATATACCTTCAGTGAAATTTATTCCTAGGAGTTCACAGTTCGTTTGCGCCAATAGTCTAGCAAGTCCTTTCCCTTTGATCAATTTCATGGGTTTGATTTCAAGGTCATACTCCAACAATACTGCAATCCTTTTTCCTCTATTTCCTTCAGGATCAGGCTGTGTCAAGATGTCTTTTACCAAGATTCTTGGGACATAAGCAGTGGTATGTGAATGTAGAATATAAACCCTAAATTCCTTCAATGATTTGACCAAAGCATACGTCTGCTTCTCCATGATGTCGTATTTCAGAGGAGCATATCTCAATGTCTTACTGTAATATGCTATGGGTTTCTCGGATTTCTGGTCATCCTTCTGAAGTAATACTCCTGCAATTGTATGCTCAAAAGTGAAAGAGAATAGTATGAAATCTTTTTCAAAATTTGGACTGGCTTACACAAGAGATTTTGTTAACGCTAGCTTGATGTCTTCACAGGATTTTCTAGCCTCAGGGACCCACTTGATTTCATTTCCCTTTTTCAACATGTTGGTGATATGTTTTATGTTTTCAGCTAAATTAGGAATGAATCTCCTTAGAAAATTTACCTTGCCCAGAAAAGATTGTACCTCCTTTTTTCTTCTAGGTATGCCAATCTTCAAGATGCCCTCCACTCTGTTGAGGTCTACCTTTATCCCTTCCTTCGAAATAATATGCCCTAAATTTTTTCCCTCTTCCATGGCAAAATTCAACTTTTTTGGATTCAAGGATATGCCAAACTTCCTGCACTTTTCAAACGTCCTCCTAATATGCTTGATGTGTTCTTCGTCTGAGGCAAAATACACCGTAATGTCATCCATATATATAACAATGAATTTATCCTTTTCATATGCAAAGTCTATATCCATGGCCCTCTGAAATGTTGCCCCTGCATTCATGAATTCAAAAGGAATTTTAGCATACATAAATGTTCCCCAAGGTGTGGTGAATGTTGTCTATTCTTGATCGTCAGGATGTACCATGACCTGATTATATCTCGAGAAACCATCTAACATCGACATCCTTTGGGAGACTACTACTTTCTGTAAAATGTGATCCATTTTAGGTAATGGATAGTTTTCTTTAAGGGATACTTTATTTAGGTTCTTGAAGTCGACACACAACCTGATTTCTCCACTCTTTTTTCTAACTGGTACTAGGTTGGCTACCCATTTGGAAAATCTCAGGGACACTATGATCTTTGCTTCAAACATTTTTTTCACTTCTTTCTCTATCAATGGT
Source organism: Picea engelmannii (assembly GCA_009831015.1). Lineage (NCBI taxonomy): Eukaryota > Viridiplantae > Streptophyta > Pinopsida > Pinales > Pinaceae > Picea > Picea engelmannii. The sequence goes on along the minus strand of ML792977.1, from coordinate 351,023 downwards.
AATAGTAGAGGATTTATTCTTCTTAATTTTTGTTTGAATGGTTTGTGGTCTTCTTTAATTGGGATAACATGATGGATTATACTGGTATCATAGACTTTTAGATCATCGTAGCTCCAAGAAAAAACATCAGGGAATTCTTTTAGTAATTTGACATACCTTTCCCTGATTTCAGGGTTGAGCTTCCTAGACAGTTTCACGATCTTTGGGTCTTTTGGAGTTTCGATATTGCAATATTCTACGTCTCCTTCATTTACTATGATATTCGGACTTCTGGCTATGCCATTGTTATCAAAAAGTTTATCTAATGGCACCTGAACCTTGGGGATGATATTACTCTTCAGCTGTACGATATCTCTACCAGCGATCTGATTGTCAGAATATACTTCTTTTGTGAAATCGACTACATCTACCTTGTTGTTGCAAAATTCATCGTCAATGTTCAAATTCTCTAACTCGTTCTCCATTTTTAGGAAGCTTGCCAATGCTTCATATTTTCTGGTACTGTTGGCCTGTACTTTACCTCTACTTTGTAACTTTTCTCAAGGAAGATAGGGACTCTAAACACTGCTGCGGAAGTGGCTAGAGTGTCAACAATCTGATTCTTCTCTCTTGGGATGGCCGATAAATTGCATTCTTCAAATTTATCAAGGATTTCTAGCACCAGATTCCTATAAACCCTCAATATAGGTTGTTTTTATTGGTATATACCCTTGATTTGATTTATAATTAACTCAGAATATCCATGCAGAACGATTCTTTTGGCACCTAGTTATTTTAAAATTTTCAATCCCAATATCAATGCTTCATATTCAACCATGTTATTAGTGAACTCAAAAACAAGTTTGTAAGAGCATAATGTTGCATCTCCATCGTGATGGTTGATCCATACGCCAGCTCCAGCTCCTTCTCTACAGGCAACTCCATAGAAATTCATCTTCCACAACTGGTCTTCTACGTTATCTTGTGGCTCTGAAAATTCTTCCATTCGCCCTTTAATCTCGTCCTTGTCGGCTAAAATGACTTATGTTTCTTCTTCCTCGGAGCATAGGTCATTGAAGAAGATGGAAGATCCTAACTCAATCTCCATTGAATATATAGGATGATTGCTAGGTTATGATTTATTACTGACCATATATTTAAGCAAAACCTCCATGTACAATCTTCTTTGACCAAAGACAGGAATAGTAGCATAAGACATGTCCATCTGGAGGGTTCCCTTTAATTTTGCAGCCCATGATCTGGAAAACAACATACCAAATTTTGGAGGAATATCAGCAACCACTACATCCATCACCATGTTTTTTTCTGGAATTTGTGCCAAAGAAACGACTATGTCTTTGATCATACCAAGGCATTTTACCTTACTCAAATCAAAGGAGAACAAATATTTGTAAGGCCTCGTGACCTCAAGACCTAATTGATCCATGACCACCGTTGGCATCAGGTTGTGTGATTCTCTAGAATCCATCATAGCATTGTGTAGAGTCATGTCATGAATTTTCAAACTGACATAAAAGGGAGGGAATTCTTCATTTTCGCTGCCTTCTTCCACTCTTGGCCCGAATAGGATAGCTAGGTGATCATATTGTATGTTTAGGGTATCAAAGGTCTGTCCCATTTTTAGCATCTTGATGATCTGGTTTCTATATTCGTTGTTCCCGATCAATTCATTAAACGATACCAAATTTTTTATCTTAGCCATTTCACTCTCGAAATCAAAAGATGATGGGGTTCTTTCTACCTCTTTGGTGACTGTTTCTCTTCTTGTCAATATTTTCTTCTGAGGTTCTTCTTTTTACTTTCCCTTTTCCATGGTATCTTTTGCAACAACATCTTTCATAGTGGATTCCTTCGCAGTTGAATCTTTTGCAGTAGAATCTTTCTTGGTCTGGCTAGAAGAAGGCACATTGTTCTGAGCTTCTCTAGAAAGGTTCCCCTTTGGAGGATTACCTTTGGGAGGATTTGGGGGCACTTTTTGATTCCGTAGGTTATATTTCCTTTGGAATTGCATGATGGTGTTTTGTAGGCTAGTCTCATAATCTTCTTTTTCCACTAATACCCTTTCCATATCATCTTGCAAAAATATTTCGTTTGCATCTACGAACTGGTCATGTTCTTCTTTGGTAAAAAATATATCTCTTTATTTATCATCACAACAGTTCATGTTATCTTCGAAATATCCATCATAACCTTCATCTACATAATTATTTTGGAAGGGAGGCCTGATTTGTTGTTCTCCTTGGTTCCCTTGGTTTCCTTGATTTACCTGGTTTCCCAAATTTACTGGATTTGCTTGATTTTCTTTGTTTGCTTGATTTCCTTGATTTGTTTGCCTAATCTGTGGAATAGCCAGTCTACTTGGATTTCTGGGTGGACCATCTTCTTGATATCTGGGCTTGGGTTGATTTCCTAGGGCCATACTTTCCATCATCTGCTCCATGTTTCTCATCATTACTTCAAATCTGTCCTCTGATGTTTGAGATGTTGAAGGTTGTGCTTTGTATTGAGTTCTTTTTACGTCTCTGCCAGCATTAGTTTTTATCTTCCCTGAAGCCATTAGATTCACTTCTACTTCTATAGCACCATTTTTCATATCGTCCAAAGTAGTAAACCTTTGTTCTCTTAATAACAAAGAAAAGTCACTTTCAAAAGAATCAACGTATTTGAGTTGAGAAGCCTTGGGAGGGGTTTTTACTTCATCAGGGATGGCATTATACACCTTCATGAATCTAGCTGAAAATTCCTGCATTGTCTCATCGGGTGATCTCTTCATATTGTTGTACTAGGTCAATAATTGAAGGGGGTTTTTCTTGTCTCCCCACTTTGCGAGGAAGCTTGTCTCAAAGGCTTCAAAATTTAGAATACTTCCCGCCAGGAGGGCTCTGAACCACTTCCTCACGTCTTCAGAAAGGCTTTGTGTAAACAGTCTCATCTTCACATCTTCGTAGTCTACTTCTTCCAAGTCTACGAAATCATTAAACCAATCTAAATGTTTTTGAGCTGATATGTTACCTTTGACATCATATAGTTTAATCCTTAGATTGTAATATTGAGGCAGGTCATGTAGTTGAGAGGGCAGTATGAGAGGTGGAAATCTGGCTGCCATAGCTATTGTGAGGGGTCAGAGTGGACGTTGGTTTTGAGCAAGTGTCACTACAGGCTTAACAGATGCGGCTAAAACCAGATCTTGAAATCTCTTCTTGTCAAAGATAGTCTCGCCTAGAAAAGATTTTGACTTAGTTCTGAATAAGGATTGTTCAAATTTCACATCAAACTCAAGGTCTTCAATGCTAGTTGCTCCATCTCTAGGCAAGGATAGATATCGGTCTGGATGCAATACTGGGGTTACCAGCCTTTCTTTTCTTCTGTGTATGAGATTTTCAGGGTCAGACACAGGGATTGGAGCTTCTGCATTTGGATTTCTCCTGGTGTGAACTTTCTTAGGAGCTAGGAATTTTATTTCACAAGGCATGGTGAAAATGGTCACTGAACAAAAGAGTCACCAGGGTAAAAATAGTCTCAGCCAATAAGGTATTTGATCTACTGTCACCCTCAAGGATCAACCGAAGGTTTAAGTCATTTTCCCAGGGAAGATATTTTCAATTTTGTCCTCGGCAATGACGCCAGAATGTTAGCACTCTGTAAATTTTGTTTGGCTGAATAGACAAACGACATAGGTAGCTGTTTCAACCAACTTTAGAGCTGAGGCACTAGCTTGATCAACTCAGAGAGGGCTCTCTCGTGTCACTAGGTATATCTGTGGAAATCGGTGGCTAGATTTGGCTTGTTTGGGGGTTTTTATAAAATTGTTCGCAAAGAAGGGGAGAAACACAATGGGCTATGGAGTCAAAATTCTGAAAGTGAACGGAAACAAAGAATCGACTGATAGAACTCTCCAGAGGACAAAGGCTAAATGAGGCAATGAATCTAAGTTATTCTTAAAAATAAAAAAGAGTGTAGGAATATAAAGATAACAAATAAGTGTATCAGAGCATTGCCAAAATGAATTATGAATAAGTTAAGAAGAGAATCACATAGTTTAAATTGCTTAAGCCGAGAGCGTCGCAAGACGAATTCTGGGCCTTTAGACTCTCCAATTTAAACAAAAGAAAATGTAAAAGATATGACAGGTTATAGGAAATACATACGATGAAGGGAAACAAAGCTCATATCACCACCCGTTAGAATCTTTTCATAGAGACTTCAAAATCTTTTGCATTTATATTCAATTCAGATTCAGAAAATTTACAAATAGATTTTGATACAACCAAAAGGTGCTCTTGCACTTCTGCCAACATTAATCAACTCAAGTCTCTTAGTACTTATACAATTCGATAAAAAACAATTGAAACTGAAACATTTCATCTTCTGTAACAGTTTTGACTGACAGTTTCAATATACGAAACAATTTACAATAATTAGCAAAATAAAACATTTCAAAATCATGAGCAATTTCTCTGACTGTCCGACTTCTGCTGCACCATCTGTCTCTCTCTAACCTCCCGTCGGATCTGCAAAAATGGTGACACCTGGAGATCATCTATTGGTTCTAGGGACGTGACATTTTGTCTTACCCAACCACATGATCTCTTTCCATTGTGAATAAGAGGGGATTCCGTAATCCATCATCTCCTTAATCATAATTTCCAAGTCAATGCATGTGGCATAGGACATGGCGGGCATCCTAAACTTCACTGTTTTAAACTTGTTTAAGATTTCAAAATCTGTAGCCAAATGCTCTACCAGACTCAGACCTTTAAGATTTTCTTCCATATCCTCGAACTTAGAATGGTCCATTCTGCATTGCATGAGGAGGGAGTGATAGTCTTCTTGATTGTACAACGAGCCTTTACCATCCCAAACAGAACTTCAGACCCTAATTTATTTAAAATGACTCTTTCTCCCTGAGAGTATCGCTCTGCGCACCAGCTTACAAATTTGGGGAATGGAAAGACCATTTCTATGATGTAAGGGATGATGGAGGCCTGAGCCACTTTGAGGAAAAGTATGTGATTTCTGACATTGTCCAACAAATTTGATCTAGACATGGATACAGGTGAGACTGTTATCTTTGTGTCGAAAACGTCAAAATCTCTATCAATTAGGGCTTCTTCCCTGGAGGATATCTCTTGTTCATTTACGGATAAAATGATAGGACTGGCATCCACAGTGAAGAATACTTGTCAAGCAGCGAAGAATGTGAGTCTGGTTTGATTCTGAGCTTTGAAATGTGACTGGAAGCTTCGCGCCAATTTTTCAAACATTTGAAGTCTTAGAACTATCATAGAATAGTGCCGGGGGGTTCCTCCTTTTATAGGTATCTATTGGCATTGGGGTTTGGAGAAAATGGTTTCAAGTGAATTTCCTTCCACTCCGACGTGCCTCCGAGGGCGCTACGTGTCCATGCTTTAAACTAGAGTAGTTTTCCCCGGCCCGCCCTTTATCGATTAATCTCCGTGCTGTTTCAATCGCTGATATAAACTTCAGTCGTTGATCCGGGCTGCTTCAGGATCTATGGTCCACATTTGCCTGGTATCTTTGGTGTCGGGGGTTTGGAGGAAGTGGTATTAGTCAAACTACTTTTTCCCTCGATGCATCTCTATGGGCACCACACGTCCCGTAATAAAACCGCTACTGTTTTCCCTGGCTTGCCCTCGATCGCTTAACCTTCGCGTTAGTTAAATCTCCAATACATGCCTCGGTTGTTGATTTGGGCTGCTTTCAGGATTGATGGTCCATCATGTTTTTCTCTTTTCATATCTTCTATTTTGTCCTTATGTCTCCAAATATAGCGAGCCTTTTGATCTATCATATCTCTGTGGTGATATAATCCTTCACTAATCTTTTTAAAGCTTGGATACCATCCCGAAAAGTTATGGTGATAACACATCCATCATTTTTGTGAGCTCCTAGTGTGCTTCATCTCCTTGGTTCTTAATCTCTTTCAATAAGCCTATTTTCAAGTCTTGTAATATTTGTATCGACATCCTCGATACCATTATGTTTAGGTGTCCTAGCGCATTTCCGTGTTCTTGTAATTCAGACGTTGGAAATTCAAGTACATCCATTTCAATATGGAGTGTTATGTGCCTGGTTTCTTGTTGGGTTAATGCTGGATGCACAACCTCTGCTTCCTTCCCCAAAATTATGGATGGTCCTCCCTTGGTCCTACTCTCTTTTGTTAGGCTGGAAACTAGTAAGAGATGCTGGAGTGTTTCCAAATGATCCTGGACCCTCTGTTTTTTCTCTACATGTTTCTTTATTGCTTCCTCCATGATTTCCTCTGCAACATCCCATACTTGGTAGCCTATGCAGTTCATATCGTCATTGGTTAAAGTATAAAATCGGGTTTCCTTATGCACTTTAACCTTCTTGCATGCCCCTCCTATTGATTCCTTCCACTTATCCTTCATTTGTGCTCATGTTGTGGGGATTGCCTGCTAAAATTTTGTTGTTGATGGGCCAAGCATATCTCCTGCTCCATTGCTCTATCATTCCCCTGCTCACTCATCTGGTTCTTCATAACTCTTCTCCTAATCTTCTTTTTCTTTAAGGTGCCCCATTTTCTCTATTGGGGTTTTCCACCCATCTTCTCAATCATTCAAAATTAGGCATACATTTTCTGATGTCACCCTATAGTTGACATAGAAACCACTAGTGCATCGAGTTCTTCTTTTCCTGCACATACATGTGGTGCATTCCTTCTTTGAAACACATAATATCCTTATAGGTTTCCACCTTCTCAACTGATATATGCAGTGTATGGTCGATTATACGCCTGATCGTATCGAATTATACAAAAAATGTAACATTATTTTCTTGTTGAGAATATGCCATAAGTTGGCATACCGCGAGGCCATACTACCTCTATGAGATGTGCCCATGTGATGATAGTAGCCTGGTTCCTGCCAGTTGACCAGCGCAATCAAAATCAAAAGCCATGCATAGTAAAATTATGTGACCTTTTCTTGGGCTTCAATACAATCTTTCAAAAAATGGTTCACCAATAAGGTGGCCCAGTTCATTTGAACCCCTTCAACACATTTTTCTGCAACTGCAATTACTGTAGTTAATACTTCATCCTTCTGAAATTTGTGCAACAACTTGCAGGCCAACACCTACGTCACAAACCGGACATTGTCATCGCTGATTTTTTTAACATCCAATCCCCTTTCCCCCTTGAAATTTTTGAACTTTTCCTTCATTTCTTCTGATAGGTCTCTTTCTCTCCTGTGCAATCAACATAATATCGATTGACACAGGGGGGTCAAGCCACAATGTCCTGCCATGGACACAACTAAGAAGTAACTTCACACAAACATTAATTTCTAGACTGCGTTCGAAGTGTGGGATCTCCATCAGGTTTAGTATGCTTGACTTCTCCAATCCTGTTTCCCACCCTTGTGTCTCCATCATTATTGCTCCCGTTCCCGGTATGATCTTACTGCACAAGTATTTTTTCCTTGCCAAATCCAGGAATTTTCGCCCGTCGGTGATATCATGATCCACGAACTTCAGTCCGGTAACCTTGACGAGCATATATCCTTCAATGCTTACACCAGGAGGGACTAGTGATGTTTCCAACTAATATTTCCCATTTGTTGGTACTTTGATTGGTGTCATGTTAACCATCCTAGTGGGATGTAATTTCTATGGAATATTTCATGTGAAGCTGAAGCCAAAGATTCAAGTACTTCTTCCACCTATGGTGTAACTGCTAGGATTTTTGACTATTTTCGTGTTGTTGTTGATGGAGCTCCAACTTTTGGCGAGGCCATTTGTCTTGTGGGACATATTCATTAATTGGATCTGCAACAGTTCTGTTGTAGTTGTGGCTCAGCTCTGATGCACTCAGATTATCTCTAGTTCTCTCTGGCTTTCTTTCTCTTGCATGCAGCTCTTAGTCATAATGATTTACGCTTAATGACCTTCGACTGTTTTTGTGCCTCCTTTCCAGCTGTGCATGCCACTTCATGCCTTAACTAACTTGTCCAATCTACCAACATGGTTGATGAATGGTTAAATAAATGCGCCTTTATTACCAAATCTGTTGTGTTATTTCTCCCTCGTACTACCAATCTGTCATGATTTTTGGTAGCTTTTACCATATAATATTATACAACATCTTTATGACTTGTCATAACCCATGTGTAACCATCGTTTTCATTCTTTAATGATTTTAACAATCTTGTCAATGTCAAATTGCACAACTGTTCTTTCTTTGGCATTTGTTTACCTCATAGTCTTTTTCTTTTGTGTATTATTTTCTGAATGAGCACAATTCCATTCTTATGTGTGATAACCATTCCTTCTGCACTAGACCTTATGTCCTTGTTCTTGAAATTATTTCTCCTTTTTTCTATATCTGGTTTTTACTTGTTTTTCTTCTTTTTTCTACTTTTTTATATGCTTTTATGTGTTTTATATTCCTACTATAGTACAATTACTATGATACATGTGTGCGGGCGCAACCCAGATTACTGCATAGACCGTCAACCATCTCTATAGAGTTTCAACTGACTTCCATTCACCATTCCTCCAAACACTTCTCCATTCAGAGTTTCCAACTGTGCAACACCTATCTTTGTTACATGTTGAATTACATATAGTCCTAACTAGTGCATTATAAACTTCCCTGGATTCTACATAAACTTGTTGTCATAGAGTAATACCAAATATCCTACTTGAAATTTTTTCTGTTTAATGTGTCTATCATGCCAAGCCTTTTCTCTTTCCTTCTATACTTGCTGATAGAAACCTGCAACAAACTGATCTTCCTCAAGATGTATTAACTGTGTCAATCTCTCCCCTATTGCACTAGATTCCAATAGATTAGTGATCGTTGCAATGCACAAGATAGGAAGAATAAATTCCATTGGGATGACTACTTCTTGCCCATAGACCAACCTGAAAGGTGTCTACCTTGTCAACTTTTATTTGTAGTCCTGTTAGCGCATAACACTGCAGGAACTCTTAACTCCCAATAATCTCTCCCTACGTTGTAAATCTTTGTTAAATCCTTCTCCATGATTTTGTTGAAAGATTCCACTATCCCATTGGCTTGGGGATGATATGAGGTAATATCCTGATGTTGAATTTGAAACTCCTCAGTTAATGTTGCAATTGTCTTATTCAAAAAGTGTGTGCCTTGATCACTAAGTAATATGTGTAGAAATCCAAATCGTGTGACTACATTCTCAAAAAAGAATCACGCAACTATTGGACTTATCCACTCCGATTCTTCTACCAGTTCAATGATCCATGTGTCCAACATCCTGTTGATTTTGACTTTCACCTTCTCTTTGTACTTTGGATTTAACCCGTAAGGCCATTGTCGTACTAGATTAGCACCTAGTTTCAAGGGAATATTGATCTCACCTAATTCCCTAGCTATCCCCATCATCTCCAAAAATGTCGTTGGGAATAGGTCTTGATATTCGCGCAACAAGTCTACAGTCTTCTCTACTGTCTCATCACTCCAGTAATCACCTATTTGTGCAAACTTTGTATTCTTTGTCGTCTCAATGTTTACCTTCTGTGTCTTTATGTCCTGTGTGTATGCAACAAACTCAAGCTTTGGTCCTTCTATTTCTCATTCTCCTTTTATTTCAGATACTTACATGTTCCTAGGATCTTCCTCATCATATTATTCCTTAGCCACACTTTAACACTCTAATAAATCCTAGAAAATCACAGTAGCTCTGTGCGCATTGCACAATGGTACAATCTCCATAGACCCTTATTCTAAGAAGATCTTAGTTCGAATAGCCTGTAGCACTGCATCTATTGATGGAGATTTATGTTCAAACATAAATGTGACTTTGAACCTATGAACCAACTCTTCCCATCTTGTTGTCTCTTTGTGCATTTCTAATTCCAAATACCAGTTCTTTGGAATTGTGTCCAGTATATGTATAAATCTGTGGGTCCATTCTATTTCTAATACTGAACTCCATAAATCCATGTACTACTCTACACTGCAACCAATCTTTTACTCCTTCTTTGTGTGTGGCCCACCATCTGGTTGGAGTCGATTTTAGAACAACATCTAATGCCAAAATCCTTTGTTGTTTGGGTACCTACAACTCAAATGCCTTTAAAAATAAACTTATTTAAATCAATCCATTATACCTAGGCGGATCACATAATTCTGTCCCAATCCAATGCAAGGATCGGGTTATGCACACACATTGTCTAGTTGAAACTTCATGCATTCTCTGTTGCCAATATTTTAGACCTTCTTCAGAATCTAATGCACACAAACTAATACCTTACCAACGTAGTGTACCATGTGCAACAGGGTTTACATAATCATCCATCCACACAATCATGTTATACAAGTTATCAATGCCAATTCTTTGGCTGTCTCTATGTATCCCTTCCCTTCTGATGGGTCCAAGGGTGCAGTAAATTTCAAATCTCCAAATTCAAATATCATCTCTCTCCTATTCAAATTAATGATTGCATGGTTATCAAAATCCCATTCTAGTCCCATTAGTGCTGGATATGGTTGACTGTTATCCATGATCTCAATAAATTCAAAGTCTTCCACACTGCCACCCCCTCTATGTTCATAGATACTCCTATCAAATGACCAATCAATACTATTTTGTGTTGTTTCATGAGCCTTAAATGAAAAGGATACCATACTATCTTGGGTTTTCCCATCATCTCCCATGTATTCTTAGGTAAATTATTCACATCAGACCCCAAGTCCAAGATGACATTATCCACATCATACTCCTCAATTTGTGCACTAAATCTAAATTCTCCATTGGTCCTCTTCCTGTGCAGTACCTTATTTACCACCCTTTGTGCGGTGTGAGTTTCCCTTCCTTGTGTGAAATTATCTCTACACAACTCCTCATGAATTCTGTTAGTGTGCTTACCTTTCCAGTTGGATTCTCTGGCACAATGCGATCTCCTACATGAGGCGTAGATGATGTTGATGCTCCCCAATATTGTTCAAGGACTTCTTTTCTTTCCCTTTGATATGTCTTCTTTTCTTGCTGAGGATAAAAGGTTGGCATGTGTCCGACTGAATTCCTTACCAATTGATTAGTCTGGTTCCCTCCATTCGTCATAGAAACTCTTCTTCTAGCTCCTCCGCATGTAACAAATGTTATTCTTGGTCCTTTGTTGTATTTTTTGGATGATATTTTCTGTACATTCTGATTTGGATTCTGGTTCTGGTTCCCTCTAACCTGCCATTTAGAAACTAATCGGGGACAATCTTTTGTCACATGGTCCAGTTCTCTGCAGTATGTGCACATTGTATACAGATTCAGGCAATTGCAGGCCAAGTTTCCTAGTTGATTACTATTGTAACATATAATCGATCCTCTTCCTCCCCTACCAAAATTTCCTCTGCCAAAGTTTCCTTTGTTCCCTATATTAAATCTTATTTCATTATTATATTGTGGATCACCCCTATCTGTTGCAATATTCTCCTCTTGAATCCTATACATATATGAAGTGCACTCCCTCATCAAGTCGAACACGCGAAAATACTTCTCTTCACGTCTGAAGGACTTGCAAAAATTGCAAAAGAAGTTCCTTGGTGTACTTTGATACTTCTGTAGTAACAAACAATTAGTTGGGTGATGGCCCCATTTCTTACATATCTCACAATATCCCCCTGCTGGTAGTGGATTCAGTGCTCCCATCACCAAATATTGCGCGGATGTTGGGCATTCATCCTTGTGATAGCCTTTAGTCCTACACTTGGTATAACAGACTTGCTCACATTTCTCCTTCCCTTTTGTAAGTTCTACCAGTTGGATCATCAATGCAGCCAACCGCATATGAACTTGCGTCATCCCTTTGCTGTCTCCTACAGGGGATGATTCCATTTTCATTGCAATTTCCAGTGCCTCGAGCTATGACACAACCTTATTTTGAATCAATGGTTTGTAAATGTGTGGTAGAATTCATGCAATAAACTATTCTTGATGTTTTTTATTGGGGATATGAAAATTCAGTATGCCCATAAGATCCTTGAACCTTTGATCGAAATCCCATACCAACTCAGTTGGTAACTACTTAATCTCCTTCAGTTCTATAATATACTAAGACTCAAACTTTGAATTCCTGAACTCTTTCAACATCACTTACCTTATCTCTGCCAAAGTCCTGACTTGTCCCATAGGTGTGGTACTCTGCAACTTCATGTACCAGACTAGCGCATGACCTATGAATGTTGTTGCTAACAATGCAATCTTTTCATCCTTGTCTTGGACATTCTTTGCAGCCCAAATTGTCTTGCAGACAAACAGATGTTGTTTTGGGTCCTCTGACCCAACTCCCTAGAACTTAGGCAGTCTAAGGGTGTTGTCTACCCTTGACATATTGCTTTGTGTAGTCCCTCTTCTTGGTGATGTTGGTTGAATCTGACTCTGCATACTGCTTCCATTGCTCTGACTGCTACTACTCTGTCCTCCCTAGATAACTATGAATGCTTTTGATAAGTCTTCAACTGTTATCTCTGATAGTGGTGACAAAAATGGGATCATGGATTCGACATAGGACCTAGACTAAGTATAAATTAACGGTTCTTCTATTACTGGATTGGATTGAAACTCCTCTTCTTCTCCTCCTATATGTGGTAATTCCATGATTTTGAATATTGCACAAGGTTCTCTCCCCTCTAGATCACTGTGTGGCTCTCCTTTCTCAACCCCAATATTTGGCCTCTTGTACCTCCTTCCTCCATGCAATACTCAAAACTCATCTTCTTCCTCTGGTATACCTCCTTCAGTGCTCTGCATCCTCAACCCCTCCCTTTCGTGTTCATCATTTCCTTCATTCTCTCATGTTTTCATACTATCCTCTTGTCATCCTCTAGTTCCCCTATGTGCGGGAATACCCTTAGAAATTGGATTCCATTATCATCACACACTTGTCACACAACAACATATTTATCCATGTAGCTAATGATTCCATGAACCTTCCGTGCGAACCTTTGAAAAAGTCCCTTTCTGCAAAATTGTATGATTGGGTACAATCTACGACAAATTATGTAATGTATCCTCCTAATATGTTATCCAACCAAACATAAACTGCACGAGTAGTCAGATTAATTAAAGAATTCAACAGTCTTACCAACTTAGGAGTCCAATTCCTTGGTGCTGCAGTTCTATACCTTCCAGTATTCTCCACTAATCTTTCTAGTCACTCAAGAAAAAATATTTGAAATTCTCCAAAGAAAATTTGATGCAGTTATGTATACACATACCGTTGCATCCATTTCTTGTCACTCATCTGAGGATTTCTATTCTCTTGTCAAGAAAAATCTTGTTCCTTCCCTCTCCAACCCTTATGAGATCTCTTTCTTAGTCGTCCTCCAAAACATTCCCTCAGTCACAAATTACGGGTCCCAACAATGGAATCATTTGTTGGCACTGCACGCGGTTGTAATACCATATGTTCGATTTATCTTTGACCAACAAAATCCTTCAGAAACCAACCCTTTCAGCATCACCTGCTTACGCAGTTGAAGTCTCACCCGAGGTATCTATTGGGACTGCAAGAACTAGGTTTCTGTAGTAGTGATGGAATGGGAGGTGATCATTCTATTCATTCTTCCTTATTAGTTTTGTGCGCATACGTTTGTATTTATCCTTTGTGAGTTACTTAGATATTTTAGGTTCATATTACTATTATATTCTAGATTACTGCATAAAATCATTACTATAAAAGTCATAACTATTTCACGATGACTACACATAAGACAAATCTACTCTACTATGCATCCAGATAGATTCCATAAATAATCACAAAAGGGACATGTAACATGGAATTTAACGTGGTTCACCCAACTCTAGGCTACATCAACAATGACTGGCTTCTTTATTATGCGTTTGGTAATTGCTTTAGGCTTGGACACTGCACTTACAAATATGGATCATGGTTATCATCCTCTCTTTTAGCCTAGTCATTTTGCAGTGCAAGCCTCTATCCCTCTCTGCCATTCTCTCCTTAGAATTCAAACATGGGTTCCTCTCTTTTACATAACAGAATCATCACAGTAACTATTAGAAAACCCAACAATGAGGAATAGGAACATATGAGGAAGAATAAGAACAACCCCTATTCTCCCAACCCATTACATATTTATACATACATTTTAGGGCTTAAAACCCTACTTTGTTCATCCCAAAACCCTATTACAATGCATGACTACTCCAGTTACCTAATTGTTCGGGATGCTTTCACTTGATTTTCCATCTGCATGCTACTTTTGCACTATGATTGTTGTTCTTCCCTCTTTTGTCGATCCTTCTATCTTGAGCATGTCGAGTTGTCATCCTTTCTTTTCATCTTCTTTCTTCTCCTACTTTATTCTCTTTTTCTATGTGTTGTCCTCCTGTATGCGCCTCAACTACGCACTCCCTAGTCTTCCTTCTTCCTCTACGCACTTTTTCTACAATTATGATTTTTATCAAAATTGCATCCCAAAATTGCATGTCCAATAGGAGGATCTAACTCAGAGATTGAATCACAGGGGAAACAAGGAAATAATGAAGACCCAAAAAATAATTTAAGGAAAGGACCTAAGAAACAACAACCAAGTTCCAATCTCATTACCCCTTCACAATATTTAATAAAATGGAAGAAAAAGTGGTTGTAAAGCCATACTAAGGTGATATTTGCAGTAAATTTGCATCATTGGTTGCAATAGTTATATGTCTATTTCAATGTCCACCATTAAGAAGAAGAGAAAAATATTTCATTTTCTAGACTGAAATTAGAGGGCAATGCATTAACTTGGTGGGATTTAAGGAATAGGGAGACACTAAGGCTGGAGGCGATCCACTAGTAACTAAGTGGGAGGATTTAAAAACCCTCATTAAGTCTTATTTCTACCCTATTGGGTATGTATATGACCAATGGATCCATTGACGTTACCTCAGGAAAAGGAAAGGGAAAAGTGTGCAAGAGTACACTGATGGGCGTCTAAAACAACACCCTTTTCACACCTTTACTTTTCCATTTTGTGCCACTTTCTCCCATCCTTCCAGCCTAATTTTAACTATAACAATACATTTTTCCTCATGTATGTATCTTCACAACTTATGTAATTTTGAGTGGTTTTTCTAGTGTAATTAAGGGAAAGTTGACCTTTTATTCTCACTAATGGAAGAATGCTAAGATATTGTTCCAGGAAAATATCGTATGTATTGCATAAGAGTTGATGAAAAACCAATACATTGTTGCAACACCCCTCAGGTCGTTGTTGCGACACCATCAAACTTATTGGGTTGTTGTTTCAAAACATTTTCCAGTTGCTGCAACATGATTTTAAGTTGCTACAACATGATTTTTCAATTGCCACACCATGAATTTCAATTTCTACAACATAGTTTCCGTTGGTTGCAACACCAATTGTTGCAACACACATTAGCACTATTGTTGCAACACCCGCTGCCACTACTATTGAAAATCCACCGCCATGAGTTGTTACGAGCCCCCTCTTAACAGTGGTGATCTCTATGATGAGGTGGAAATCACAATCAATGGTAAGTGCATCATCTGAGAAAGTATAGATGGACAGTCGGTCTGATATTGTGAAAAGTTGGAAATAGAAAAGTTTTTTGAAGAAGGGAAAACACATAGTTGGGGGCCTCAAATCCATGACAACTGAAGAAACCACTTCAAGATATCATTGTGAGTTAATGAAGATGTTGGGTTAGGAGAAAAATCACTTCAGCTTTCTTAGTTGGGTTGTTGAAACAAGATTGATAATATCTTGAGGATTGTATATCATCATGGTTTTCCTCAAATCTTTCTTGCTAATAGAAGAGGTGCAAATTGTATAAGAACACGACTTGATTTGAGTAAGGGAATCAATGATTTTAATCTGAATTCTACTCTTTTGATAATAAAATTACTACTTTGGTTCTCCTGCAATTCTTCTATGTTCATGAATATCTGAATTTTGTTGTGTAATTGAAGAACTCCACCAACACTTCATCTAGGGAGGTAAGGCCCCCTCCTTAGTAAGATATTATTGTACTATTTATTGTAGTATATATTCAATTTATTTTGTGATTGATTTACAAATTTCTCATGTGTTTGGTTATGGCTTCCATCTTGTTGCAACAATAGGATACTATGTGCCAATTTGTTTCTATTCTATTTATCTGATTTATTTCTCGATTTAATCTTGTGTGCTTCTAAATACTTACGTAATTTCAGGATACTTTATGCAATTGTTTTTAATATTAATTGCAATATTGAAAAGAAGGGAGTATTTCTTGGCACAACAACCATTTAGAATCAGTAGTTAGCCGAGTGTGTTTTATACAACTAGATTAGACTCTTTCCTTTTCAATTAAATTCATACTAGGGTCACAACACCAAGTGCTTCTAGGTTGGATGGATTAGGTTATTTTTATTTTCAATTACATTCAATCGAGATCATAGAACCAAGTGATTCCATGATGGTTGAATCATATTAGCTTGTTACTTCTTTCAGTTTTCCAATCAGCCTGGGGTCACATCACTAAGTGCTTCAAGGCTCACCTGCGATAGTGTAGAGTATTAAATATTTTTCTAGTTTGCTATCCTTGGAATTGGTGACTTTATCAAAAGATATCTTGATTTTTTAATTTGATCATTTGGTCTCACTACAACTTCATAAATAAAACAATGTTTGAATGATTTTGCTTGGCATATACAGTGCATGACAGTTCACAAGTTCCATATGAATCCCAGATTGACAATTAAATGAACATTCTTTCTAACTGTCTTTCTAGGGAATTGGAAAGGTAATTAAAAAGCCCATCATTTTTTGAACCGTTTCCAAGGAACTGTCAACAATGAAACTTTTTTATTTCTTATCTCTAGAAGCATACTTATCTAGGGATATTTTTTTGTATTCGTTTGATTTTATTCTAATTCCTTCTTTTCAGTTGAATTTGGAGTTGGTGTTTGTTTTTGGCATGAGTGTTAGTTTTGGTTGAAATCAGATGTTTTTCAAAGGCTCATGAGAAGAATTAGAGACCAAAAAGGTTTATTCAATATTTCTACGAAGAACCCCCAACACACTAACAATGCATGGAAACAAACTCAAGGAGGAGAGGGACCCAACCAACCTAATTATCTGATGTCGACAACTAGTTCCCTGGATAAAAATAAGCCTGGACCTCTCTCTGAAGAATTATCATGTCCAACCTAGGCTACATCCTCTATACAAGAAGAAATGTTATTCTATGAGGATTCTTCAATGGATGAACAACCATGCCACAACTTCGAAACACCTCACGATCCAATCATTCCGACAACGTTTCCAAATAAATAGGAGGACATTTTCCTATGGTTGATAAGAGAAATGGCCAAAGAAAAAAACCAAAAAGTAAAGATAGAAGTCATCACCTACAAATTTCCAACCAGAAATACAGATGGGGTAACTCAAATGAAGGATATTCCATAGTCTTTGTATTGCCAAAATTTCATGGTTTTGCTACCGAGGATCCATACACATTTTTGTTCGAAGTTCATGTCCTTTTTAGAAGGTATGATTACATTTTCGATGCTCATAAGCTAAATCTCTTTCCAACCACCCTTAAGAATGCTTCCCTCTGATGGTTCATGGGACTCGATGAGAACCACATAACCACATGGGAACACATTAAAAAGGAGTTCCTTGAAAAATTCTAGTACTACAACAAGGATAAGGATTGTCGAGAGGAAGTGTTCAAAATGATTGAGAAGGAGGATGATATCATTGAAGACTTCATGGAACATTGCAAGTACAATTTACAGTGGTTAAGGAAAAACCAGTTGAACCCAAAGATTAAATGAATCTTGCTACTAAGAGGGTTCAGAGATGACTGAATTGATATCTTGAAATTGATGGACGATGGTGACATATACCAACGACCTTACGAAGTTATCTATGAGTTGTGTCAAAGATACTTTAGAGGGACCTCACAACCAGAAAAAGGGCCAAGGGACACATTGACAAGGATCAATATGACATCCACCGGGGGAGTCACATAATCCAAGAATGGGAATATGTTGGAGGATTTTAAAATGGATATACTCAACTCCTTAGGCTCCCATTTGGATACTCTACAATTAAAAAAGAAATAGGAAGAAGCATAAGTGACCTTACCCATTTTTTCTCAAAATGAAGAAAAAGACATCCATTGAAGGAGTGCCCACTGTATCAAATTGAAATATGTGGAATCTGCGAAGAACAACATGCCACTAGTAAGTGTCCCTCCTTACCTGATTTGAAAGAAGTCTATTAGGAAGCAAGCGGAGAGGCCGATAAATTATGTCTTATCACACAAAAATGAATATGGTTGCCTCGAACTCAAGGTATATCTCTAGACTAATATCAACATTTCAATTATTATTAGACTAACCCTTCCATGCAATATCCTTCCCAACAATTTTACCCATCTAATCCCGTCAACTCACAATAGATGACTTTGTCACCTCGAAACAGTCCCTGGGCGTAAGTGTGGATAAACCCACCTTTTGGGGGGCCTCGACAGTCACTACCACAAAAACCTATATACCCCCAAACTCCTCCTCAAATCCAACAACATAACCAACCTCCTTTGATATTGCAACTCCATGCACAACCTATCCCTGACCCCAATAATAAGCCAACATCACAAGCATATGCTGCTAGATTCCCATTTTATCCCTCTTACTCTATCTCTTCCTTGGAATGTCAAAATACACACTTAAAATCTAGGAAAACCATAAATGATTAAGCCTCACTTGTAACTATAAAAGGCTATGAGGAAGAAGTTCCACCTAAAAATCCCTCGACTAAACAACTCCCTACTTTGAACTTATATCAGGATGAGAAGGATATACAAAACCCACCTTTTCCAGAAAGACTAAATATCAACAAACCCCCTACTCAACCATAATTCAACTTCCTAAGAGAAATCAATAATGTGTGTGTTATAATACCTCTCTTCCAAGCTATCGAATATGTTTGAATCTACTCAAAATCCATTATGGAATTATGCCTATGAAGACTGGGTAGAAAAAGGAAACATCCCTAGACTATGCATGTGATAGGAAAATTGGTAGACTTAATGCTCAATGAGGTTTACACAACCAAGTATTTAGAGCCTAGTAGTCCCATAGTCAATGTCATATCAATGGGACCACCATCCCTAATACCTTAATTGACTTAGGGGCTTCCATCAATGTTATGACTTGAGAAACTATGAGAACCTTAGGGTTGATAGGCCTTACAAAGACCCCAATGGTATTACACATGGAAAATTGATCCATTGTAAAACAAAAGGGTATCCTAGAAGATGTAGTGATCTCTAAAATACTCATTCCACAGGCAAGGGGATGAACTACTCATTTTCAAGGGGAAGAATTACAAAAACATGATTTGGGGGTTTACTAGGGCGAACAGAGATAGGGTGCGACCAGAGAAACTCATTTTCAAACTATGTTTGGACAAAAATGTGATTTGGGGGTTTCCTAGGGTGAACGAAGATAGGGTGCAACCAGAGCAAGATTTGGGGGTTTCCTAAGGGCGAACTGATATTTTCATGTAACAAAATTATCAATTTTCACCACTGTTAGATTTGGACTTATTCATCTATAATTTTCCTCATGTTTTATGGTCTAATATATTACAAGATTAGTAGAAAGAAAGAATAGGAGAGTTATATTAACACTTTGCATTTGAAACAAAACTATAATATAAATTAAGTTGAATTTGAAATTTGGTTATCCTTATTAGAAGAGGAAGAAAAACCAGGAAGAAGGGAGAAGAAATAAGCACATTCAAAAAACGTGACCAAGTTGACTTGCCCAAATCGTGACATAAGGAATTTTCCATAGATTTATTAAAATTTCAAGTAGAGGGAAGGAACAAAATTCCAACCACAATGAGGTAAGTCATTGTCAATTTGTAGATTTCTAATTATCTCAATTATTTCAATTTTTTAGTTTTTAGTTTTTTATTGAAAAATTAAAAAAATATATTATTTTATTTATCTAGGGACATGAGACTAACCAGGAGAAAGAGGCATTGGATTTGATATTGGGGACGGAGTCCGTTAATAAAATGGATGGTGTAGACTTCAAAACACTTGCAAGATACATAGAAAAACGATCCGCTAACACCCCTAAAACATTGCAAGCAAATCAACCCCGTGAAAGGGAATCAATTGATTCCCCAACCACTCCTGGATCAAGCATAATATCAGGGAGGAAATCATTGATGATGACCTATAAGAATTTGGAACAAAGAGTAGAGACCTCCAATGTTGTAGCCACTCCTAGGACCCAAACGTCTTCCACCACGCCATGTTTTGGAACTTGCATTGGGAACTATGATACAAGGATAGAATACGACATGGTTTCAGGAGAAATCAGAATGCCATATGCTATGAAGGTTTTTGTGAAAAGGTTGAAGGAATAACTTCTTTAATCGTTCAAATACCATCTCCAATCATCATTCTCAAAGATACCAATGCACCTGCAGAAAGTTGTAATTCATGAAATGGAGTCTGAATTTGGCGTAGGTTGGTCAGTAAGAAAGGTGAAAAGACAAATATCTTAGAATTGAAAGAGATTCAGGTGCAACTAAAAAAAGAAGATAAAAAAACTCCCGAACGAGCAAATGCTCAAAAAAAGGCCAATTGATGTTAGTATAAAAGTATGGAAAGAACTTGTAAAATCATATGATAATTTGGATGCATGGAGGAAGTCTGGTGAAGAGAGTACCCAGGTATTTGAATTTGTTCATAATATTATATCAAATTTCTTAAACGATTTTTATATTTTATTTGTCCATAGTTAAATTGACTTAATGTATGTTTCAGGACAAGGCCTCCAAATCTAGATTTGCAAAACTATGTACCACACACCACAGTGACCAAAAAGGGCTATGGGCCTTGATGTGCACCTTTATAAGTATATTTATTATGTGATTTTTTTTTTGTATTTTCTAGAAAAAAGTAAATTGTTACATATTTATTAGTTTAACTAGTCCATGTGCCATGTTTTGTCAGGAGGACACATATGGTCGACATCCTACAAATTTTGAAAAATAAATGTTACTAAACAAAAAGTGGAAGGACTTTGTAATCTCAAAGGAGAATGAGTTATCAATACTACTGAAGGATCCCTTGCCTTGTTTTTCCCCTAGTTTTTGTCATTGGCTCCCCATTTGGGAATCCTTTCCCTTTATTTCCTTTGAATATTATGAACTTGTGGAATGTTCCTTTCAATTTATGGAGTTTGGAAATACTATCCATTGTTTTGTGGCTCATGATAACAAACATAGTTTTCCTAGTAGGGATTTTCCCCTTCCGTTAAATTTATTTATATTTTATTACTATTTGGATAAGTTGGTTTCTCATCCAACATTCATAATCCCTTCTCTCCCTTCGAATTTCTCTAACATAGATTCATTTCACTAATAGATGGGTGATAATTTCTTCATCCATCTTCCAAAGTGAACACATGTCAAAACCTTGCTTACTTCTCCTTTGCAAATGATCTCAAAGAAGTACCTTGTGTCTCAACACTATCCACATATAAAAAAGTGTATTCATAGGAGATCTAATATTCCAAAGGGGCTTCCACCACCATGATTTTGTCTTGTTCTGCATTACATAACATAGTTTTGTACTGAGTTATATTTATAGCTCAAAACTTAGTTATACTAAGATACATAGTGGTGTGCCCTTTATCTCCTTTATACAATAGGAATACTTAGGGTTACAATGTATCTAAATTCATGCAAGGGAGAGATTGATCTAGAAAGGTCAAACCCTAACCCTAATCACCTTAAGTAGTGTACTTTCCTACATGGATATATGTATGAGGAATGGTACAAGCCCAATTGGAGAATATTGCAACATTTGAATCCATGCACCTCCCAGGGACCTACTCCCTCCTCCTAGAATATACAATCCACATGTAGTGAAACCTACTAGCATAGGGATATATCCCCTCATCTAACAATATAACATGCATGCACAAATATAAGCAACATTTAATATAGTTCAACTCCTAAGGATGGAACATGCATGCCTACAACATGCATGAGAAAAACAACTGATCTAGGATGGCACATGCATGCCAACAACATAAGTTCAGTATGACATAATACAAATCCATGTCTACACCGATGATGATGGATTTGACGAAAAAATAAATGATGATTATTCAAACGAGATTGATCCACATGTGTACTAACAAATGATTGGATCAATGATGTATCCGGTTAACACCAGACCTAATATATGCTATGCAGTGAATGTTATTACTCAATCCATGAGTTGGCCAAGACAGTCTTACTGAATAACAACAAAGCATGTATTGAGATATACACGAGGCACAGTTGGATATGGCCTAAGATATGCCTTCAGTGTGAACTTGATTTTGCAGGGATATGCTGATATAGAGAGTACAGTGGATCAGAAGAGCACATCTGGTTGTTTTTTTTCCTTGAGGTTTACCATGGTTTCCTATTGCAATAGGAAACAAAGATCTATGACCTTGAGTACCAAAAAATCATAGTATATAGCATTGAGTATGGAAGTCTGTGAAGGAGTGTGGCTTCTGACAGATTTATTTGATCATGGGATGGATCCTATTATTAATTGTGATAACCAAAGTTGTGTGAATCTCTCTAAGAATATTGTGTTTCATGATAGATCAAAACACATTGAGATAAAACATCACTTTCAGAGACATGATGCAGAGGAAATCAATACATGTGCAATACCTTCCTACACATGATAAAATTGCATACATCTTCACCAAACCAACTTGGTGAAGAATACCTCTCTAGTTGAGAGGGAGTGTTGATGACTACAACTAAGAAAACATTCAATTACTTATGTGTGAGACTTGGCCTGATGGAGAATGCCTCCCTAGTTGAGAGGGATTGTTTATGATTATAGCTACATGAGACATCCTCTAGGACGTAGACTGATTGAGTCGACCTGAGAGAGAGCCCATGAGTTGGGTGTCCCGTCCTTATCTAAGATAGAACTGGAACATTGTGTTGGCCTCCTCCTTACAGAGAGTTGATATGAACTCCATATGCTTCTCATGTGTAACGCAGTGAGAAAGAAGATCTACTGAGTTGGACATGCCTGTGGCTGAGCACAGGTGAACGTGTGAAATCCCATGAGCCGGGTGCATCGTTCCGAGACAGAGATGAAATGATGTAATGGCCTCCTCTGAGAAAAGAGTTGAGATGATTAAATCCAGATGACTCTCCTGTGTAATGCAGTGGGAAATAAGATCTGTTGAGTTGGACGTGCCTGTGGATGAGCACATATGAATGTGATCCTAGTGGTTGAGCACTAGTGAGTGTGGTTCTCCTGTGAGACACAATGAGATAGAGATGTGGAAATACTTGTGGATGTGCCTCTAGTGGCTGAGCACTATTGGGTGTATGAGATCCATTGCTATATTTTTCAAAAGTCAGAATTACTTGTAACCCTATCTGTAATGTAAAGGGTACAGGTCGCCCCCACCTTAATGTAAAATATAATTAATGGAAAAGATAATTAATATGGTAATTATTAATTATATTAAAATTTATTGAGGTCATCCCTGTTGTGCCAATAGACAATTTTGTTGACATGTTCAGTCTAATATAAGTAAAGGTAAATTCTCCATTGAGGAAAAATAAAACAAGAGGAAGTTTGGAAATTTCAGCAAACACTTCTTCTTGGGAAAAGTGCACACCTCTCTTGGGCGCTAGGTTTCTAGGGTTTTTGAGCATCCTCTTATGTGCTAAGTGTTTATGGTGGTGAAGGTATTTCTCTTGAATAATATAGAAAAATATTAGCTAGGTTTTCTTCCCTTGTGTAGAAGGGTTTCCCAAGATACTTCTTATGTACTTGTGCATGGTGTTTCTTCTTGTGATATTGGTTGCTGCAAAAAATTGTTCATGGTTTAAGTAAAATGCTAAAATGGAATGAAATTCATTCTTAAACCTTGTTTATTGAAAAATCAACAATATGAGGGGGAGGGGAAGGGCCATATGAACTTCCACCTTCATGTGGTTGTCATTGTTCAGTAGAGGATAAATTATTCTTGGAATCAAGAGAAGCTCATTCATGTTTATACCATCATGATCGTAGATGTCATCATAGTATTGCATCAAAGAAGTTTCGATGAACATATTTTTCATTTATGTAGAATCTTCGTTGAAACTGTTTGAAAACATGGGATTAATATCATGCATGGAAATCCCAATAATATAACCATTTCCATGTCCACACTCTTTATTTTTATCGCCTATGTTGTACAAAACCAACATCATGCCAATTAGGTCCATGAATTTGGTGGAAAGAAGAAGGTGCTAGAGGTAATTTCATATTTAAATAATGATTTCGTACTAATAATATTTAATTTATGGAGCAAAGAAGTACTTAGATGAGAGAAAAAAACAAAGACAAGAAATAATTGATGAAGCTTATGAAATTTATATCAACTAGTACTTGTTTATTGACATTATTACATGTCCTTACAGTACTATATGCGGGAACGTGTGTCTCGAATGAATTTAAAAGGAACAACAAAAAATACATTGTACTAGGACTAGACATGGGAAACAATGACCCGTGAATGGGGCCAGCGTTGAAATTTTTTCAAACTGTTTCTGTATGTACTGAAATTTGAGATGGATAGACTATTCACATTCCTTAAAAATATGGGAGGGTTTCTGGACTAAAATATGACTCACAAACCCACTTGTTTCCATCATAAATTCATCATGTAAACCATAAACCCTATTTTTGTTTCAAAGTACACAAATTAGTTGACACAAGTTTTAAGTTTGCATCATCCTTTGTTCAACTTTATTTTAGGTTCTCCATTTTATATACAATGTATGTGTTTCATAGTTGTTATAAAAAATCCCTCTTTTCATTCATTGTTTAATCAACACCATAAAATTATGCATGTCGAGATGGTGTTGTATCAATGTCACTAAGTATTACATGCGTCGATGGCATAATTATAAATGGTAGTGTTAGATTTAAATATAATTATGGTGTCATGGTAGTATCAGTTTAAATATGCATGCAATGACGATATGGTAGGGTTTCCAAACTCAAATATGAATCACACACCCGCTATATATCTGATCCCGACCTTGTTTCATTTGAACTTTCTCGGATTAATGTCGTGGTGCATGGAAATATTAACAATATGCCCATCGTCATGGTCATGTTCTTTATTTTCATCCCCTATGTCATATACAACCAACATCATGCCCATTAGGCCCATGCGTTCGGTGGAAAGAAGAAGGCGCTAGAGGGAATTTCATATTTAAATAATGATTTTGTACTAATAGTCTTTTATTTATGGAGAAAAGAAGTACTTATATGAGAGAAAAAAACAAAGACAAGAAATAAATGATGAAGCTTGTGCAAGGTATATCAACTAGTACTTGTTTATTGACATTATTACATGTCCTTGCAATACTAGTTGTGGGAACGTGTGTGTCAAGTGAATTTTAAAATTAAATATGAAAAGACATTGTACTAGGGCTAGACATGGGAAGTAGTGACCTATGAATGGGGCCAACGTTGAAATTTTTTCAAAATATTTTTGTATGCATTGTGTTTGACATGGATAGAATATTCGTGTGCCTTAACGATATGTGAGGGTTTCTGGACTCAAATTTGACTCACACACCCACTTGTTTCCATCATCAATTCATCATGTAAACCATAAACGCTATTTTTATTTCAAAGTACACAAATTGGTTGACACGAGTTTTAAGTTTGCATCAACCTTTTTTCATTTTTATTTCAATGTATGTGTGTCATAGTTGTGATGAAAAATCCCTCTTTTCATTCATTGTTTAATCAACACCATAAAAACATGCATGTCGAGATGGTGTTGTATCAATGTCACTAAGTATTTCATGAGGAATCCCTTCAAGTGGGGGTTATGGGTCTAGAAAAGAAGGGAAAACACCCCAAGAGGATGACTAGGCCTACCTAGTCATATAAAAAATATAATAAAGAGGGTGATTAGCTATAAATTAACACATGTGAAGATTACCGTGTTTCCAACACCCCCTTTTGTCATGGATTTCCAATATTGGTCACCTTTTTTAGGTCATTTTAGGTCCATTTGACAAGGGGTGATGATATGGTACTATATGAGGGAAAGTGTGAGTCGAAATAATTTTATAAGTAACAAAGAAAATGCATTTTACTAGGACTAGACATGGGCAACGTTAGTGACCTGTACTCATGAATGGGGCCAACTTTGAAATTTTCACAAACTGTTTATGTATTCATTGAAATTTCACATGGATAGACTATTCACATGCCTTAATGGTATGGGAGGGTTTCCGAGCTCAAAGATGACTAACAAACCCACTTGTTTCCATCATCAATTCATCATGTAAACCATAAAAACTATTTTTAATTTCTTTCAAAGTACACAAATTGGGTGAGACAAGTTCATTGTCTTGACAATTCACTTCTATCCGAGAGAAGTTTTTATGTTTTTAAAACACAACAAAATCACACCATTTACTCTTATTCATGCTAAGAACAGTTGTGAAGGTCCTATTTAGAATTATTAAATCTTCAAACCACCAGTTTCAATATTCTTGAACAAGATGGAAATGTATCACACTTAACCTTCTTCCTTAGCCCAAATAATTCAAAAAAGAGTGTGTATTTTGTTTTCCATAATTGTTGATAAAATTTTGATGTTTTTGTATAATTCTACTACTACTACTAATAATCTAGTTTTAAGGTCACTATAAGTACTTGTTTATTGATGTTATTACATCATGTTCTTGCAGTACTAGATGCAGGAATGTGTGTGTCGAACAAATTTTATAAGGAACAACGAAAATGCATTGTACTAGGACTAGACATGGGAAACGTCAGTGACCTTTACTACTCATGAATAGACCAACATTGAAATTTTCACAAATTGTTTTTGTATGCACTAAAATTTCACATGGATAGACTATTTGCATGCCTTGATGATACAAGAGAGTTTTTGGACTCAAATATGACTCACACACCCACTTGTTTCCATCATAAATTCATCATGTAAACCATAAACCCTATTTTAATTTCTTTCAAAGTACACAAATTGGGTGACACAAGTTCATTGTCTTGACAGTTCACTTCTATCCCAGAGAAGTTTTTGTGTTTTGAAAACATAAGAAAATCACACTATCTACTCTTATTCATGCTAAGAACAGTTGTCAACGACCTATTTAGAATTATTAAATTTGCAAACCACTAGTTTCAATCTTCTTCAATAATATGAAAATGTATCACACTTAACCTTCCTCGTTAGCCCAAATAATTCAAAAAAGAGTGTATTTTTTTTCCATAATTGTTGATAAAATTTTGATGTTTTTGTATAATTCTACTACTACTACTAATAATCTAGTTTTAAGGTCACTAAAAGTACTTGTTTATCGATGTTATTACATCATGTGATTGCAATACTAGATGCAGAAATGTGTGTGTCGAAATTTTTTAATAAGGAACAACGAAAATACATTCTCCTAGGACTAGACATGGGAAACGTCATTGACCTGTAATACTCATGAATGGGGCCAACGCTGAAATTTTCACAAATTGTTTATGTATGCATTGAAATTTCACATGGATAGACTATTCACATGCCTTAACGATATGGGAGGATTTCCAGACTCAAATATGACTCACACACCCACTTTTTTCCATCATCAATTCATCATGTAAACCACAAACCCTATTTTTAATTTTTTTCAAACTACAAAAATTGGGTGATTGTCTTGACAATTCACTTCTATCCCAGAGAAGTTTTTGTGTTTTGAAAACACAAGAAAATCACACTATTTACTCTTATTCATGCTAAGAACAATTGTCAAGGGCATATTTAGAATTATTAAATATGCAAACCACTAGTTTCAATCTTCTTCAACAAGATTAAAATGTATCACACCTAACCTTCCTCCTTATCCCAAATAACTAAAAAAAGAGTGTGTATTTTTTTTCCATAATTGTTGATGAAATTTTGATGTTTTTGTATAATTCTACTACTACTACTAATAATCTAGTTTTAAGGTCACTATAAGTACTTGTTTATCGACATTATTACATCATGTGCTTGGAGTACTAGATGTGGGAACATGTGTGTCAAACAAATTTGACAAGGAACAATGAAAAGACATTTTACTAGGACTAGACATGGGCAATGTCAGTGACCTATACTACTCATGAATGGGGCATTTAGTTCTCATTAATCTACAAATGAGGTTAGAGTTAAGTCAAATATGTCTGTTAATATTTTTAGAGACATTCCTTGATCTTTAAAAAGACCAAGACATGTCTAGTCTTAGTGTGAGTATATATTTCTTCATTTGATCTTCTATTAAGGCTAAATCATATGTTAAATTCAATTAAGGGCTAAGCCTTTAGTCATATATGAGACTCTTCGTCATTTAATTAAATGAGTATAAATTCATTTTATTTATGTTAAAAGGTATAAAGAGTCATGTTATGTTGGTCCTGAGAAAGGCTTAGTTCGATCATCAGTCATCCAAGTCATGAGCTGTGTGATTTGATCACATGTCTGAAAAGTTTCCTCTTCTCATTTGTCAAAATTCATGTCAGTTGAGTCATCAGAAGATTTTAAGTTCATGTTATGTCTTATACAGAGGTTAATCTAATCCCTCAAAATAATCTTGTACCTTATTTCCACATGTGCTAATCAAATTTCAAGTTCGTTGCAAAAGTTCCTAGGTTTTCACAGCGTACAATTGTACTTCTCATTTCGTTGTGAAAGTGTCTCTCCCTTATAACGCTCTAATTAAAATCCTAAATATCAGTTTTTTTGTTGTAATGGGTCACAAATACATGAATTTATCCCTTTGTTAAGCCTATTCATTGTAAAAGTCATATTTTTCTATCAAAAAACCCTAGAGTTTCATTTTTTGTGAAACCCCCTCGATGCTAGGAAACCCTTAAAATTTGTGTTCTTTGGTCATTGAGTTATTTTCCTTTGCTAGGTTTTGGTTTTGGGCATGCTTAAATTGATGTGAAGTTCCCCACTCTCCTACAATCAAATCATCGATTGCCATAAACCCTAGAGAACCTCTGACAACTCAAAAAAGAAGGAAAAGGGAAAGATATCATTAGAACATAGTGTAAACCATGATAATGATACTATAGGAGCTTCTGGTAGTAGACAATATAAGAAAAAGGCAAGAATAATTGACTTCACACCTGAAACTGCAAAGGTTATAAAACTTAGTAGGCCTCAGTTGATGTATTTTAATCATGATATGTACATGCTAGTAGTTTAGTAGAAGTTTGTTTTGGTTCAGTTGTAACTTAATATAAATATTGAAACCATTATGAATTCAACTCCTTTGATCTTTTATGGCATGCATTTCTATATATTATGTAACTAAATATGTAAAAGGGGTTCGAGTGGTGTGAGAAATATCTTTATGACTTCATGTTGTAATAGTTTTATGAGACTAATAGATTTTTTCCTAGATCAAAAGACATACCAGAGATTTGGCCTCAAAGATTTATATGAAGATGTTTCCTTATGTGTTTTCTCTCATGTTATATGTGCTCCTTTCTCTGTGAATTCATTTAAATGTTATATCTTTTGATATTTGAACAAGATTAGGTACTGTAGAATTCATATATAGTTTAATGCTTTGTTGTATGTGTTCAAATATTCCACATTTTTTCCTCTGAAAAGTACCTTAGAATTCATCCTAGACTGATGCTCTATTGTACTTTGAATGTTTTCTCTATTCATCCCCCATCTAGATATTTAAATTGTCTAAGGAAATTTTTTCTATCTCGCCTTTGATCAACCTCTATTCTATTGACATAGTATCTAGCAGTATTTGATCTCAGATCCTGACTCCCTTCCTTTTTGGATGTCATACACCATAACACTATGTTCAACATTATATAGGAATTATCAATCTAGTGGAAGGACACAAGGCCCAAAGATGTCACCTAGGAACCAATAGAGATTTTATAACACTTTTCAAACCTCTAGACTTGAGGACAAAGTCAATGATTGAATGAATGGATTTACACTACCACATGTAGCATGAGGGAAAGAATGGAAGACTACCCAAACACACACACCACTAAGAGGGGAATAGAGGAGACTGGAGTCACCACTTATTTTTTTGGCCAAGCTAAGAAACCCTAGGGTAAGACAAAAGAGGATGAAAATAAGAGGGTGAGCCACTAGATTTACAAGGACCTTAAGATATTTCCAATCATAACCTATCATCACAACTTCATGGTGATGTGACTATAGTTGGTGCTATAGATAATAGTGCTACACTTGAAATCCTCAGATCTTCATACTTTTTGAGTACATGTGAGCTGCACAGATCATGTTTGATCATGATATATACACTTGTGTATTGGGTAATGAGGGTTTTTCATTTTCCATTTCATGTACAATTAGTGATATGAGATGATAATAACTTGTATTTTTGCCATGACAACATTCAAGGTAAAAAAACAAGGGGCTTAGGCCCTAAACGATGCTTCTATGGATTGTAGGCCATGCATAGCACCCTAAACCATGACACATGCCTTTCGTAAGGTATCAATTTCCCAAGGGTGGTATACATGTACAAATATAAGGTTTTGAAAACCATGAACACGTCTATTATCCCATATCATGGTTCAAGTCTATAGAATATGGTATTGAGCCCTATACAAAACATCTAAGGCACATGGACCATGCACAAGTCCTTGGACCATGAAACATCCCTGATAGAAGTAATTATGTCCCAAGAGTGGGATATATTAGAATATTCCGTTCACCAAGGATGAGACTCTCAACATAAGAAATGACTTGGTGCTAAAAGTTAGGGGTTTGGGTTCTAAATACTAGATTTAAGCAATTATTTGAGACGTTAATGACTTTTATTTTTACCATGACAACATTCAAGGTAAAAAACAATGGGATTAGGCCCTAAATGATGCTTCTATGGCTTGTAGGCCATACATAACACCTTAAACCATGACACATTCCTTTCATAAGGTATCAATTTCCCAAGGGTGTTATACATCTACAATTCTAAGGTTTTGAAAACCATGAACACATATATTCTCCCTCATAAACAACTATTTGAGATGCTAATGACTTGTATTTTTACCATGACAACATTCAAGGTAAAAAACAAAGGGATTAGGCCCTAAACAATGATTCTATGGCTTGTAGGCCATGCATAGCACCTTCAACCATGACACATGCCCTTCCTAAGGTATCAATTTCCCAAGGGTGGTATACATGTACAATTCTAAGGTTTTTAAAACCATGAACACATCTATTATCCCTCATAAACAATTATTTGAGATTCTAATGACTTGTATTTTTATGATGACAACATTCAAGGTAAAAAACAAGGGGCTTAGGTCGTAAACAATGCTTCTATGGATTCTAGGCCATGCATAGCACCTTAAACCATGAAACATGCCTTTCATAAGGTATCAATTTCTAAAGGGTGGTATAAATACAATTCTAAGGTTTTTAAAACCATGAACACGTATATTATCCCATATCATGGTTCAAGTCTACAGAATATGGGATTGAGCCCTATACAAAACATCTAAGGCACTACATGGACCATGCACAAGTCCCCTATACAAAACATCTAAGGCACTGCATGGACCATGCACAAGTCCTTGGACCATGAAACAACCCTTATAGAAGTAATTATGTCCCAAGAGTGGGATATATTCTAATATTTGGTTCACCAAGGATGGGCCTCTCAACTTAAGAAATGCCTTGGTGCTAAAATTCAGGGGCTTAGGTTCTAAATGTTATATTTAAGGTAGATGGGCCATGCATCAACACTAGACTACATGATATACCCTTATGATAACATATTTGTCTTGGTATTGTGATATGGGCTCAATTCTGAGGCTTATCACATTGATGATGGGCCTTCTCTCCAAGTACATGTTTCAAGGCCAAAAACCTTTCACTATGAACCATATGTTAATTCTAAGGCTATTAGGTTGTGCACAGACCCCCAATAATGACAAAGGATCTTAATTTATAAGGATTCTTTAATGAAAAAGTGGCATATGGGTGCACATTTGAGGATTTACACATTAGGGATGGGTCTCTTCATTCACGGCATGGTAAATGGAGAAAAATAGGATGTTAGGTCCTATACATTGCTTTTGTGGCTCATGGGAAAATCATAGGGCCTTAACCAAAACAAGACCTTCATAAGAAATATTTGTCCCATGAGTGGTATACAAGCCTAATTTTAAGGTTTGATGGATAAAGGATGATATTTTTGGACCAAAACATCATTCAAAGAAAAATCATAAGGGCTTAGGCCTTAAATACTACTTTTAGGTCTTGTCGGCTAGGCATTAGGACCGAAACACTAATTTATATAAGTGATTAGGTCTTGTGGGCTAAGAACTTATGATCATATAGGTGAGTGATTTGTTTGAGTACTCATTGTTTTATCCCACAAGCTCATTGAGCTTGAGCCCCTACTTAGGGGGTAGCACCTAATTTAGGGGGTTGCATTGGTTAGGTGGAAAAATGACATTTCCATATGATTCAGCCCTTGTTGACATCCTACTTGTCAAGTATTGGTTTGGACTAAAAGGTAGTCATCCAAAGGGTGAAAGACATAATTTATCTACTGTTACTTAGACATGGTTGATTTACTTAATTCCTTAGCCATAATTGATTTATTTGATTTATTTATATATTATATAAATTATAATATATTATATATTATTATATATAATAAACATAGTATAAATTAAATATTATATTATATATAATTCATGTAAATATATCTTTATGGATATCTTTATGGATCTGAGTTACTAGCAACAACCACATTAATAATATTAATAGTCCATTTAACACAATTATAAGGAAAAACCATTATATGTGCTAAATATATACCTATCAATTTAGAGAGACACATTAATATTATTGATATGCTTGTTACTAGTATACAAGTTTTTATTTTTTATAATTAAAATGATTTAAAGCTTAACTGGGGTCAGTTTGATTTCTATAGGGAAAAGTGACCTTGAGAACACTTTGAATGACTTTTTTTTCATAGTATTTTTATGTTAACCTTTTTTTTTTTTTAGCTTTTGGATCTTTTTATTTCCATTTTTCTTTAACATCATCATATGTATATTTATGATTTTTAAGTTAAAGAATATTTTAAAAAAAAATAAAAAAAAATTAAAGATTATTTAACTTGTAAAAAAATCAGATTTGTTAGTGATTATAAAAAAAAACATAGAATATCTTATTCTATCATCTTAATATTTTAAAATTAGAATATCTTATTCTATCATCTTAATATTTTAATTGAGTATTAATTATTTTTATAGAAATAAAAAAAGTAGTTTAATTAAGTATTAGATATTTTTACATAACCATAAATGTTAGTGTTTTTTCTATTTTTCTATTTATTTTTATTTACTCTTTTTATTTTAATTATGTCATTTTCTATATTATATAAAAAAAAAAATTCTATACTACAATTAATATTTATGTTAATATATATGTAGAGATAGCTCAACTTTGATTTTTCAAATATAATATTTCATAATCATTATTCTAAAATAAATTGATCAAACATTCGTAATATTTATTACATTTAAATATTTCTAAACAGTTTTATTAATTTTTATTAATTTCACTTGTTAATCTAAATAACTAAATTTCTCAACTAAATTTCAAGTTGAGATTTGCTAACTATAAAACTATACAAATACTTCAATTCAATGAAAAGCTATCCTCTATTCCAATTCAACTCTGTATTAACTTGATAAAAACAAAAGACCCTCGTGGATATCTTCAGTAAATTCGCCAGGAGCACAGAGGGAGAGATAAATCGCCTTACAATTCTCTCAGATTAAAAAAGTTTCCTATATTTTCAATTAAATTCCCACCACGACCTTTTAACAAATGATTCCAACTAATCTTTTCAGAATACTATTCAAAATTTATCCAGATAACTTGGGAAAAGAAAATGCCTTTTCTTTCTGAAGTTTCTTCTGATTTAAACCGTTGACCGAAGAAAAGCGGGGGTATAAGGAAAATGTTGTCGCTGTTCTCAATTCCAAATCGAAGGAGAGATTTGCACAGAATTGGTTGGAAAACAGATTTATTAGAAAATAAAATATTGGCTGCCATCTCTATAAATACAAACAAAAAAATTCTACCATGTCAATAAATAACTCATTTAGCTTAGAAATGCTAGGTCAAATTTCATATTAAAAAAATATACAACTCATACAAATATGAACATTTACACTTACAATGTCCGTGCATTTACAATTATTTACTGAAGTAGAACACCGAAAACGGTTTGAGGTATATACGCTATGTGATAAACTTGGCTTCAATGTACATTTCAAATTCAAAATTTCTGGATGGATTGTACAGGATTTATACTTATGGAAATGAATCGAATTCCGGGAGAAATTTAGTAGGCAATTGGGCAGTATCTAAGGTACAAACTTTAATGACAACCATTCTCCACTTCCCAGGCTGATATTGTTTGTTTCTTTCTGACCCTGAAAACAACTGTTGCACTTGGACCTGAGATTACCGTCGATATGCAAAGGAAACAATTCCAGCAATTCGTATTTTTTTTCATGTTCCTGGGAAGAATAAGTCATAACATTACTTGTACGAGGGTCTGTAAAACGATGCACCCATCCATTATTTCTCCCTGCTGCTTCGTTCCACATGTTGCGTGTGAAACCATAGGGTTCAGAGAACGTTTCGTTCCCAACAGACTGTAAATGCTGTTTCCATGACAAATCAATTGGTAACAACTTTTGTGTTGAGGCTGATTCTGCTGAATTTGGGTCTCCCTACACCATAATATAAAATACGTGGACAATCAATCACAGAGTGAAAAACATATGTGAAACATAGATGTAACAATAAAAAAACTAAGAGAATAACAAACTGCCCATTAAATTCTCTTTACCTGTGCTGAAAAGTCCGCCACACCCTTTAAAGAATCCACGATAATGCGATCAGCTGATTATAGACAGACATGGCTACAAGATAAGAAAAGAACTACGATGGAAACGCTTAGGACTTTTAAAAAACAAAACAAGTACAGTTTACCTTTAGTTGGAGAAGAACAGGTTTGAGCGTCCAATCTTTTGACAGTATCTTTTTCATTCAAACCCTGAGGTGTTGATTCAAATCGAGATCGCTGCTTCTGATGGGTCTCCTTTTTCTGCTTCCTCTTGTTGCGTGCTCGAGTATTCTGAAACCAATAAAACACATTCTTTGCTTCTACATTGCCGTGTTGTTTGAGTAGATTCGTAAACTCATTTATTTGAGAGCGACTAGGGTTACGCTGGCATTGTTTGAAGAGCTCTTCCAAAATCTCTTTCTGTCTTTTCGTGGGCTTCCTCTTCCTTTGTAATCTCTTCCTTTGTTTCCATGGAACTACTGATTATGGAGAGTTGGTATTGCAGGTAACACAGATTTGTCTTGCTGCGGTGAATTTAGATTGCTGTCCTCTCTGTCTGCGGAGAAGGCCGCGTTCAGCTATAAAGTAATTCCCCTAAGTTTGACTGACCAACCCAGAAACCCTAGTTCACAGAAAACGATACAACAAATTTTAAATGTTGCGCACATCGGAGAGAGCGATGGAAGACTTCGAAATCACCGTTTTTTCATGGCATCCGGGTTTTCTATCAAATATTCGTGTTATAGATATGAGACTGTGTAAGCCAATAAGTATGGAATTCTGTAAAACCGTGGACCGGAAACTAAAAATCAGCATTTAAATCAATCTATGTGATTAATTGTAAAATATGGGGGACGTTGGGGTTTAATTCGATTATTTAAGTTGATTAAGTCGATTAAAGAATTATGTTTTGGTCGGTTATTATTATTTTTTTTCATTTTGAGAATGAAGAATTATGTTTTGGTCGGTTGCTATTTTTTTATTATTATTTTAAGAATGGAAATGAGATAACAAGTGAAAAAAAATGGAAGTAAAGATTATTATTGTTGTGGTTGGGAGGTTTGAATTTGTTGCTAAGCTTTTTAATGGTTGGGATGATGTGTTATTATATGTAAACATTTCAAGTTTCAATTTTGTATAGAGCTCCTTGTGCTTGTGTGCGAGGGAAGGTGTTTAATGAGTTTGTCTTAGTTATAAAAAAAAATTAACAAATGTTCAAGTCAAATTAATAGAATATTGTATGTTTTGTCATTTTAATTTAATGTTTGATTCATTAATAATTTATCATTAAATATAGAGTTGTTATTTACTTATATTGATGACTCATCAGTAAGTTAGTTGTTTTGAGCTAAGAGTTGTATTAAAAAAAGTTTCCTCTTACTTGTAATTTAACATTATATTACTAATAAAAAATATTGTTATTCATTTCACTTTAATCTCAAGTTTTTTTTCCTTTTTAATATTTACAAGTGTAATAGTGTGTTGGTATTATTTTTATCTTTGTTGATAATTGGGTTTGGGTGGTTGGGTGGGTGTGTTGGTATTTTTTTCTCTTTGGTTTCTATTGGGTTTAGCTTTGGTGGTTGGGGGGAATGATTCTTATATTGCCAACCCATGTTCAAAGTGACATGCTTGGGGTTAACCTAGAAAAAAAATTATTTTATTTTTTCCAAATAAAAGATCATCATTTCTATTCAAATATTGAATGGAAATTACACAAGTGTATACTCCATTTTAAAGAATAACATCTCATACTGAATGCACAATGTGAGTGGGCCTAATGGTTGAGAACATGTGCTTATGTTGGGATGTTTCATGCTTGCACATGTCCTTCTTAATACTAGAGGGTTAAGACAGAGTTGACCATCAAAACCCCCAAAGCATTGGCATATCAATCTTCATCCAATGATGAAGAAGGTATCACCTGAAACACAATGAGATCACAAATACCATATGGTCTTGTGTTTGGGAAAGGAGGGATAAGCACTCAACAATCCATCTGGGTTTGATGTTAATAAATTTCATAATTGAAAGCCTACTATTCTCAACATGCAAAAACAATACACACACATATCCAAATAACACATAAGTGACACACGATAGATCAAAATCATTGTAAATTTATTATCTTCCTCATTCCATCAAACATAGACATTCATTAAGAAAATCATACATGAGAACAACAGAGTCTTGTATTCCTTAGATAATTCTCATACTTATAATACATCGTGCTATGCACATTCTTTCAGAACTTAGACATGGGACAAAATCAAACTTACAAGTAGAAGCATTACAACATTATAATATTGCAGAGGTTTAGAACGAGCTCGACAAATATTATAACAAAAACAATAACTTCATCAATCCTTTCAGTGAGTAACTATGTTTCTATTGATGATGCTCCCTTTTATATATTTATCTAGTCAAGAGCTCTATGTCTTTCAGCTTTGTTCCAGTCATTCTTCTGACTAATGATCCTGCATGCTTCTGCTAGCTTCCTGCATTCCATGTATCCTTTCTAGAATTGGGGAAACTTCCTCACCAGATCCTATTTTTCCATCTCCACATTCCCTTATGTTGTTGGAAATAATCATTATAGGATATTTCCCAATGATTAATTTCTTTATTTCGGTGTGCATCTTCTTGATTTCTAACAGGCATCCAAAACTCAAACCGACGCACATTTGGTAGACTTTAGTTTTGGTCCGCAATATCAAAACTCAGTCTAGCGTTCATTTCTCATGATCCCTTGCACATTAGCTTGGTCGCACACAAAATTGGAATGGGTGCCCACAACTTTGTTTGTGTGAATGTGTGATATTAAACCAAAACTTTGGGTACCAACAAGCCCCCATCACTATTACTTAGCTCATCGTTGAGCCAAATTCCTCATGGAATGATTGCGACAAGACATGGGTAAGAGAAAATCATCATCAAGGATAAACTGAAGTATCACATTGAGATATGATGGCATCTAGGTGTGAGTAAGAGAAAATCATCAGTGTAGGTTGTAGTTGCAATCCAAGACGGGTCCTAGAATGAGTCAAGTAGTCCCCAAGGTAAATTATGGTTGTGGTCATCAATTGGGCATATGCTTGGTTCTTCCCCTTTGATGGTGTCTATGGTGATGAATGGGGGATCTGTTTAAATTCCACCATCCAAACATCATGCTACTCTATGGGATTAATATCCCTCAAGAGAGAGCATCATCATCATCATCATCTAGGAGACTATAACCTCATCCTTAAAGAAAGGTGATTATGCGTTATGAAATAAACACCATCTTCGAGCTTGGAGAGGTAGCATACTGCCGCATCTTCAAGACATAGTTTAGGGAACTCCGAGGACTCGGGTGGTACCTTTTTGGAAAATAATAGGGTGGGCCCTCTTCCAAGTAGCGAACGATGAAATGGAAATCATCATTAAAACTAGACTATGGGTTCTTGAGATCTTTGATTGAACTAGGAATTGCATGTCCTAGAATGTTTGTGAATATGGGCCATGGTAGGGGACCAGAACCAAGGGGTGGGAAAATAGTGGGAAGTGGAAGAGGAGTAAAGAGCTTGGGGAAATCATGGATATAGGTGACAGTCATGGATGAAGAAAAGTGGGATGTGGAGAATCTCTCCAATTATTGCATGGGAGAAAGTGGATATATATAGTATGGGAAACGACTGGGGGGTGGACCAAAAAAATACAAGGAACTAGCCAATAATATGGAATGAAGAATAAATATAGAACTTTGGTGAAGTCCCATGAATGGAGAGATAATTAATTATATCCATCATACTAGTGATGTTCCTTTTGGAATGTGGCGACATTTCTCATTATGTGACAAGGCTATGATTGATCTATCTAAATCTTATTACTTGACCTTTTGGTGTAATGTGGAAATAGGTAGTTTATCCCAGTCTTGTGTGAGTCCTATGCCTGAGCCAACAATTTATATGGGAGCTATAACTTTGACCGTAATTGGAAATATCAGGAATGTTCAAACTATCAATCCATCTAATCCACCTATCTGACGAGAGTGTATATTGTGCTGCCAAAACAAAAGAAAAATTTGGCTAACTATGTAGTCTTCAATCTATTGTACATGATATCCTAACCCTAGTATACAAAACTCTAGGAATGAGAGGGGGAGATAAGTGATGGTTTTTCCCTGTTGGACATAGTATACCTTCAACCTACTACCATTAATAATCCCCTTGAGTAGTTTTCCTTGTAATGTAGCCATCTTGGCAGGAGCTATTTCAGTAATGTATTCTAGTCGGAAAGGACCCATCCAACGCACACATAGCTTTCCAAGGTTTTGTAAGTATTTACTTTCATATAACAAAACTAAACATATAGGCTAGAAGATTTTGTGGTACATGTGCCTATCATGCTATACCTTTTATCTCTGCTTTTTTACCAATTGAATGAATCCCACCATCATACATTCCTATTCCAACTCCATGAGTTCTTCTAACGTGTGTTGAAAGGACCATTCATCTGTAAACTGGGTTGCCAAAGCAACTTGGAGGTTGGGAACAACAAATTCTAGTGGAGTGATATCTTCTTTACCATAGAATAATATGAAAGGTGTGTACTTGTTTAGTCCCTTGCAAGTTGTTTTTTATACCCATAATACTTTAGGGATGCATTGATCCTAATTTTCACACTACACATTAAAAACTTTGGTTAAGGGATGTTCTAAAATTTTATTGAAAGCTTCAATAGTACCTTTAGCTTGAAGATGATAGGGGGTGCTATTTTGGTTGCTGATCATGAACTGCTAAGTGAGTTGCTCAATGGTCTCATTTAGAAAATGTGAGCCTAGTCTCTCATCAACACCCTTGGATAGCCAAATTTAGTAATTACATTCTCAAAAATTAATCACGCTATTTTTTCTATTGTATAATCTTTAACTAGAGCATATTTGGACCATGTTGTTAGATATTCAGTCATGGTAATAATGTAGCATGCAACTATTTGACATGCAAGAGGATTAATGGGCCCAAAAAATCTATTTCCCATTTGTAAAACGACTCTAGCATTGTGACTGGAAACAAGGGGAGCTCATCCCATCGGCAAGGATTTCCAGTTCATTGACATACACAGTGCTTACAATAATTCTTTGTATATTCAAAGAGAAAGGACCACCAAAGCCCTGCATGCAAAACCTTGCACATTGTAGCCTTACCTACATTGTGTCCTCTCAAAATACCCTCATGTGCTTCATACAAAATGGGATCCCATTCATGTTATAGTGCACACCTGTGGAAGATGTCATCCACAACAATTTTATACACCTACCCAACAATCAATTGATAATCTATGTTATGGGTCACCATTTGATGATGTTGAGCTTGGGTATAGCCTGGTGGATCTTGTCCTATCACATTAAATTCAACAATCTTGACCAATTGATTAGAATTTGATTCATAATGGAAGAGTTGTGTGTCTTAAGGTTCATCATCTAAAATTCGATTAACCTCTTGATGCAGGAGCATCACAACAACAAGTGAGCGTGAAGGCGGAAGACAATTGGGATGAACTCCATCACATTTTTGGCACATGTTGAAAATGTTTGAAATGTTTTTGAAAGTTTGGATGCACAGACATTAATGAAATAGTTAAGAAGGCGTACTTCCATATTGTAAACAGATCTTGAGAGATCTTCTCTCATCTGTAGGATGTAGAGGCATTTATGCCCAGTTAATAAAAGTAGGTAGATTTAAAAATTCTAGATTAGACAGATTTAGGAGCTGGAGGGAAAATGACTATAGACACCCTCATTCTTTCTATCATTGTATCAATCAGGGATTGTATGATTAAGCACATTAGCATAGAGAAGAAGTAGAGAGTTGTAGAGAAGAACCCATGTACAAAATTTATGAATTAATATATGAAGCTTTGATTCAGACTCATGGTGTTATAATGCTTTCTGTGTATACATGCTGAATGCTATGCTTATGGTTGTTTTATTTTCTCTATCATGCATTTGTTATTATGCCATGTGTGAATGTATGTTTTCATGTTGGATGTTTGAAAACTGAGAGAGAGAGAGAATGAGTTTCAATTGTTTCTCTTTCTGAGTGAGAGAAGTTCTTGCAAGGAGTGTAGTGGAAGTGTCTGCAAGGTGTGCATTGACAGGGTTCAAAGTTTATCTCTGAAAGCTCAGGAGGGATACCATTTTTCTCATTCCAGTAGAAGTGCAAGACAAGCACAGAAGCCATGCAATGTGTGTGCATGTAGGTCGAGACCTTAGAACTTATTAACTAAGGTTGAGAAATCGAAGGACTGTTGTTGCAGAGAAAGTGCATAGAGTCAGGAATTCAAATACTTAGAAGTATTTGAAGGATTGCCGCAAGTAGTGCATGCAAGAGTCTTCTTGAAGACCTCGATTTTGTGAAGAAATCTTAGAAGGGTTAGGGCCTTGGAATCGTTCAAGAGAAAGCAGGAAGCACATGTAGTTGTGCAGAGGTTAAATCCCAGAGGAGCATCGCAGGTTTGATTTGAGTGGAGGTTCTTTGAGGAGGAGATTGAACGATCAGAATTATTTGAGGATAACTCCCGAAATAGCGAGGACCGTAGGATCTAGGGAAGTTGCTGGGGAGTTAAGCATCTGATAGATCCACCTTCAAAAGGTAGAGTCAATGTGGACTGTTGATCGAGATCTGTTCAGGTCATCAGATCATTTTGGGAATTCAGAGTTCAGGAGTCCGAAGTGTAAGCCAAAAAAATCCTTGGTTGATCAAGTTCCTGAAACGCGAAAAAAGTTTTGTGTGTAAAAGAAAAGAGTGAGAAGTTCGGGTTTTTAGAACTTCAGAGTTCGGGGTTTTGGAAGTCCCAAGGACGAGTGATCAGGACTCAGCAGGGAGGAAAGTCTGAAATCAGAAGTTGTGGTAGGATATTTTTCGGCATTTTGGGAATCAGATTTTCGACATTCCTGTTGACAAGGGGCAGAACACTCCACATTAGAAGTATCGAAATTGCAAAACGCGAAGAAGTGTAGAGGAGCGTTTTTGGCATTTTGACATTTCGGGATTCAGTATCTCGAGGAGACAAAAATTTGGAATTGTGAGTGTCGAACTCCCGATTCATGAAATCCCGGGAGAGGAAAACCATTTCGGCATTTCGGAGATTCGGGGACCAGAAGGTATAAGAGACAAAGAGTTCGAGGATAAGCCTTATAAACTCCTGGTATGTGAAATCACACTAACCGTTGGATTAAGGGGAGAACCACAGTCGTTGATCTCCTTGGGAGTGGAACATTCGTGTTTCGATATTTCAGGATTCGACATACCGGTAATCCTGATGACAATGGACGAAACATAGTGAAAGGGAAAATACTAAAGTCGTGAAGTGGGGTGGGACTTAGGGTGGAATTTTCGGGATTTTGGTAATTCGGGTTTCAGGACTCCGGGAGTTGAGAGGTAGAGTTGAATGTCATCGCAACTCCAGAAATTGCAAAGAGCGAAAAGCCGAAATGAATGGTAATAAGGGTCCATCGTTTGGTATTTCGGGTTTCAGAGATCAAAGAGGTAAAGCGCTCGACATCAGGATTTGCGAAATCGTGAAATCCGATATCCTGAAAGGAAAAGAGAAAATTCCCAATGACAGGTGGGTTTTGATCATGGAGTTCATCGCTGATGAATGATCATGGGGACATAACTCAGAAGGGCCTATGAATTATACTCTGAGAGAGAGTGAGTGAATAATTTCCCGAGAGGAATTAAAAGAGTCAGTCAGACTCTAATTGGTCGAAGTTGAAAGATCCTGTGCGGACTCCAGCCTGAGGGTTTAGGGGTCTGCGTCACCTCTAAAGTCTGAAGTTGTGATAGATGACTTGGTCCAACATTTTACTTTCCTTTATTGAAAACAACTTCAAATTCAGACTCTTGAAAGAGAAGCAACCAATGACATATTCTTCCACTTAATATCATCTTGTTGACCAAATATTTGACTGTAGAGTGGTTTGTAAATAATTTGAAAGGGGTCCCTAGCAAATAATGGTGAAACTTATGCAATGCATATACCATGGAAAGGCCCTCACATTATGTTGTCGTATAATTATTTTCTACGAAAGAAAACTATTGACCAACAAAATATACTAGATGGTCAATATTACATTTTCCTCGATGCACAAGAACTGTTCCTAGTGCTATCGATGAGGCATCTACATGGACATGAAATATTTTATACTAGTCCAAAAAAACAAGAATTGATGCAATGACGAGTTTCTTTATAAGAGTGTCCAAGGATTCTTGCCATTGTAGTGTCCATCTGTACTTAGTATCCTTGTGCAACAACTTCTCCAATGGGGCAATACATTTGGCATAATTCTGAATAAACCACTGGTAATATCCTGTATGACCCAACGTGGCACATAAATTGTATACCAAAGTGGGGGCCAAAATATTCAAGATGGTAGTGATAATATCTTGATCCAACAAAAATCCATAATTTCACACAACATGGCCCAACAATGTGCCAAATGATGTACAAAAGATGCACTTCTTCAAATATGGTGAAATCTATAGCAGTATAACACAAACTAATGGGCTTGCATGTGTTCCTTCAACAAACTTAAATATGTCCAATCATCCAAATAAACTTCAAGAAACTTGTGGAAAAATTCCTTGAAGGCTGTGACCACTATTAAATAAAATATTGTAGAAGAATTCTTTAAGCCAAAAGGAATCACAATGAATAAAAATGACCCCCATTCGATTTCAAAGGTGGTTTTGGATTGATCCTCCTCTACGATATGAACCTAATCATACCCTAAAAATTTGTATGTAAAAGAGTAGGATTCTTGACCTCCAACATTCTCCAACACCTCATCAATGAAAGGTTTAAGGAAAGGTTCATGGATGTAGGCTACATTGAGACTTCCTAGATATACACATATTTGAATATCATCATTATTATTAGGTTTCAAAACCATAGGAATAATCCAGTCGGACTCTTCCACAGGTACAATGACTCCAACATCCAACATTTGATCAAATTATTTGCACACATTTGCCTTATATTTGGGATTTAATAAATAAGGAATTCTTTTGACATGTTTGTAGTCCAGTTTGAGATGAATTTTCATATCCCCTGGTGATCCTACAATTCTTTTCATTTCTAAGACACTATGGGAAAATTAGTCCTCATATTGCTTGAGTAGGTTGATAACTTGAGTGACCATATCCTTATCCCAATAATCACCAATGGTGTCCATTTTGGGTGCGTCCTCAGTGCCAATATTATGTTTCTTGGTTTTAATCAGACCATTATAGTCTAGTGCAACCATCTTCATCAAATCCCATTTCAACATGGGCTCACCTTCATATTATTTGATCTAGATTCCCCGTGGATCATCATCATCAATGTCATCGACATCGACCTTCCAAAAATGAATATCTTCTTTCATTTTTTATACTCATCAGTGATATGAGCATACTACCCTATATGTGGCTTCCTTTGGATGTCAAGGAAATATAAAATATTTAATATATAGGAGGGCTTCTCTTTGGGCTAGATTTCCTTCCATGAAGATGGATTTCAAGCAAAATTGGGAGCTCATATGGGTCCAATCAATCATTTTCCTCTTGATT
Organism: Picea engelmannii; assembly: GCA_009831015.1. Taxonomy (NCBI): domain Eukaryota; kingdom Viridiplantae; phylum Streptophyta; class Pinopsida; order Pinales; family Pinaceae; genus Picea; species Picea engelmannii. The sequence goes on along the minus strand of ML792977.1, from coordinate 306,449 downwards.
TCCTCTTGAATATACCATATCCTAGGAACCATATCCATAGTATGAATGAACTGATGGATCGATTGGGCTTGAGGGATATTCTTGGAAGTCCAACACCATTAACAAAAGTAAAATTGTTGCTGGAGATGTTCAGTGCCCTTGTATTAGTTGGCCAATTCAAATTTGGTGATGGAACGAAACCATAATTTTTTCAACTTAACCCTCTGCACCCAGTCCTGAAGATTCATGTGTAGTGTTACCCACCATCACACAGGTGTCCAACGAACCACAATATCCATGGCCTGAATCCTCTACTTTGTTGGGATGATCTTCTTCATATATACTAGGAGTGACTCTATTGTCCCTATTCCATCAAACCACGAGGCACCACACAACTTAGATCCTATCCAGTGCACTTATTTAACTATGCTCACACATATTCTAGTAGATACCTCATACAACTTGTTTTTCCTCCTTTGCATGGCATATTTAGAATCAATGTAATAAGACTTGATGCTCTGTCAACTTAATTATCCATCTGTGGTGGGATTGATGTAATCCTCCCCTTTCCTATTGATCTTATAAATGTTTTGAATTATAAATCTCCACGCATCCTCATCCACCAACTCATTTTACCTCTCTCCTTCATTTAGATAAATATGTGAAATCATGTGTAGGGTGTCTGTCTTAAATGGAATTTTCCTCTACTTCAAATTTAGTACTATATTTTTATCAAAGGACTTGTCAATTCCAAGCAATGCAAGGTATGGATCAAATTCATCCATAATATCTATGAACTTAAAGTTATCCTTTGTATTCAACCCTTATATATTCACCTCTACTTGCTCCAATTGTCTTATATGATAGATCATGTACTGATTTGATAACCACAACTTGATGGGAGACCAGACTAGACTCAACTTCCCCATAAAATCCCATGAATTTTTGGGTAAACTGTTCATGTCAGAAGCCAGATCCAACATGACTCCATCCATGCAATACCTACTAAGCTTAGCTATCACTTTGAACTCTCTGTTAGTGAACCTTTGCTTTCTAACATAGAAGACCTCCCTTTCTGGTAGGGGAGCTGATATAGTCCTATATGTCAACTCCTTTCCCATACAAGTGGCTAACATATATATTAACTTCATCGCAACATCATTATCATTAATAAATATTAAATAACAACATAATAAATTACTTACTTGATCCTCGACATCTGTCTTATTGGAAAATTGATTTTCATTGATGTTGACTTTAGAGGAAGTCTAGAACTGTCTATAAGTAATGGGTATAATTGAAGAAGTCTCCAAAGTGGTCCCCTTGTGGCGTAGCTTTAATCATGGCCCTCATGGGAAGATGATTTGAAGAAGTATACAAGAAACCCAAAGGTATGCTCATGAGACATGAATTTGACTGAGGAAAATGAGGCTAAAGAGCATTACAAGTACATACAAAATCCTCATAAATGGATAATCCTCGTCATGTTGTTTTCAATGGTAAGTGGTACATCATGTAGTTATTCATAGTTGAGGATTTATGAGGTCTTGAATTTGGAAGCCATGAAGAATGACTAAGAAGCCCCTAAATGGTTGCAACAAGAAGTTACATGCCATTAATTAAAGGGTAAAATGATTATAACAAGAAAGTACAAGTCGACCCTAACGTGAAGGAAACAATTCACTTGCAAAAGTATAAATACACCTCAAGATGCCTCTCATTTTTACATACAAGTTCAATGATTATCAATCTTTCAATTGATCTTTTGGTAAACATTTTCATAGCATATTTGAGGAATCAAACATGAGGAATAAAGGATCACAAAATTCTCAGAGTTGCAGAGAAGGAATGGTTTGAGGAAACCCTAATTCACCTGACCCCGACAGGTTAGGCTACTAGTGTCCTGTGAGGCACCCCCGCAGGATGTTTATTGCATGTCATGTGAGGCCCCGCGTGATAATTGACATATGTCCAGCAAGGCCAAGCCATATTATAAGAAGGATGTTTGGTTTAGGTTGTAGGAAGGTATGATGATACGGTGGGGTGCTTACAGGGTCTGAGATGGTACATATCACTTATTATTTACGAGTAAAGGTATCTATTTTATGTGTTTGTTTGAGGATTGTATCATGGATGGTATGGCACATGCTTAAGGCATTTCTTGGAGGCCCTTTTTGGTACATGGTTGCATATGGTTGAGTTTCATGTCTTGGTGATATTTATACATGTGTGAGATATATCCTTGGTACATTGTGTATGGTTGTTATGGTTCATTGTTAACGACACATCTTTGTGATGATTATCACACATGTGAGACATATACTTGGTATATGATCTTGGTTTTTATAGTGCATGATTACAAAATATTGTTGAGACATTGGTATATGGTTTATTGTATGGTATATGCTTGAGGAATATCTTGCATACATTTGATTATATCTTTGGTACATGGTGTATGGCATGATTGAGGCATATAATGAGTGATATGGTATATGGTTGAGGCACATATTACGATACAACTTTTGGTACATGGTTGATACATGTTATGGTATAGATCTTGGTACATACACATAGGTTTATTAGTTACAGTGACAAAGAAAATGACAGTTACAGGTTGATGTGATAGTGATAGTGATAGTGACTGTAACAGTGACAGGTTGATGTATCAGTGACAGTGGTAGTTAGAGGTTGATCAATGGTAGTGATAGTTTGAGTCTACGAGCTTATATTTCAGGGAGGCAGGACATGGGAAAGGAAAGGGGGTTTTATCCTCCTTCTATTTGGTGTCAGAGAACTCATGGATTTGTAGCTTCCTTTAGGTTGGAGCCTATAAACTAGGGGGTTGGAGCCTCCTTCAATATGTAGCTGGAGAATTCAGGGGGTTGGAGGTTCCTGTAAATCACGGGGTTTGTGTCTCCTTCCAATTTATGTTGGAGAATGTATAAGCTGGTGCTTCCTATGAATGTAATCTGTGACATATAAGAAATAATTATGTGGTTTTATCACATTTGGGTTTCCACGTAAATTCTGGTGTATTGTGTATATGCGGTTATTTTTTATGCCCTATTGATTTATATTGGTCATGATATATTGATGATATAATAATGATAAATTTAATTATTAGATGTTCTGATTAAAAGTGGTAAAAGATCACATAATACTGATTCACCCCCCCTCTCATTATTCCAACAATTGGTATCAGAGTAGGTCCATCAAGAAAACAATCTAACCACTAGAAGGAATATCATGGAGTATGCTAAGATTGGAGTACCAATGTTTGATGGTTATAATTATTCTTTCTGGAATACAACGATGATTTTTTTTTACAGTCACAATGATTTGATGTCTACCAATCAATAGTAGAAATATACACGACACCTTCCACTCCCCCAACTAACAAGGATGGAAATAAACTCAATGAAAACAACTCAAAAGATAAAGGAACCATTCTTGGAACAAATTGAAGGAGTAGATTTTGAAGAAATGTTTACCCCTGTTTCCAAAACGGAAGTGATCTGACTAATATTGTCTTATGAAAGTTCCAGGAGAATAAAAGTATATCTGATGGATGTAAAATCAACATTTATTAATGGTGAATTAGAATAACAAGTCTACCTTAAACAACTAGAGGGATTCCTACTGCCAAAAATGGAATATTATGTTTGCGGATTGAAGAAAGCTCTGTATGGACTCAAACAAGCCCCTAGATCATGGTATTCAATATTGGACAGGTATTTGCAAGAACAAGGATTTAGAAAGGTTAATTCAGATAATAATCTCTTTGTAAAGGTTGATAGAAATAACATACTTATCATTGAAGTATATGTTGATGACACTATATTTGGAAGTGATGATGACATGCCAAGTAAGAAGTTTTCCCAAGACATGTAGAATGAGTTTGAAATGTCACTACTTGGTGAAAAGACATTATTTTTTGGACTTTAGATATCTCAGCAGGATGAAGACATTTTCATTTCCAAAACCAATTCACTACTACATATTGAAAAATTTGCGATGAATTACTTGCAACAAATGTAGCTTTTCGTCGCAAAAATGAAGATACAGATTTAAATTTATCTTTCTTTTTTAAATCAACCAACATTCATCACCTAGGCGACAACCTCTATTTTTCATTGCATAATTCGTCGCATGGGCGATGACACAAATATTATCATTTCCCTATTCTAAGTCAACCAACTATTTGACAAAGTCAATATTGACTTGGTCAACACTTGTCGCAGAGTTCATCGTATGAGTGACGAGAAAAATATTACAGTTTCCGTATTCAAACAATTACCCAACTATTTGAAAAAGTTAATATTGGCTTGGTCAACATTCGTCGAAATCGCGACGAAATAAAATATATAAATATTTAGAAAATTACTGATGTTGTGACAATCTTTCTATAACAATGAAGGTTCAGAAAAGGTATTTTTATGCGTAAGAATAATGGATGAAAATATTAGAGATGGGAAAAAAAGTAAAGAGGGTGAAAAGAGTGACGGTAGATGTTATTTCCCTTGCAAAAAAATTAGTTTTACACGTCCCGTAAGAATTTTAATAGAAACGACTAAAAAACATTGTAGGAAATATGGGCACACTGATTGGGGATCAAATGAATATCATCGCGTGGTAATTAGTTATATATATATTGTTTGAATATTTGTTATACACACTAATTTTGCACGATTTTTGTAATTATAAAGTTAGAGTTTCCCCCTAACTTTTTGCACAATGCTGCACCAAGTAGTAGTAGAAATGATGTTTTACAACTTGAGGAACATGAAGAAAATGAGGATCTCATGGAAGAATATGATGGGATAAATTAAGTTAATGATCCCATGGAAGAAGATAATGGGAAAAATCAAATGATCCAATATTCATTTTCTTAGTCGAACGAGGAGGGGGACATTGATGGTATTTATGATGGACCTCTATTAGAAAAGGCAAATAAACAACTTTATGAAGGCTCAAGAGAAAATAGTAGCTCCACTACATTGTTGTCGGTGAACTTAAATGTTATGAATTATTTGTCAAACACTTGTATGACACAGATCCTAAGGTATGTAATATGTTTCATCTCATATACATAAATGTTGACTTTTATAAAAAAATTATAGTATTAATTAATGTGTAAAATAAGAATGCAATATTTACAATTAGTATTATTTACATTAACTAGTAATTATTTGTTATGTTGTAGATTATTAGGTGAATTTTTGTTACCATCGTCAAATATTTTACCTCGCACATATCGATATTTTCTTTCCATTATGAAAGACATTGGAATGGAGTACATCAAACTATAGATGCATGTCCCAATGATCGTATTATATATTATGGACAACATGCGTCAAAAACAGAATGTCCGCAATGTCTTATCAATAGACATCGAACCAATCAAGTAAGAAAAAAAGGTGCCTAGAAAGGTTCTTCATCATATTCCCATAATTCTATGTTTGTAGCGATTTTTCATGTCTGAAAGCATAGAAAAATTTATGGATTATCATGCATGGAACATAAGTGAAAATTGTGTTCTTTGAATGCCTGCAGATGCGTATTCATTTAGGGAAATAGAGGAAAAATGGGCATATTTCAAAGATGAACTTCGTAATGTTAGGATTTCATTGGTAGCTAATAGTGTTAATCCATTCAGATAGATTAGGTCTATTTACTCAGTGTGGCCTACTTTTTTTATCAACAATAACATTCCTCCTTGGATGTCAATAAAGAGGGAACACATAATGTTGACATTGATTGTTCCAGGTTTTTGTTTACATTAATTTTTTGAATGTAACATTTTCATTTGTTTTGTTTTTTGCATAATATCTTTTGTTTATTTATTTACTTATATATACATATCATGGTAGAAATTATGCGTAATTAAAAAAAATTAGGTAAGTACCAAGTTAAAGATATGAATGCATATATTGAGCCTCTTATCGATGAGCTACTAAGGTTACAGGCCGACATCACTATGTATGACATTTGTAAACGAATCGGGGAGAAGAAATTTCAATTCCATGGAATACTTGTATGGACAATTCATGATGCCCCAGGACTAACACATTTTTGTGGTATGTAGCATTATGTTACACTTTAATACTATATAATATTTTAAAGATATCATGCATATTTTTAAAAAAATCCCATCGTATAATTGACATTAATCCATCTGACATTGTAGGTATTCAAACAAAGGGTAAATTTGCATGTCTAGTTTGTGGTCCTAAGATGAAGTATCATCATTCAAATTTTTTAGGAAAGGTGGTGTTTGATGAGTATAGGCACCTCCCCCCTAAGAACCATATGTATCGTACCACTAAAAAACATATTTTCAATGGGAAAGAAGAGATTGAATTAAAACCATGAAGAATGACACCTCATCTATGGAGGTTGGAATATAATAGGAATCATCAAGGTATGTAGTTTCTTTATGTATTGTATATGTAATGTTTTGAATTTTTATCTTAATAATTGTCGAATTTATTTTACCGTATTTTAATTGTTGTGATTTCTTTTATGCTTAGTGATGAAGACCACCATCATGAAGGTGTTAATAATGGGCTTCCACGAGGAATGAAATGTTATCTCACTCAATTCATGAGGTTTCCCTACTATGAGGAGATAACAATAGCTCATTTGTTTGATACAATGCACATCGGGAAGAATGTGACATAAACGTTATGGAGAATCATAGATGGTAGGAGAGATAAAGAAAAAATTGTCAAAATTTGTATAGACATTCAGGAAGCGAATCATGCAATGCGAAGTGTTATCCGATCAAATAGCGATGTAGACCAAAATAATTAACTTCCATGGTTATTAACAGAGAAACAAAGCAATGATGTAAAAGAGGTGAGTCATAGAATTAAATTCCCCACATGTTTTGCTTCAAACATAAATAATATATTAACGAAGACAGGTGAATTTGGTGGGGTAAAAACACATGATTGGCATACCTTCATTAAGTTAATAATTTTGGTATACATATTTATATATTGGCCATATACATATTTTAAGATTTTTATTTTTATTTTTGTTACCTTGGTTGAAACAAATAAAGATTTGTTTTTTGATATAAGATATGTTCTACCTCTATGTCTCCAAAATGACTTTGGCAACAACATCAAACAAGTTATATATGATTTTGGAAAATACATGAGGTAAGTAGTTGTGATTTATAATATGCAAAATTTTCTTTCAATTTGTTGTTGTACTTAATGACATGTGTTTTAGTTGTAATGTAATATATTATATTATGTTATAATGTTGAAACATGCTATTTTCTTGTGTCATGCTCTATAGATGGTTATCATTGAAATAAATCCATGAAGATGATATAAAGTATTGGAAGAGAGAAATTCCTCGACTAATGTGTGAATGCAAAAGTATCTACCTCCAACATTTTTCAATGCAAAAGACTACCTAATACACCAAGTCGAGGAGATTGAAATGTGTGGACCTGTACACATAAGGTCAATGTGGATGGTGGAGAGGCACTTCAAATCATTGAAGGCTTTGGTTAGACAAAGATCATGTCATGAGGGTTCTATGGTGGAGGGATATATGGTATATCAATTCATGGTGTATATTAGTCAGTATATTCCTAAATTAGCAGTGCCAAATATGCATGCAATGGAGCATTTGGGATGTTAAATCCATAAAAAAAATTGAATTTCATGAGCACTTGTTGGGGAAAGGTAGAATGAAAAAACTGAGAGGTAATATATTAATAATTGTGGAGATTTATATTAATACACATATTTTTTTGTTTTTTGTGTATATTATCATAGTAATCATTATATTAATATCTATTATTTCATCAATTATTAATATTTAACATCATTATAACTAATATTTAATATTGGTGAATTATGATGTTTTCATTCGATTGCTCAAGATTGGGGTGCACTGCATTTATACATTGCAAACAATCTTGACTGGATGAATGCATGGATTGAAATATGTAAACAAAATCATGGAAGTAGGTTATCATGGAAATAACTGTCTGGATTGGTTAGAGAATATCATCGTAATAGTGATGCCATTGTTATGCAGAGGGAAATTGATTTAGCATATGGTTTGAAAGATGGACAGGCAAGTAAATTCACCCATTTTATTTAGTCATTTTATATTATATTAATGTGATTGTAGGTGTGTATTTTTCATAGATACTCTCCAAGTTATACAAATATGTTTATTAATTGAAAATTCATCATTTACATGTCTGGCATATTGCAGTTGAAACACCACAAGGCTATTTGGTGCAATGGCTATAAATTTTTCATCAAACAGTTGGATGAAACCAGGAAAACTTTTGATAGTGGGATAATTGATGTATTCCAGGTCACTAATGTTTCCTATAGGAGTGATAGAAATACCAGAGAATATGAAAATAGATTCTATGGTTATTTGAATGTTATAGTTGAGTGTGACTTTAATTCTTTCAAATTAGTTCTATTTGACGTCAAATGGTATAGGTTATCAATGCATGAACGTGATGAGGAAAGAACTGTTATTTAGCATGCCAACAAATTTCCAATGATAAAAAAAATGGTGCTTGAAAGAGGACATGATCGCTATGTTTTTCAATCCAATGTGAACATGTCTTTTACTCAAAGGTTCCAGGTGAGAGGGATTGGTCATTTTTTGTTAGATATGATCTAAGAGGAAGGCCATTTAAGTATACTTGTGTACAGGAAGAAGATTATATTCAAGAAGAATATGATGCACCGGATTAGATAGAGCTAGAAAATCATGGGTCGAAAGACAAATAAGACAGACAAGATGAACCAGGTGTAGGAGACATTAATGTAGTTCTTGATGATGATGTCGATGAAAATATCTTGAAAATGACATTGATGATGATGATGATGATGATATCGTCAATCCTTTCAACATCATTTCTAAACTGGACGATGATAAAGATGTTGAGTTTGATGAAGAAGAATATTCATAAGAGGAATGATACAAATGTTGAGTTCGATCAGGTATGTAACTATATATTTTAATTTGTATGAAGTATTCTCTTAAAATTATTTACTTATGTCATGGGGTAATTACATGTTTTTATGTTTTATGTGACTTTTTTATATCTTTTATTCTTACATGTTGTTTAATTATTATATGAAACATGAAAATAGTCTCCATACTAGTTGAGTATGTGGTAAACTAAAAATATCATTTACAAACACAAAATTTCGTTTACCTTCATTAATTTTTGTTTTGGTAGTTTCTATGCATGAATCTTACTATGTTGCTTTCAATTATTTTCTATTTTATATATTGGGTATTGGGGAATTGAGAGTCATGTGATGGGGGGGGGGAAGGGTCCATATGAGCTTCCACCTTCACGTGGTTATCCTTGTTTAGTAGAGGATAAATTATTCTTGAAACCAAGAGAAGCTCATTCATTTTTATACCATCATGATGTTATATGTCATCATTGTTTTCATAGTATTGCATCAACAGAGTCTCGATGATCATGTTTTTCATTTCTATAAAATCTTCATTGAATTTTTTTGAAAACATGTGATTAATGTCGTGCATGGAACTCCAAAAAATATACCCATTTGGTGGCAAGCAAAAGGTGCTAGAGGGAATTTCATATTTAAATAATGATTTCATACTAATAATATTTAATTTAAGGAGCAAAGAAGTACTTATATGAGAGCAAAAAACAAAGCCAAGAAATAATTGATGAAGCTTATGCAATTTATATCAACTAGTACTTGTTTATCGATATTATTACATGTCCTTGCAGTAATATATGAAGGAAAGTGTGTCTCCAACAAATTTAAAAGGAACAACAAAAAAGACATTGTACTAGGACTAGACATGGGCAAGAGTGACCTGTGAATGGGGCCAATTTTGAAATTTTTTCAAACTGTTTATATATGCATTCAAATTTGACATTGATAGACTATTCGAATGCCTTAAAAATATGGGAGGGTTTCTAGACTATAATATGACTCACAAACCCACTTTTTTCCATCATCAATTCATCATGTAAACCATAAACCCTATTTTGGTTTCAAAGTACACAAGTTGATTAACACAAGTTTTAAGTTTGCATCATCCTTTCTTCATTTTTATTTCAGGTTCTACATTATATATGCAATGTATGCGTGTCATAGTTGTGATAAAAAATCCCTCTTTTAATTCATTGTTTATTCAACACCATAAAATATGCATGTCGAGATGGTGTTGTATCAATGCCGCTAAGTATTGCATGCATCAAAGGCATCATTATGGTGTCATGGTAGTGTTAGATTTAAATATAATTATGGTGTCATGGTAGTTTCATATTTAAATGTGGATGCATTGACAATATGGTAGGGTTTCAAAACTCAAATATGACTCACACACCCCCTATATATCTGATACCGATCTTGTTTCATTTGAACTTTCTCGGATTAATGTCATGATGCATGGAACTCTTAACAATAGACCCATCATCATGGTCGTGTTCTTTATTGTCATAAACTATGTTGTATAAAACCAACATAATGCCAATTAGGCCCATGTGTTTGCTGGAAAGAAGAAGATGCTAGAGGGAATTTCATATTTAAATAACGATTATGTACTAATAGTTTTTAATTTATGGAGAAAAGAAGTACTTAGATGAGAGTAAAAAACAAATACAATAAATAAATGATGAAACTTGTGCAAGTTATATCAACTAGTACTTGTTATCAACGTTATTACATTTCCTTGCAATATTAGATGCGGGAACATGTGTGTCAAATGAATTTTAAAGTAAAAAATGAAAATACATTGTACTAGGACTAGACATGGGAAACAATGACATGTGAATGGGGCCTGTTATCCCTAGTTTAAGGATAACTAAGGAGATTATTTTTCAAGGACCATAGGTCCTAGACATGGAGTACCAAGAGACACAAAAGTGAGAGTGGCATTCATATTGCAAATAAATGATCCTTCCATTCGAATACTAAGCATATAAAACACATGTACCATTTCATATGATCCATCTTGGAAGATGGACATTTGAAGTTGGAAAAGACACATACTAGCCAAAATCTTGTAGACATGTTAACAAAGGGTGTAACCAGGGAGAAATTGAGTTCCTTCTCAATTTCAGTTGGCCTTCAATAATGAAGGTGAAGATGATAAATTTTTCATATCCAAGGTGGAGTATAGTCCAACAAGTACAATAGTAGTGGAGTTGTTTTGATCAGTATCCAAGTTGGAGATTGTTGGTTATGGAGCCTGATTATATTCCTGATTCAAAGGTTTGTTTCAGACATGATTGGACCCCATTCCCTAATGGGGGGTGTGGGGGGGATTTCCCTCCCACAACCTTCTCCATGGGGGTCCAAGGGGGGTTAATGAAAATTTTTGTATCCCCCCCAGAGAGGGTGATTTGGTTCAGTGCCCCCGAAGTGAAATTTTGGAAAAAATTGCCTTGTAAAATATTGTAATTTCTTAGTCAATATGGACCGTTCATTATAAGGTCGTATATCTGAAAGTAGAAGTTATTTTAGGGTTTTTTTCCCTAGAAGGAAACCCTCTCTTATGAGGGAATTGTATTGTGTCTATGAATTATCGTGAATATTCTATTCCGAGAGAGGAGACCATGAGAGAAAGAAGATGAAGTTACAATGGGCATGCTATAGGTTTTATCCCTTCATTTTGCTGGATAACAATGTTGAAATTATTGAGACAACTGAGAGGGGGGGGGGTGAATCAGTTGTTACTGTTCTTAAACAATTTTAAGAATATTAAACCATTTTTAATCTTTCATCAAGTGACCACCAATATTATACGAGCATCAATCACACATAATATATACATATAGACATATTTTCATGAGGAAGCCCATAAAGGGAGAAAACCTCTTCTTCTTCGAAATGATAAGTAGTCTTTTAATTTTTGTACACCATCTATGTTTGAGAACCAACTCAAAATGAGCCTACTACCTCTCTTTTACAAGCTCCAACTTGTTTGAGAGCACCAACTCTCTGGTTTCTCTAGCACCCACTAGAAGGAAGAACCAACTCCCTGAGTGTTCCAGCACCAACTGGATGGAAGAACCAACTTTCAGTTACACGGGCTCCAACCTGTATAACAAAGAACACTTGTTCTCCCTTGCACCACCCTACCACCCTATTTTCTCTGGCTACAACCAGATGGAAGATACAACTCCCTGTGTTCAAGCACCCACTTGAACATTTGAGGACAACAATCCTCCCTAGCACCTCCTGACCACCTTTATTACTAATAAATGATTGAATAACCAACAACACAGATAAATCAATTCTTACCACTTCTTCACTATTCTGCAACTCTTCTTTGCTACACTATTCTTCTGCTCTGTTCATATTTGGGTTGACTTGCTGTCTCTATATATTTTTTCTTTCTCTGTCCTTTTCATGCTCTTTGATATGTGTGCATTCTGCTCTCTTCACCTTTTCTTTTCTGTTCAGCTTCTCTTCCTTATCTCTGAGATTTCTTCACACTGCATGCTGTAGTTTTACCTTTCTACAGTTCAACTCCTTTTTCAGTCATAATAGCTAACCTTACACAGTAGCTTCATATCTCCTTTTATTCACACACATCTCATCAGTTACACCTTGAATCTTCTTGGGAAAAAAAAACGCCTCAGCAACTGAATCACCAACCAATCAAGAATCATGAATCATTTTTGCTAACTGAATTGTAACTGATTAATTAACTGTGAAGTAAAATAGTAGCCCTTTGATCATATTCAAATTCTATTGTATTGTTGGATTAAATCGGCAGGGTTTCACGTTTATCCCATACGCCCACTGGCTATGACCGAGCGCTAAACAGAATTTGAATTTCGTGATCTCGCATCTCAAAATTCCTGTGATAAAAGATCTCGACACTCCAAGTCATGATCGCCGAGACTTCGAGATGCAGCTTAGCATCACTATCTTCTTCCCCTCACATGACCACTGGTGGTGACCACAGGCTGTGCCAAAAGGTGCTTCATATTTTTACGAACTTATAAACGTCATCGAGCTTGATCAATGGTCAATATCTATGATGATTCGACAGTCTAGATCTCATAGCGATCTCACATATCACGATTCCTGTGATGAAGAGTCTTTATGCTCCAATTCGCGATTGCCAAGACTCTGAGATGGAGCTTAACAATGCTAGCTTCTTCCTCCATCTTCCGCAGATGTAGCCACTGGTTGTGACTAGAACCTTATTCAAAAATGCATTTTGCACTTTTGCCTCTTGGGTATTCTATGATGAGTCCTCTCGTTTCTCCATGTTACGAATCTACGAAATAGGGCTTGGCTTCTCTAGCTCTACTCTCCATCTCTCAACAATGTGACCACGAGATATGACCACTCTACAATCAAATGAGCACTTCGCTCCTATGACTTTATAGTCAATGAAACGATGATCTTTCGTCATGTGTCCTATGGAACCAACGGTCCAGATATTATCTTGATTTCACCACGTGTCCTTATTGAATCAACAATCAATATCTTATCGCGATTTTACACCTTCACGGGCCTTTGTCATGCCTGATCAACGATCCACAATATCGATGATTTGATGGTCCAGATCTTTTCGTGATCTCACATATCATGAGTTCCCACACCATGCTCCATTGACTCCTCCAATGTGCAAGTCAGCAAAAATTCCAATCGCTTTCCACGTGTCCTATGACTCCAATGATCAGGATTGTTATCGTGATTTCTCATATCGTGAGTTTGAACCTCTTTCCTTTGGATTTCCTGGTTTTTGAAACTCCGAAATGAAACCTTTGTCGTGCTTTGACTGTTTTCATCCTTCTGATCTTACACTGTTGATATTGCCACCTTTGTCATGCTTTGACTGCTTTTCTCCTTCTGAGCTTACACTACTGATATTGCCATTATTTCTATGCTACTGATCATGTTGATCTTCGCCATAAATGAAAAACATGTGCCATCAATGAAAAACATGCATACTCTGCCTCTGTCATACTCTGCCTCTGTCTAAAAACATGCCAACAATCTCCCCCTTTGGCATTGATGGAAATCCCTTGAAAAACATGCAACTATACCACTATAACATCCTTGAAATTACAACATCCTTGAAATTACCACACTTTCTCCCCCTTTGACATCAATGTCAAAGAAGAAACTCACTCCCCCTGAGATGTTGTAGTACATACTCCCCCTGTCAACTATGAGCAGCTTAGAAATACAACAGATATTCAATAAGTACTCCCCCTGACCAGGTGAACAGATTAGACGAAAGAGGTTATAACCCCCAACTTTTGATGAAGATATCCAAAAGGGGTTGCTGCTAATGGTTTAGTAAAGATATCAATTATCTGTTCTGTGGAAGGGATATAACTCAGCTGGACAACTCTTTTTGTGTCTTGTTCTTTGAGAAAATGGTATTTTATTGGGATATGATTAGTCTTGGAATGAAGAACATGATTCTTGGAGACACTAATGGCACTAGTGTTATCAAAGTGAATTGTAATCGGATCAGTATAGTTTACCTTCAAATCTGCAAGAATTTGAATCATCCACAAAATATGAGTGCAACAAGTAGCAACAGTAATGTACTCTTCTTTTGTAGTTTATAAGGAAATATATCCATTGTTCTTGCTAATACATGCTACCAACGAGTCACCCAGGAAGAAGGCACCTCCACTAATGCTCTTTCTTTCATCCACACAATTTGCCCAATCTACATCTGAATAAGCAGTTAACTGAAAATTTTGATTTCTGGGATACCACAGACCATAAGTCATTGTTCCCTTCAAGTATTTGAATATCCTTTTGATAGCTACCAAGTGACTTTGTTTAGGAGCTGACTGATAACGACCTACCATTCCAACAACTTGCTTTATATCAGGATGGGATGTTGTGATGTACAAAAGACTGCCTATCATAGAGAGATATGTCCTTTGATCAACATCTGGTGAAATATCATCTGTATTGATCTTGTAACCAACCACCATAGGTGTGCTAACAGGAGAGGAATCCTCCATCTGAAATTTCTTCAACATCTCTTTCAAATATTTTTCTTGAGAGATAAATATTCCCGCAAAACTCTGATTTACTTGTAAACCAAGAAAATATGACAGTTCTCCTATCATGGGCATCTCAAACTCTGTTTGCGTAGAGTTAGCAAACCACTGGACAAATGATTCATTAGTACAACCAAAAATAATATTATCTACATAAACCAAAACAACTAGTAAATTATCACCTTCAAACTTAATGTAGAGGTTGCTGTCAACAATACCTTTCTTGAATCCTTCGTCTTGTAAAAATTTGTCCAGTCTATAATACCAAGCTCATGGTGCTTGTTTCAGTCCATAGAAGGCCTTCTTCAACTTGCAAACATAATTAGGATTGTCTTTCAATGAGAATCCTTTAGGTTGCTCCATATATACTTTTTCCTCTAGATCTCCATTAAGAAATGCTGACTTAACATCCATCTAATAAACTTTAAATTTCTTATGACATGTATAAGAAATAAACATTCTGATGGCTTCCAATCTTTCAACTGGTGCAAAAGTTTCATCAAAGTCCCTTCCTTCAACTTGTGCATACCCTTTACAGACCAATCTGGCTTTATTTCTAACAACTTGTCCTTTTTCATTCATTTTATTCTTGAACACCCATTTGGAACCTATTACATTCTTATCTTTAGGTCTAGGGACAAGCTCCCAAGTATTGTTCTTCTCAATCTGATCAAGCTCTTCACTCATTTCTCTAACACAATCATCATGTTGGATGGCTTCATAATTTTTTTTAGGTTCAGTTATAGATAAAAAATCAACATGAGATTGTTCTGAGTCTTTAATCAATTTCCTTCTTGTCTGAACTCCTTTATTTATATCTCCAATTATCTGATTTTTAAGATGATTCTTTCTAAAAATTCTGAGAGGTGATTTTTCTTCTTTCTGCTGATTTATGTCAGCCTGAGTATTTGTATCTTCATTAGATTCAGATTCTTCTCTTCCTGATCCTTGGACCTGTTCATCTTCACCTTCAACTATATCTTCTGTGTTTGGTTCAACACTGTTTACATTCCTGGCTGGGACTTATTCATAAACCTTTATGTCTATACAATCAACTAGTTTATGTAACCTCTTATTGTAACATCTATACCCTTTACTATTTGTAGCATAACCCAAGAAGATACCTTTATCAACCCTGTCATCATATTTGCCAATATTTTCATTATTGTTCTTGATATAACATTTACTCCCAAAGACTTTAAAATGCTTGATTGAAGCAGGTCTTCCAAACGATAGTTCATAAGGAGTCTTGTCACTATGTGGCCTGAGATGAGATTTGTTAAGGATATGAACAGATGTATGAATTGCTTCTACCCAATATGTCTGAGGTATGTTCCTTTCATTCATCATTGATCTTTCCATTTGCTGTACTGATCTATTCTGCCTCTCAACAACTCCATTTTGCTGTGGAGTCCTTGGAATTGTGTATTCTCTTTTGATCCCATGTTTATCACATAACTCTTTGAAGTTACATGGACTAAACTCTCCTCCTCTATCAGATCTTACTACCTTTAGTCTTTTTCCTGTTTGATTCTTAGTCAGAGCCTTAAACACATTGAATTTTTCAAATGCTTTAGATTTTTGCTTCAAAAAGGCAACCCACGTTAATTTGGAATAATCATCAATAATCAACATAAAATAGTTTTCTTTTCCTGTACCTTCTTTTCTTGATGGTACACATAAATCCATATGTACTAACTGGAGAGGTTTTTCTGTTGAAGGAAAGTTTTTAGATTTGAACTATGTGCGAGTAAGCTTTCCTATCTGGCAAGGTTTACAAACATAGTCGTATGGATTTGATATCATCAGAAGATCTTTTACTAACCCATTGTTTCTGAGCTTGATTATATGATCAAAATTTAGATGTCCAAGTATCCTATGCCACAACCAACTTTCATCATATTTACTTAAGTGGCATTCTTCTTTTTCTTCATTTAACACATAGACATTATTTTTTGTTCTTATCCCTTTTGCAACTAGCTGTCCTGAATTCATAGCTTTTATTCTACAGTCTTTAGAGGTAAAAACAAATTCACATCCTCGATCACAGACTTGACTGACACTAAGAAGATTATGTTTCAGACCATCTACAAACAATACATCTTGAGCTTTTCCTTTTCCATTTCTTAGGCTTACCATTCCTTTACCTTTTATTTTTCCCGGTGCATCGTTTTCAAAAGTTACATTCCCTGATTTTCTTTCACTTAGAGTTAGAAACTTACTTTTGTCTCCAGTCATATGTTTGGAACATCCACTGTCAATATACCAGAGATTCTTTTGTCTTTGGGCTGATAACACTAGTCCACACTTGTCATCTTCTTTCTTCTTCCAAACCTTGAAATTTTTAGCAGCAGGATTTAGATCTGGCTTATAGTTTCTTAAGCGATAGTCTACAGCTTTATGTCCATAATTATGGCAGTTGTAACATTTTGGTTCACTGAATAATAGATCATAACGATTGTTATGCTCATAATTGTTGTTGTGTTTCACCTGTGTCCTTCCTTCATTTATCACATGATTTATAGTATGTGGTCGTTTGTTTCTTGGCTGTCTCAATCTTTGTTGTGGAAGATAGGTATTTCTTTCTTGATTTCAAATATCTAGATCTTAAAGAACAGTTTACAGCTTTGTGACCAAAGTTAGAACAAAAAAAACAATAACCATAGAAAAAACCTTTGTACCTGGAAAAAGGTTGTAGTCGATTTCTTCCATGCTGATGATTTCTTTGATCAAAAACTGTGTTTGAGTTATTTATTTGATCTATAGATTTGGTTCTGGTACTTTTTCTTTCATTCCTTCTTGGTGGCTGATTTTCTTTCTTTGTTTCTGCAGAGTGACTGTTGTCAATGTTTGAGGATTTGAAAAACTTGATAGGTTTTGTATTACTTGGATGATCACTACTTGATCCTTCTTCATAC